>CM056171.1:41965848-42372315 GCA_029691765.1 Entomobrya proxima
ACGGATAGCCGAAATCGTCCATCTACACAACATTGCGCACACAACATAGCATGTAGCCGCCGCCGATGCATTCACATGCATGCATCCGCGCGCGGTCCCACTGCCCAGAAGAGTGCGGCAAGTTTGAATGGTGGGAAAACAAAGGCTAGCTCAAGCACATCTCTGTGCATAATACTTTAGACGCTTGCTAGTTTTTGGCTATGAACAGCTGATGTTGTGCGATGGTGATGATGATGATGATGGCTAACTCCGTCCCACGACGCTATCGGTAAGCATATACCGAAAACCTTTGGTACTGGAGTACACATCTATTTAAAACTTAATTTCCATGCACGCGTGCATCCCGAAACTGCGCTGGTATAAACCTGTGAATAAAAATCACTTCTTCCAAGTTTCCGAACTCTTTCAGCATTAATCGAACCGGAAACAAATTTAGAATAGCAATTTCTTAATCATATGCCATTGCTTAAGATATTTAAAGTAATAAAGCATAGTTTAGACATCCCAACTATAGCTATACATACGCACTTACAAACAAGTCCGATGATTTTGTATCCTAATGAAATAATTGAAAGTATTTTAGCAAAAGAAATTGTTATTCGTGGTCGTGTAAAATTGTGCTATTTAATTTTTGTGCGAGTTTTTTTTACGGTTTTTTCACTTTGAGAAAAACTTTTGCCCGGGCCGGGTCATTTCTTGCTTAGTCACTGAGTTCCATAATAAGTCATGCAGTTATCTAAATACGTTGGTGGTGGGCTTCCATTGCAATAGCAATCACCTCCAGGTTTAAAGGCTGGAAATGCAAATTCTGTTGGTGGCAGTTGAGGTGGTGGGAGTAGTATAGTAGTGATGATACATAGAATTTCCAAAAGTCCGTGGATCCATGCAAACAACAAGAGGCGTGGATGGAAGCGAAACTGCGTTTACGAAAGCTCATTTTAGAAGCAGCTAGAAATTCATTGTTCACTTCAATTAACATGATATAAGGGTTCACAAATTTCTTGTGGTTGTGGTGGTATTTGTGGGAAAGTCGGGGATGTTTTGTTGCTTGGAATGCATTACTCAGCTTGACGTTTTAATCCGAAGTTCGGATTCCGAACGGACAACCGAGGGACATTTAAATTTAATTAGTTGTTTTACAATTGGCTAATGACTTCTGACAATGATTTAACCGTGCGTGTCTTATACATCGGTCTTTTGCCAGAATCCGGAATCACAGTAGCAAATATATAGGTATAAGTATGTAAGGTTAACATATTTAAAGGGAGAAATGCAGGGCTACGGGAACGAGTACAATTTCATTTTTTCATTAGAGGGAGGAAATGGAGGGATTGGGGAGGTGGCTTAGACAAATAACTTGTGTGACGAAACAACTAATCAAATGGTACACTCGATCTATAGAACGCAAAAATCACATTTGAAAATACTCTCCAAAAATTGGAGTACAACTTTTGCATAAAATGAGACTGTAAACTGTTTTGAAGCAGAATGGGTTTTCAAAAGTTTATCGTTCTAGTTCTTGTTACCGAACTAGAACGATAAACGTCCTTGTACTTTTGGGGTCGTTTGATTCTTCATTACAATCCAGTTTCATTCTACAATCATATATGCAAAATCTTCCACCAATGCAATGTAATTAGTCGCTTTTATTTACAATTATCACAAAATGCATTTTTCTAAACTCTAAATTAATTCCATTTATCCAATTTTCTTTCAATAAAACAAACAAAAGTCCCTCTCACAAATCGAAAGGTAAACTAATATGACTATATGACCATCGTTTAAATACCTACTAAACGTTTCAATCGTGTACAACCTATGAACTATACATTTTCGGATTCGGCTAATCTTCGAAAGCCATGTAGAAAACGTTCTACATATACGTCGGCTTAGCCGATTTCGCTACATTGTTGCATATGATGAGAGTGTGATGTGGAGAAGATTTTATCTTTTAAAGAGGAAAGTGCTTGTCACATACTTGAATCATAATGCTGCATTAGTAATGCATCGTGTTACCGCCGCCTTCGATAAGCTCAGTGTAAATATGGGTCACGAGGATAACAGAGAAAATGATTGGACAGCTTAACTCCGCCGTATTAACTAGCCAAGGCTGTTCCCCAGAAATAAATGATGATTCCCAACAAACTCTTTAGAAAAACGCAGTATTTGATTTTATCGTTGCTTAACCCACGGTGATTGTGTTAAGACTCAGCTCCCGAAGCAATTTTGAGTTCTGCTTTTATACTATTCTCACTTCCACTCATCACAAAGACAGTAGTTTCGAAACTTCGAACTACAAAACGTTACAAACAAAGCATTGCCGTTTTTGGGCAAAGCAGTACAAACAACTTCCGTTCCAGTCACAAAGAAAGACAAAGAAATTCTGGAACGGTCACAAGAAAAATTTTGAGCTATGACCTGCTTGTCACGGAAGTGCCCAATAAGAACTTGACTGTCGGAATAATGCATAATCGACTTGGGACAGTTAGTGTCGGAAAAGTGCATAAAATGGAAGAGGTGCCCATGCCTAATAGCTGCATATTGACCCATGTCGGAAAAGTGTGTAATAGATGCATATTTTGCTTCTAAAATTTGTCATGCCCACATCGAATACTCGCATTAAATGCACAAAATATAGGTAGGCAAAAGATGCTGTTTATGCACATATTCGACAAAGTTAAATTATAAACACAATCATCGGTTAAACAAGTTTATTCAGCAAGTATTTTAAACAATAAAAATGCAAGAGGAACATTAAGTTAATTCAGGTTTAACCTATGACGATAGAAAACACTGCTACCAAGCTTTTTTGGAATGACTATACACTTATCTAAAACATCATTTAATTTTAAATCTACAATGATAGGGTTTTCGGCTTCCTTAATTTCAAAAACAGATATTATTGTACTGTTTATGGGGTAACCTGAAACATTTGATTTAATTAGTATTTCGCAGTAAAGCGGATGCGAATCACCTACTTTTATATTCGTCAGTTTTAAAACTCTGCCATGCTTATCCATAAAACAATTATTTCCACGGCGTAACGACAACATAAATTTTTTAAATTGTACCTTATTCTGTTTTACAATTTTGCAGAACCTGTCATGATTTGATATAAAGTTTGTAAAGTGCTTTTTTTCTTCAAAACGACGAACAAGTGCAAACGTTTACCCCTCACTAATCGTTTCAGAGTTTGTAAGTAATTTTCAAATGGAAAACTGCTAACATTTTCTAGATTTCCGAACATAATTCCATCTTCATGTAAATGCAAAAGACTATGAACATTGGAAATTACAAACTGTTTTCCGTATATATCAGAATCGTCAATCACAAATTTATGAAGCAATTTTTTTGCTTCTCGATTTAAAAAGGGATCGTCAGCTCTATCAGTCAACAGTATTTTCATGGCACAGTGAAGTAACAGAAAATGATCATACTGTACTTTTTCCAAAACATTCCTCATTACACATGGACCGGTGTACAATAGATACTGACGAAACTCTGTAGCTTTGTACCTTCGAATGTCATTTAGCGAACGGGGTTTTCTTGGAAATTAAACGGGAAAGTACTTAGAACAGTTCTCTAGAGGATATGATATTGCATTAATATCTTTAGCAGGCAATTTAGTAATTATCTTACTAACTACCTTATCACCAAACACCCACAATAGCAACAGTTTTCGTGTGACTCCCAACAAAACAAGATGCATATAATCTAAACTAAATTGTTTTACTATATCAAATTCTAAGTTTAACAAAGGCGAATCTAAATTATCTCTGTGGTGTTCTTCGTCTACTTTGTCCCTAAACCTCTTATCTGTTCGTGTTGTACATCTTTTTTCAGAGTATACAATGCGATTTTTAAAAGACTCGCCATCATCCTCACATCGTTCACAGCTACTATAACCACCATGTCCTTTATTACATTTGACAAAGCTTCTGGCTGGGCGATCCGCAACAAAACAAGCTATTTTAACTGTATATTTAACTCCCACAAACTCTATGCATTGCTGCGTTATACCTTTTAATTCATTTACCACATGGCTCATGAATTCAATAACTGACGAGGATATGCTATCACCACAAAAAATGGGCAATGTTGCATGGCATAGTCAATTCGAAATAATAAAGGCCACATATTTATGTTTGAACTTTTACAAATTAGAATCCCGTCCGTACTCAATGTTAAAGTTATTAAATTATCAGAATCACAACACACACATGGAAAACAAAAGTTTGTTAACTTAACTTCTATAATATAAGAGATAATACCAAAGAAGTAATACTTGTCACCACCAATCTGCTTAATCGACAACTTCCTCGGTGTTTTTAAAGGAGTTTTTGCGCAACGAGGAATGTTCTCGTCAACCACTGGATCAAGTATTTTTAGTTGCTCGCTTAAGGCATTGTGAGTTATATTATTTTTTATTGCCCAACTGCCTAAGCTTGAACCTAGATCTGGGATCAATGTCTGATGTTGTTCATCTTCGCACACATAAATATCTGAATTATCAATTTCCGAAAAATAATCTAAATCTAAACTGAAAGCACCATTTAAAGCTATTAAATCACTGTTGGTTTTCCTAGTTTCTATTTTATCATTCTGCATCTGTACATTTTTAACTGCATTAAGCGATTTAATTATCTCCTCCCGATGCTTCCTGATCGGACGGCGTTTGCTGCTGTACGAGGACATTTTGCTGCTGCGATGTGGTTTTTCGTCTCGCGCTTCGACCTCCTTTCAGATCCCTTGCGTTTCTAAACCAGTTCTTAACCTAGCTTGCAATTTTGTCCCCGGATGCCTTAGAGTAACCCAAGTTTTCTCGTGTAGAATCTAAAAATATAATTACTTTTATTGCAACTTCTTTAACTACAATTAAATTCTGTGACTGCGAGATGGAAGCACCAATTAGGACTTGGTTCAGTTTCAGGTTTTGAAACGACGTCTTCTGATTTGCACCACTGTAGTTTATAGTGTTGGCTAGTTTTGGTTCCAGAAGAGTGCGCAATATTTTTCTTACTATTTTCCGCAGGTCTTCTCCACCAAGCGTTGCAATAGGAAACCTTAATGAAATGAAATCATAAGAAGTTTGAATCAGATCAGAGAATCATGAAGATTATTCATACAAGTAATAAATAATGGTAAAAAATGAAGTTTGAGTTAATCGCGGTGAACTTACCAGCGTTGCGTAATTACTTTCATCAAGCAACCATTGCTCAACCTCTTGAATGGCGTCCTTGGTCTTTAAGGGAAGGTCCAATGGCAGTTTAGCCACAAGTGCTGTTTGGTTTTTGGAGCACAGTTGATTGATCTTGGTGAGTGCTTCCTTTAGGTCCTCCTTTATTTCCGCAACGGAAGTAACAATTAAGGTTTCCAATCCTATGAGACCAAAAAGAAAGGATTAACAAAAGTTTCAGAAATGCTTATTGATTCAATTCATTAAGCACGTACTGTCTTGGCGTTGCTTGATAGCTTCAATGTCTGAATTAGTAACAAATGTCCCTTCCAAGGTTGGGAAATCGGGCAATCTGCTGCTGGATGGTCCCGCAGAAACAGAGTTTTGGATTGGGTCAACTACAGCTGGTTTTTTGGCAGAACTTTTGGTGAAATCTAATTATTTGAAAAGCAAAATCAGGTTCCATGTCAATAACACCACAACATACAGTGTTAACGCTTTAACTCGAATGTATTACTATTTAAACGTTTGAGCACACTGTCATCCGAATCTGTGGGGACTGGGCTGTAATGAATTGATTTCCCGGAGTCCCGGCTTGAGTTGCGTGAACTGTTGTCAGAAGATGATGGGGACCTTGGAGTTACCGCAACTAGAGCTGGTCCCAGTGCCTTTTTGCTCTGCTTTTCCTTGTGTTGACCTCGTTGGGTTCTTGTACGGAACTTGGATCTAGCTGGCGTTTCCGCGTCGGTTGTTGTCAAGTTATCCGCCAATCTCTTTTCGGCTTTTTTAGCAGCTGGGTATTCGGCTAATATTTATTTTTTAAGATAAACTAATTTTTAAATCCTGATTAGTAAATTTTCTCACGGTCAATGAATCGTCACTTACGGATATTCTCTCTAAGCACCGAAATCGGGTGTGATGGCCAGTTTGGATCTGGAAAAACTCCTTTTTTAGTAGACGCATCCGGAGGTCCTGGTGGCCATTTACACTCAGTTTTCTCTCTATTTATCCAAGAAGATGGGACAGTACTGATGGTTTCGTCTTCTATGCTAAACTGGACAATAATGCATTCCTGATTAGAGCTTCTGTTTTGGCCCTTGTTGCCTACTTTCCCTCCTTTCCCCCTATTAATTACACTTTCCTCCATTGGCTTTTTGGACAAGACCACTCCCAAAGTTTTGTAGTTTTATTAAAGAACAATCAAACTATATTTTTGAAGTGCAGCAAAAAGCCAAATAATTGCGAGAATAAATCTAAATGACAATGCATATCTTCACCTTAAGACAATCGCAGAAAAGTAAACGGATGATTCTCATGATCTCTGTGCTTTGGATTGGGAGCTCTCGCTGCTGACGTTCCCGCCGATTTGAACGGTCAAACTAAGTGTATTATGAAATTGGCATGTATGTACTAAAGTTCACAAGTTGGCACTAATTTAAGCATATATACTAAGCATATTACGCATCGGAATTTTGCTCTTCTGCTGATATTATGTAAGGGAAAATACGTTCATATTTTATGCACGTTTCCCTCAATAAACCGACAGTGGATTTGCAGTGGGATATATGTGGGAAAATATCACGCATAATAAATTCATACGATGGTTAAAAATGCGAATATAATGTACATAATATATGCATCATTTGGGCGTTCATAAATGCCCACACGGTTCCTAGACGTCCCAAAGAGAAAATGCATTAAATCGACAGGCTGGTTTTATTGGGTGAGAATTCGAGTGCACAAAGAAAATAATGACAGAAAAGTTACAAAGTTGGTCTTAACCAATATACACAATATGTTATATCTAATTTACAATAAGTATCCAATTCATCTTAAATATTATGCACATGACTTCCTGTCTTCAAACGTTTGGTTGGAACACATCGTATCTTGGAAAACCTTCATACAATCGGTTTTGCCGATTTGGTTACATTTGCAAAGCTGCGTAGGATGAACTTTTGATAAAGCAAAGCAGCTTAACTGTTAAATGAAGCAACAAATAAAGGCTACAGCATTCTCACACGAAAGAAATGAAAATTTCTTGGTTTAAATGCACTCCTACTGAGCACTCATTAATATTCATATTAATCAAGGATAGAACGCCTTACCGACATAAGGGAGTCCGCCCCCGGAATTCCGCCGAAAAAATAATTTGCATACGCAAGATAAACTTTGCATAAGCTAGATAAAATGCAAATAAGATAAGGAAGGGATAGTTCATACATAGTTCATAAGATGTATGCATAATTGTGTATTTTTTCCTTTTTTACGATCGTGAATTTTGAATGGCCCTTTCTTATCGAATATGCAAATTAGGTTTGGTCTTATCTCTAATCCGCGCGGGATCCCATTTACTTCTGTACTAGATTTCGGCGGATTTCTAGCATCGGCGGGCTAATGTAAAATAAATGGGGCTGCGTGCTAGTAAGGCGTCCTATCCTTGATATTAATATAACATTAATATTTTTCAAAAAAAATTAACTGTTACAATTTATTGTGATATTGTGTTTGATTCCGATTTGTCTTCGAGGACAATTGTTGGACATAGCGCAAACGCAGAAATTTTTGAACCAAAAACAAACTTTGAACATAAGGATTAAGTTTGAGGCTACAAATACTTAATTTGCTTATCAAAAAGTTATAGACAGTGCCATAGATTAATGTTTGGGAAAGAGCTCAGAAATCAAAACTACCCGAGAAAGGAAGGGAGAATCTGATTATGCAAATGACGTCCCCAAGAGTAAATTGCATGCCAGTTGGCGTACAAGCAAAACAGGCACAACACTATTTTATGCAGCGGGGTAAACTAACTATAGAAGATTTCATCCTGCTTATTGCAAGTCTAAAAATTTATGTATGAAATATTCTTTGAGACCACCATAATATGGTAATATGTTTAATGCTTGTGCTTCGTTACATACAACATCTTTATTTTAAAAGCCGTTAATAGACTATAGAAGTTATCTTATTATTCAACGTGTTAGAGTACTATAAAATCACGATAAATACTTAATAGCTTATACTCAAGCATTTTTGAAAATATTGGAAAATAATAAATATATATTATATCTAACTAAAATTTGCCTAAATGCAGCAGCAAATTATTGGCACTTCAATCTAAATGCAACCAGCGCCTTGAAAAAACTTGATGTTCACAGTTGCTCATACCTATAGAAAGTATGGGAATTTAGGAATGGAAAACTGCTCTACTTTTCCTTTATTATAAAATTATATACGCAATGTACATTTTTCTGTCAGTTAGTTCCACAAACCATTGATTGTTTTAATCTTAGTAAGACATTAAAGAAGCTGGAAGTGAAGCAGGTACAGCCTGTTGCACAATTTTTCGAACGATGTGCAAAATTGTAATATCTCATGAGTATTAAGCTGGGTTTATACTACAGTTTAAATAGAATAGGAATAGGAAATTTTTGCATTTAAATTTCCACTTTTGGGTTCAGACTTCATAATCATATTTGTATTTCCACTCCAATTCTCCTACTTATCATTGCATTTCAATTCATATTCCCACTTTTGGGTCAATACTTCTCATGAGGATTTTTTTCATAATCACATGTTTTGTTTGGGTCCATACCCGTCTATACAATTTCATCATGATAGTTGAAAGAATTCAACGACATTAAATACAACTGAGAGTAAAATATGATTTTGAGCACAGTTTACTGTTTTTGCATTCTTGCGTTTATACTTTTGTAAACTTCAATTTTTGAAGTTTAAAATATGAAACCGTTGAAGTGTGAATAAATTCATATTTCAACTCTAGTATAAATCCACACTTAAGACCATTTCGTGTGAAACTTTACGGGGTTAATACTTATTATGTTCTAACATTAGACTATACATTTCAGAACGCAAGTCGCTACTGGGTGCTTCTGTCCAAGCAGCCTTCTTGCTGTCCAAACGTTCTCTCTCTTCTTGCTGCGAGGATAGCTTAGCACCAGTTTTGCTATTCTGCCAAGTACTGTCAAGAAGCTGCCGTGGCCCAGTGACTTGAGCCTGGAGCTTGAGTTAGTAGAGTGCTGGGGTCACAGGATGGATTCCTGGCTTCGACAAATTTTTCTTTTTTTGCAAAAACTATATTATCTCAAATGCAGTTAAGATGTAAGAATACCTATTTAAATACTCCTTAAAACTTCTAACCAATTTCCCCTGGGGGTAGGGCTCATCCCCCAGGGATTAGTTTTTTACAGTTTTGCTCGGATTGAGCTCAAACTTGGTGTGTAGACTAATTAAAGGGTGTAGAATTCAACAAAATTAACCAATTTACCTCTGGGGGTAGGGCTGATCCCCCATGGGTGTTTTCTACTGTTTTGCTCGAATTGAACCTAAATTTGGTATGCAGACCAATTGAATGTTGGGGAATTCATTTTTCGCTAAACTTGGCACCAATAATTTTTTGCTGTGCGTACTTTTAGAACTGTACTAAAATTTTATTCATTCGTGCTTTGCACTTCTTCTGTGAACTTTTGTTTTAAAATATTCGCTGCTGAGTACTATTGTTTTTTAAACTGCGCCGCTGTCAATTTTATAAAAAATCAACACTACTGTTCATTTAAAATAAAAAGTCAAAGCTGCTGTCTACTTTGAATAAAAAATAATTTACGCTCCCGTTTTTTAAATCAAACAGATTTATTGTAAATTTACTGCTGGTGGGGATTTGATTGGGCTTAACCCTTACCAAACCGGTAACCCTTTTTGGTTAGGTAAGGGTTAGGTAAGGGTAACCCTTTCTTTCGGTATTGGTAGTTTTTACCAGGAAGGTTGCCGCTTTTAGCCAAGAAGGCTAAACTTTTAATAATTTATAAGTGACTGCCCAACCATGATGAATGGATGGCCCTTTTTAAATTGATGAGAGTAAACCGAGAAGGTTAACATTTTTAAAGAAAGAGAGTTTTGAGTTGGTTGGGTTCTCAAAAAGAAGATACCAAAGAAAAAGGGAACCACCATTGGATTTAAACTGGGTGGGTTAATGAAAAAGGAACCCCGATTTAATTTTTGTTATTTAAAATCTGGAATACGGAACCGAGATTGAGATTGACCCTGGATAATTCAATGAAATTTTGAGTTGAATTAGCCGGTGCCTCTTTAGATTAATCGGAAAGCGGTTTCAATACATGGTTTAAACGGTTTGATATATGCATTTAGTTCTAGATTGCCATCAAATTGTATTTTGTTTTGATGGCAAAACGGGCTTATGACTAGTAATACACACAATTTAGTCAAAATCTGGCAACTCTTTTAAAAATTACAAAATACTACAAGAATGACTTACAAAATTATTCAAACGATCAGTATCATTTTGGGTTTGCGGATAAATGTGTCAACACGACCATCACTATATATACTAATCCGATTAGAAAAGCGATTTCCTACATATCGGAGGCCCAAGTTGTGTGTGTGAGTAAATTTTGTTGGTAAAAATAGGCAATTTTGTGGTACACGCATATCTTCATAGCATTTATCCTAGTCAGTGAGCTAATTAAGTACGAAATCGCCAATAATTGACACAAACAACTGTAAGTTGAAAAGGACGAGGAAACTTAGAATAGTGTAAGAGTATTGGAGGTTGATTTCGTGGGCTTTGAAAGAAATGGAGGAAGCAGCAATTTGAGTAGGTGGTGGAGTGTTGGTTTTTTAGGCGTGTACCGGATGCTGGTAAGTCGTACAGAGATCTTGTGTAGATTGAACCGTAATAACTAACTCTACTTTCGTCAAAATTATGAATAGAAATACGAAGTATGTACCCTTCAAATTTGTATACCGTCCTGCTTTTGCTAAAACGGGTGACACAAATGCGTGTTGCTCTAGCACAATGCAAGAGAGCTATTGCCAAAACCTGGGGACTAAAGCCCTGGGTGACACAATGGATCTATACAGCAGTCATTAGACCAGCCCTATTCTACGGAGTAGTTGTGTGGGTCCCATCAATGAAAGCTAATAGGAATGTGATGTTGCTAGCCCGGATTCAACGCCAGGCAATGCTATTAATCACAGGATGCATGCGTACAACGCCAACGGCTGCGTTGGAGTGCATGCTTGACTTAAAACCGGTGGATATACATGCCAAAATTATGGCTGTAAGAACGATGCACAGGCTGCATCATAACTCAACCTGGAAAGGTGTGGTGCCACAAGGTGCGTTCTCAAGGTTAACTCACTCCGGCGCTTCTCTGGGAGTGTGGAGGGAGATTCCTTTACTAGAGTGGCCTTGTGATCTTCGGAATAGTCGCCCACTGGTAGAAGGGGGTTTTAAAATTATCATTCCGTCAAGAGAATCGTGGGATAAGAGAGGTGAGCCAGAACACTCACCATGCTCTGTGACGTGCTACACAGACGGCTCGAGGTTCCGCGAAAGTACAGGTGCGGCGTTCACGTACACCATTGATGGAAATACCGAGCATGAACTCATACCTCTGGGTAGGAGTGCTACGGTATTTCAAGCAGAAGTCCTGGCCATTTCAAACCTGGCGAGGAAACTAAGTCTCCTCCTGAAAGGAAGGAGGACGATTTTTATCTACTCTGACAGTCGAAGTGCCATAGAAGCTCTCAGGAGCTGGTGGTACATGACTTCGTTGGTGGGAGAGTGCTTTGAGCGGCTGCGCCAACTGGCGCTGCTGCACGAGGTAACTCTCGCTTGGATTCCTGCACATAGTGGGTTTACCGGGAATGAAGCTGTGGACGCGTTGGCTAAGCAAGCCTCTGAGTTAACAGTGGAAGGCCCGGAACCGATTATTCCAGTTTCAATGAGCACAGTAAAGAGCGCTGTTAGAGATTGGGGTGACAGTCAGCACTCTAAGTTGTGGAAGAACAGGAATAACTGCTGCGTCACTAAGACGCTAATTAACTTGCCTTCGCGATCTGTGGGAGCTTTTGTAAGTTCCCTTGAGCGCGATGCACTGAGATCGTTTGTCCAGATCATGACTGGACATTCGATATTAAAGGGTCATCTCCACAAGCTGGGGATGGAACCCTCGAACATCTGTCCCAATTGCGGGATGGAAGAGGAAACGAGCTTACATTTCTTAGGAAAATGTGATAGGTTCGTAGTGATGCGATGTGATGCGCTGGAGGGGCAAACCCTTGATGCTGAAGGTATTCGACAAGCTACTCCAGCCAGTCTTTTGCATTTTATCAAAAGCACTGGTCGGCTCAAAAGATCAATAGATCCGGCCAGAGCCGTGCGGAGAGCAAATAGGCCATAAAGTAAAGGTTTGGTAACCAGTGTAAGAATATGGGAGAGTCTGCAAAAATTCCATTAGGGATTAAGCGGCTGAAATTCTACTACTTATGTAGTTTTTCTTCCCAAATTACATACATACATACATACCGTCCTGCTTATAAATACAGAACAATCGAATGATGATGAACTAGTATACTGAACTACTCTGAAAACTTGTCCTAATAGATTCATTTCGTTTATATATCTGCTTTATAAATGCGTATTTACTGTGCAGTAAATTCTGCTGCTTCATTCCTTCGCATTGTGTGTCAGCCTGAATGTCAATTGAAGTCTGTTGTACCCTGCGCGAATGACGACAGTGAGATTTTATTGAAACCGGGTTGTTTGTTCCTTTGTGCCGCCAGATACGATGCATTTTACCAATGTGCAGTACCATTTTTTCACATTTTTCAAAATCGATTTATTAAAAAATACGAGATAACACCATCGAGATTAAGGTTTCAAAAATATCTCCAAGGTCTCTAGTATCAGACTAATATGTTGGTTTACCTGTAAACGTGTGCCCTTAAGGTGAAAATCGGGTTTGAAATATGCACAGTCCCCCATTTACCCCATGTTAAGGATTTTGTTGTAACCCCCATAACTTTGGCCCGGTTTGTCCAATTTCGACGGGGTTTTTTGCAGTACATCTGGCTTGTAAAGTTCTATCACTGTATGTAAACATCCAGAAAAGCCCACGGTTATATGGCGAACGAGAAACCTTTTATCTTACGTATGCAAATTATTTTTTCGGCGGAATTCCGGGGGCGGACTCCCTTATGTCGGTAAGGCGTCCTATCCTTGATCTCAACCGAAACATTTATGAGCATCGAATGGGTGATGGTGGACGGAGGAGATGGTCCTGAAAGTATTCTAACTAAGCTGGGATCTAAAACCGATTCCAAACCATTTTCTGGAAAAGGCGGCAGTGGTGTCCCAAACAAAAAAAGAGGTGGGATCGCTGACAATACTAAAAAAGCTTTGGGGTCTGTAGAAAATGCAGTGGAGGAATCTGAGCTGGAAGGCCATTGATGAGTGGACAAGACAATTTCGGGAGCGGTTCCCGGGGAAAATGGTGCCGATCCGGATGGTGAAGTGAAAGTGGCGTATTGGATGATGATGGAATGGATGATGAAGGTGTTGGTTTTAGGGGCAAAACTGGTGGAGCTAGCGAAAATGCTAGCAGCATTCAGGTTGGAGGATTGGCTGCTGGTTCAAAAGAAAAACTGGGGGAGGGATCGGCTGAAGGTACTGGGAGTTGTGCGTCATCCCGAACTGCGAGTTTGCACAACCTCAATCGAGGGCGGATGTTTGACCAGTCAAGCCAGTGTTGGATTTGGAGCGGAACAAGGTGCTTTAGGTGTAAACGGTGGGGGAGGAGATACTGAGGGTGGCAGGGAGGTGCTACTTGTCTTAAAATTCACGAATCTTTTCTTACCGGAAGCATGCTGTTGGCCAACGAAAACTAAGCGGAGAACGAAACCTGCAATATTGTTGTTGCAAAGTTACAATGTTGGAATTTGGATTAAAAAATAAATTTTGAAATTGTAGAAAGATATTTGTAGTTTTTGCATTTAGTATTGATTTTAGTAAGATTCTCAACATTTTGTTGTTTATGGGATTTTGGTTGAGCCCTTTAGAACAAAACTTGAATGATGGAAGTAGTTTAATGTATAGAAAAACGCATTTTATGATAATTGTATGTAAAACAGACAAAAGTTATTGGTAGAAGAAACTGATATTATTATTCTTACTTTCGAAATTTGGAAGGATTGGTAAATAGGTTTTTGAAAAATAAATATGCATGCACAAATTTGCGTTAGCTGGATGCTGCTTCTGTCAAAATTGGTGAATTGCTGGATTTACGACATAACAGATTCAAATGGTGCTATATTTAGTATTATGCTGTACTTCCCAAGCAAACCATCCGAACAGGTTTCATTCGTTAGGATGTCACCCTTTTTTAAATCTACATTTTTTTTGCACACAAAGCAATTTAAAATGTCACAGGACTGAGCGTCGATAGAAGCAGAGTTGATGATCCAAGTAAGGCAGGCAGTAGAGAAGGTATGAATGGAGCCTCCATACTGGAGGGAAAGGCGGAAGTCTAAGTAAAACTGAAAGTAGGGCTGGAGTGAATGGCATCCAAACTGGTGATCCATGCAAGACAGGAAGTGGAGATAGTGGAGTATGCCTGGATGGTACTAAAAGGGTGGTCTCAGTGGAGGAGCTGAAGGCTAAAACCTAAACCTAGACCATGCAGAAAATCTGTAACTCAGCCTTATATAATTAGCTTTTTAAGGGTTTTGCAACATCGAACTAAACAAGATCACAGTACTACTATATAATTGAATTGAAACTCTACCAAGTAAAAATTACGGAGTACCACGTTCTTTGAGTCAACATACCGAAAAAACATCCTTAACGTGACGTTAGCAAGCGTATGACTAAATCGAGATTAATTACAAGCAGGCAACATACTCAACTCCCACGTGTAGCAAAGTAGCGAAAGTAATTTAGTATCAGAACTTAGAACCAACAGAAAATCGTTTCAAAGTTTGAATTTTAAAAAATATGCGTTGAGTAATTAAGTCAGCTGCAAAGAGAATTTTGCAGTTTTAATGTAAAGAATTTGCCTTTGGTTGCTTATGATAATTAATGAAAAATTGATATGTTTATTTAAGTTTGTAAAGTTTGTGTTAGGTTGTCGCTCTTTTTGGTAAAAGCGCCGTTTTGTGCGTACATAAGTTCTGTAACATAAACGTATTAGATTTTACCAACATTTACAAATCAAGACATTTCTGTTGCTCAACGACATTACATCATAACGAATCGGTTGTTGGGATTACACTTTTTTATATGATTTGCTGATTGCCTGCTAAACAGTTTTAAACTTTTCCATTCAAATTATTTATTTAAAATCTTTTTGAGTTTAAAAGTTGCTCCTGTTACAATAACCTCATTAGGGAATATAACCTTGGCAATTATACAGCGGCATTATAGCATACAAACAAACAGGAAAATCAATTATTATTTAGTTATTACAGCAACCAATAACTGAAAAATGAATGAATAAGTTTCACAGTCCGTGGTTTTTCAGTTAATATGGCTTTGTTAGGCTACTTCACTCGTCGAGGACTTTAGCAAAAGTGCAGATATTTTATACAAATGTGGAAAATGGAAAAAAGCTGTGACCGAAAGGATCCATGAAAGTACTGTGCCGGGAAACCCAGGAGCCCTGCGAGTATCTGAAAGACGGGATAATTAAAATTAGCTCAGATAATTAATATAAAAAATAGGTATTTTTTCAAAATTTTCATCACAGGATGTTGGTCATATCGAGGTGTAAAACATGTCAATAAACTAAGGTTATAGGCTAGTGTGCTACTGCACTTGTTTGTGAAATGTCAACCGCCAACTGAAGCTTAAAGTGGGAACAAAACCATAGTTTGAAGTCCTGGTTTGAAGATTGCAATATTGTTGTTAAAGCACAACCTGCTGGACAGGTTTTGGTGATTAAATTCGTCGTGCTCAATAATTAATTTTATGACTAAATAAATTCAAGTTCAAGCTCACTCTTTGGTGATTCGCAACTTTTCTGAAAATTATTCGCAGAAAAATTGATCTACCCATAAACTATGTACGCTGCTTATGACACGGTTCAGCAATCATCATCAATCTGTTTTTCTCATTACGTGGTCTCTCTTATCTCAAGAGGGACACAACTTAATTTTTTTGAACACGTTAGGAATTAATCGGTTGTAATTCTTAATAAAAGTAGGCATCTAAAAATAACCAAAATTTTATGTAAATGTAATATTACAAAAATCGGGTTGAATTTTTTAAAATTCTGCTAAAACAATTTAAATGCTGAAAACCCCTATTTTGTTTTTAAAAAAATGCAAAACTGAGCAAATTGTTATCTATTCCTATTTGTATACTCTTACAATTTGTGCCACTAGCCAATAGGTGAAACCTGGTTATGATTCGCAAAAGTAATTTTCGCAGCTTTACTGTTTTTCATGCTTTGCTATATGTAATGTAATGAAAAATACATGTACCTGTAACAACCTTTTTACGGGACTTTCAGTTGATATTGCTAGTCAAATCCATAATACAAAATCCACTTTGCAATGTGTCTGTGTAGCATGGTTTTATGCACCAACTCTCCACCATTTTGATAAAATCCAATTCACAAGGTACTAATTTACTGTGCAGATACAAAGGATTTTTGCTGGAAATTGTTTGGATATTATTGAAATGAATATTTATATAGCGACGTTTACTTTAACGTTTTTATAGCGACATGACCCAATAAAATCAAATCCAAATATAATCTATATCACTACAATGCCACAACTCACAACCCAGTACGTTTACGGTGTTTAAGAGCAACAAATTATTACATGCAAAAATCAAGTTTCAAAAACAATTTATAATTTTTATAAACTTTTAGGAGCCAAAAATAGCATTTCCTACAGATAAAGCAGAAACTACTTTCTTGTTTTAATACACTTCTCATAAATAAAACCAACAACCAGGTATATTATGAACCTGAAAAGCAGCCTAAGGACGCAGGTCACCGTTTACAAATTGCTGAGGATTTTAAATAGAAAGAATTACTTGAGCAAAAATATTTTTGTTGCAATGTGTGAGGCAATGAGATAATAGGCATAATAAGAAGAATAATTGCTTACATAATTGCCAACTTCTGGGGTTTTTGTCAGCCATTAAAAGAAGGGTGAGAAAATGTTTAGATGTGGATTCATGTTTCATTCATTTGGATTTGGTCGAAAATAGGGCAACTTGTAATCAGTGCAGTTACTAATCACCATATGGTAGTCTCATCCTACTTCTTTAAATGGCACATCCATCTTTGTCTCATCTGATGAGTCAAAAACCTAATTTGTGGGAAAATAAAATTCGCGGAAAATCGTGAATTAGTTGATTTAGACTATGAAAATATCAGAACAAAAAGTAAACTTAAATCGTGAGTAAAGTTTAAAAGCGGAAGAATACACACAATTTAGACATTCGACTTCAAACTTTCGTGCAAAAGTACTGTTTTAATCCCGTGAAAGAGCTGTTCATATTAATGCTTTAGAGGTATCTCAATACCATTATATTCCAAAACTGCTTTGTATTATTTCAACCAAGAGATTGGTTCTATTTTGAAATGGCTTCGAACAGTACAGGACGAGGGAACTCTCAGGACCCAAGAAAATTAACAAAAAAGAACAACCAGTCAAATTGGGATGGTACACCAAACTTTTATTTTTACGAATATTGTAATACAAAATGTACAATCTTATTACAATTTTATTATGCTTATAATATTTTGCAGTCAAAACAGAAACAGGCAGCTCCACTGGTCCAAGTTTAACAGCTAATGCAAGTTTTTGCAAGTCTCCCGAGCAACTAGCTAAAATAGCTAAAACGTTTTCCGTAACTCAAGCCGACAATTCTAGAAAGCCTACAAGCAAAATGCTTGGTAAATTTTATATCTTTATATATATATTTTGTATTGTTAAGGTACAAACGGGTCTAAATCTGTATCAAGAGAAACATCTCTTACAAATGTTTCGCTACAAAAAATTCACGTTACCAATCCTGCATCTGATTTAGCTAGTTCTAGCGCAGAAAGTAATTTTGGCAAATATAATTCAGTCTGCGCATTTCTCTGGTTGGTATTTTCAAAAACTTTTTTTAAAAATCCTCTTAAAGACACAAATGTCATCTCAAGGCTCCGAAGCTTGCACGAGTTCACGACCGGAATTTTCTACTCCTCAAAAGACTAAACTAAGAGAATTAAAATCGTATTGGAATCGTAAAGACAACCGAAAATTACAAGCGGAAAATCCAGAAGTAGAACTCAAAATTAAGGATCTTCGGGACGGGGCTTTGTAAGTAAATTCGTTTTACGTACATATGTTGTTTGTCCAAATCAAATAAAAACTTATTTGTTTTTGCCATATTTACAGACCAATGAGCTACTTTGTCCAGGTTCGAATTACCTATTCTGGCCGTCTACGCAAATACCCTAGAAAGAAAGATAGCATTCTTATGCCTGTACACAACTTTCATGGAGTGGATAGGGATGGAGCAGAGATTGGTTTCGCGTCGTTTTGGGGAAAAGCTGAACAAATGAAAGAATTAATCAAGGTAAAGTGTGAAAACATGTAAAAAGTTCGTATGTATGTTTGGGCGTTGTATTCAAAAAATATTTCTGCATATTACAATGATTGTACTTAAGAAAATCAAGTCTACACAATTTCAAATTGTGGGGTGGTGTACGCTAACAAGCAATACCAAAAGTTTATAACGCTATACGAGATTCAGCTACAGTCGGATACAAACAGTTGATCTGGATGCAGTGGGTGAATTTCCTGAGATCTCCTTAAGTTTTAAGAAAGTCGACGAAATTGAATCCGCGCAGGACTCTGGTAAAGCATCTGGCGATTCCAAAATAATAGGGGAAGTAGTAGTCGTTGGTCAGTTTCATCTGATTCATCTCTTTTACGTTCTACAATAAAGTCTAAAAGAAATGGTAAGTAGAAATGGAAATTTTTTGCACGCAGATGCGCTTGCTGTCGTTATCCACGTATCGGGTCCTGAGATCGTACACGGTGTTTCACCATATACCCGGTTGGATATTGGTTTGACTGATGACAGCAAGGGGATCACCATGCTAACTATGTTTGGAGAGGAGGCAGAAAATTTTAAGAGCTCGCTTCATGATGTTTTGGCCATAAGACACGCGGAATTAAAACCGGATGGCTCATTAAAATTTACCGGTTTGGCAGGAACTATGATTCAGGTTGTATTATATTCAATGTTTTAAACAAATGTACACATTTTTAGGTTGAGTTGCTTAAAACGAAAACATTTGAATACATCTAGATTAATCCAAATAGAGAGGATGTTGACGCGCTCATAGCTTGGTTTTTGGAGGAAGATGAAAATCGTAAAAAGGTCAAATTACAATAGGCCATGTTTACGAGACTAAAAATCTTGAATTTACAATTCGACATCTTTCTGTGTATAAAGCTGCAAAATCTTAACGTTGTTGTATGTAGAAAACACCGCATACGGTACATACGCTACGCTCAAAGGCTAAAATAGGCGTGTTTTGAGCGTGAGAACCACGCGGGCCGGGGCAGGTTTTGAAGTCATGGGGCCGGGGTTGAAGACAAAATAAAATTTTGTTCAAACAAAAAATTAGAAAATTTCATACTTGCATTTCGTTAGTGCAATCATAAACATGCATTTTCTCAGCATTTTAAATTGTTTACACGTAGTGTTTATTATTTACTTGTCTAGTTAATGACAATTCTTTATTTGAATATGTGTGATTTCTGGGTAAGCTATTTCTTGTTAATAATTGATAAAGATCAAGTTTTACTATGAAACGCACGATGCTGTTTTTGAAATAGATAATTCAAGGGAAGGGTAATTGGTTTGTACTATTTTGATTTTCACCCTATGGGAGCTCAAATGTGCGATGAAATCTACACCTAAATGTAACAATAATTATAATTTGCAACTTAATTTCTTTGTATTTCTTTGGCACTTAAGTAATTCAGTGTTTCCTATTTACTTAGTAATCCTAGTAACTTACCCACGTACATATCGTTTTAGCATTTTTATAGGTTTACCATGGATGCTTCTCAGTCAGTAAACTGAAATTTCTATTCGAATTTGTCCTCATTCAGATTGTCTATTAAGAGAAATTACTCTTTGATACTCTTCGTTAAGTTAGTTAATTTGACACGACATAACGTTACAACAGCCATTTAGCTCATGTCTACAACAGTTTAACGTAAATTCATGTTTGTTTCATTTGATTTAAATGCCTTGTTGCCAAAATGCAATTTTTCTACATAGCGTCGTGTTCATAGTAGATAGAATTTTAGAAGAAGTTGAAGCGGAGATCATGGATGCCATAATGTTAAACAACGTTTATTCAAGCTTTCGGTTGTATACCACAACCATCATCAGGAATACTAACAGAAAACAGATAGAATTTTGTTGGCTCAAAACGATAGAAATATTTTTTAAAGAAACCGATTTATCTTGGATTTTTGCCATTTGGCTTCACATCTGAGACTTACTATTATTTTAGTCATAAAATTGGAGCAACAAATTTCTTTTAAAGCTTGCGCTCTCACAACAGTATACATTAGTTAAATGAAGAAATTATAACAGATATTCGGTTTGGATTTACAATTAAAGAACTTTAAATTAAATTCCAAAATAACCTCTTCCTGATTCAGTACATTAAATTGTGTAAAACTTTAAAATCCCTAATGCTAGGGAATATACTTTTAGCTTTCTTCTGTGGTTATTTGCGCTGGTAATGTATTTCACAGTCATAAAGTCTTTTCCTGTTATATTGTGCCACTTGCTCCTATAGTTAAACGTGTTCTCTAATACCGGCATAATTGTTAACATCAGCTGTTGTTTTAAGGTTGCAATGCAACGCGGTTTTATTAAGTTGCATAGTTTCAAGTTTTAGGACAGTTTGGTAATAATTATGCCAAAAGTCATGTTTACGTAAATAGCTGCAGCAGTATCAGTAAATATTATTCTTGAAAATTTTCAAACCTTTAAATTTTAAAGCTTTAAGAGGATGCAAAAAATATTCAACCCGTTTCATTTAAGTTTTTATTTCACGGTTAGTTGGATTCAGCAGTTATAGTGTCATGTACTAAATACTTTGTTTTATATTTTAAAGATAAATTAAAAATATCAAATAGAGTTAGGTTATTGTTTTCAGTGCAGGTAATTAACTTTATACTTCAAATAAAAGCGATTCGACGCTACATGGAATACAATAGTAACGTAAATACTATTTTTTTAAAATCTGTATTCCAAAGCTTGAGCTGGACTCTACGCCACAATACAGCAACTACGTTCAGGATTGATACACAATATATACTAGTCTTTAACAATAGATTATACTTATAAAAATTACATGAGGATTGCTTTGTCAAAATATCTCACGCGGGCCGGGGCAGGCCTACTTTAGCTGCTGAACGCTTACTTCCCGTTCAACGAATGTATTAATTGCATATGCTCTAATCTTTTGTAAGGTCCGTTAAATCCAGTTAGTAAAATTAGTTTATAGTTTTTCTGAAAATCAACAGACTCAGGTTTTTGTTATATTTAGCCTGTATATAAGCATTGTAATTTTAGTTTTACGATTGGTGTACCCATAGTATTATACGTATACCTATTTACGTCTTTAAGCTTCTGTTATGGAAAATATTTATTAGTTCTAGCAATGTATTCCTCAAACGGTTTTAGTTTTTTCAGCATTGACAACATGTTTATGCTTTCTTTTGTACGATTACCATTGCACTCATATTTATTTTAATAGCGGTATCTGATTTCTGTCATAACTCATATAGTTTGTATTTTGGTTTTTAAACATTTTGTATTTGTGTGTCCAAAGTGACCTCTATTTGTAACCAAACGATTTACATTTTAATGGTGTTGAAAGCTTTAGACGATGTAAAATCAAATTTAGCTCCAAGTTTCAATTTGGCATAGCTGTATTGCATATGAAACTTCCCGGAACTTAAAAAACAATAAAACTATCGTATTGTATGAAAACCGTTATATGTTCTCATGAATACACTTTAGTTCAAAGGATTAAAATATTCAGCAACAATGTAGCCTTTTTATTCCACAGTGCGAATTGCATAATTACGCTTTCGCTACTTTGCTACGTGTAGACATGTTGCCTGCTTTATTTATTTCTGGGGAACAGCCTTCGCTAGTTAATACGGCGGAGTTAAGCTGTCCATTCATGTTCTCTGTTATCCCCGTGGCCCATATTTACACTGAGCTATCGAAGGCAGGGGTAACAAATTGATTACAAATGTAAACAAAGTACAAAAGAACAGTTTGAGTCATAGCAGAAACTTGATTAGCGTAAAAAACATTTAAGATGCATTTTTCTTCAAAACAATTTACTCCGATTTTATGCAAAAGTTGTACCCAGATTATGAAAACTATTTCTAAAGGGAATAATTTTGTTCCCAAGATCACTCATGTTTCATCTCCATCTATGTTGAGTATATGAGTAAATCAATTAACACTATTGAGTAATTAATATTCAAATAGAAATTTACAATATGTCTAAACGATTATCATTTCCACACTTAAGTGTTTTTTTTTTCGTTTTAAGCATGACAGCAACGCCACTACCAATGCTGGTTCCATTAAAAATGAAAGACGAGTTTCAAAATCACACAGCGATAGTGCGCCACATAAAAATTTAAAACGGCTTTGGTTCTGGCTGGAGGTTTTTGCATAGAATAAAAAGTTTAAAAGCTGACCACATGGTACTAGTTTAAAAAGCACAAACCTTTCATGTCCTTAATAGTTAAAATATGTTCCCGAATGTCTACTACAAACCTAATTTCAATTGAAATCTACCAGGCTGAACCTGTTCTCTACCTGTTTGTTTATCAAAGTCAGAGCATAATGTCAACGCTTACATAAGCACTGACAGTCCTGTTAATCTATTCTAATTGACTAGAGGAGCAGTTGTTTCATCGAGAAAAGCAACAACCAGCAACACTTCTGGCAGAGAATCGTTCATGACAGTATATTACCTTTTACTAGGTCATTAGTACCTCAAGCTTGACCAGCACAAAATGGAAATCCAGTCCCAGTCAGGTTTTGTTCCTTCTATAAAACAAGAAGGAAACAGGGGGTGGTACAGTACTAGTCCCACGTTGCCAAAACTCAGGGAAATCGCCGGAAGGGATACTCTACTTTTTAATGCTTGTTTCAAAGTAACAAACCATAAGACAAAAATCCGTTCCGTGGGGGAAATATTTGGAAAAATGTATAGACAAGTATACCAAAGTTGAAAGAATCCATCGTGCCAAAAGTGTTCGAATGCTGTTTCCGTCTGCTTTATCCAAACTGTCTAATTGATATACCAAACTAAAGCCAATGCAAAGCTCCAGGATCGTTTTTCTCAGATTTCTAAAATATTGACTTGAAAGAAAGTTATGACGATATTTGCAAATTGATGCAATTTTGCACATAAAGGCTAGTTTGACTAATAAGTGACGAATAACGGAAAATAACGATTTTTTAGTTCTTAAACAATTTACCTTTATTTAGTGTGGAATACACCAAGGAGATAGCAATCGTAACCTTGTGAGATTCATTCAAAATAATTTGATACCAGTTTGGAGATCCTCCTCGCTGATAAAACGCCTTAAGAGCTTTACCTTGTTCCCGACCGAGTAAGATAAGGAGTTCCACTAGAGCCTAAAGTGGATAATAGTGGATGAGAGTTCAAAATAGTGGATAAAAATTTGAACTGAATTTTAAGACTTATAAAAAACGACGAATTGAGCGCCGAAAAGCCTTACCTACAATTTGATGGAATAACTTGTTGGTTCAGATGGTTGGAAGCGTTGGCATGCATTATGCATTCATAATATTATTGAACTATTTGAATTTCTAAAATAATCTCATTGCAAAGGGCTTAATAAATAAAAATTTAGTGTCAACAACAATGTTAACAAAACGGCATATATGTAAAAAAAACGCACATTTTGAAATTCGTGGGTCACTTGATACTTGAAGCTAGAAAATCAGTCATGAACACGGGTAACCGGCTAACTGGCTATAGCTCCCAAACCAACTAGATCCCGGCGGTCAGTTAGCTCCTCAACCCACTTGCTCCCTGACTCATTGATATTATAAAAAATAGTTGTACTAAAAATTTCAATTTAATGTGAATGTGCATATGAAATTATAACAAATTACTTCAAGGAAAGTCTGTATCTTCACACGAGATTGACGGTGAATGGGAACTTATTAATTTGCCATTTTTATTAATTTTATTTTTATTTTATTTGAGTCTCCCATAAAAATCCGTTAAGAACACATAAATCGAGGAAATAAGTTTAAAATAATCAGCTTTAAAATAACAATATACACAAGCTCAATCAACCTAACAACCCAGTAAGTAGTAAGGAGATTTGATTGATTGATTGATAGAAAATAGTAGATCAATCTAATTCATTTCCTCTAAATTTAGTTGAAATTATTTCCTTCCTGGCCCTACAGATAATCCTGAATGGTAATAAAATTATTATGCAGTAATAAAAACTCTCAAACTAACCAAAGATAATATAATGTGCAAGGCTGGACAAAATTATATGAGAAGGCATAACTAATGTTATGAAACGTAAGGTTAACTGCTTTATGTTCTTATTTGTAGCTCGAAACAGTTGAATGACGAAAACAGCTGGAATTGTGTGTTATATATTTGAGGATAAAAAACCATTTTCTAATTATAGGACAAAACGTAAGGTAAGGTCGGTAAATTTAAAACTCATGTGCTGATAGCTTATCATTAGTTAGTTAGCCATCAACCGGACAAATGCATGTTCACGTGAAGTACATTTTAATCTGTTGTAGTTATAAATCCAACACATCAAGAAAAATTTTGGAGTCTATTATCCTAATAATTTACAACTCTGAAATAATTATCTACTGAGGTTGGTGACCAGCTCTGATCTATTGATTTAAAAAACAAAATGGCTTTTGTGTATAGAGTTTCGTGGCGGCAAAACAATACAAGTTAACTATAACATTTAAATTAAATACTATGGTTTTAAAACCTTCAAACTGTATCAAATACTTAAATTAATCTTAAAAACAGCAAGATAAATACAATCATCATGATTGAATCATACCACTGAATCCTGTTATTTAGAAATTAGATTTATGCAAAATTGAATTAAATATTGGTTTTAAAATATATATAAGAGACAGAAGTTCCCCTTCTTTCTATCCCCTCGTGCGTCTCATGGATCCTAGGATTTTTGGATATTCTACGTCTCCTTCCGACCCAACGCCAATTTCCTCACCACCATCTCAACTACCACCAGCAAGTATCCAGCGTTTTGCCTTACAAGGATTAATCTTGCATCAGATTGAATAATGATCGAAAAGGAAAATTGAGTACCTCTGGCGACTTTCAGTATTTAACCGACTTTGCTGATTCTGTTTTGAGAATGCATTAATAATTTTGACCCGTCCTTTAAAGGCGTTTGTAGAGTTTATGCTTGTGCATGTGCTTTATGCTTGTGCTTTATGCATTTGCATTTGTAGTTATAACTTATGAATGTGCCTGTGTGAATCTCGTGTGAATGTGCTTTATGAATGTGCATGTGGAGTTTATAGTTCCAAATGGAATGTGCCTCTACTTATGCCTGAGCTTGTGCTTTTGAATTTAGCATTTATAGTTAGGGATTGTGCATGTAATTATGCCGCGATTTATGAATGTGCCTGTGTGAATCATGGAGTTGAGATCAGCTGAACTTTTTCCAAAGGCACATTCACAAGCAATAGCACATTCTAGTGTCCCAATTCTGGAAGTATAAATACTTATGAATTACTTTATGCTTTTTCTTAAAATCTAAAGCACATTCCAATGCGCAATCACAAAAGTGTTTATAGTTAATGCTTTTGATCAGAATTAAATTCACAAGTACAGGCATAAAGCACATGCACAAGCATAGACTCTACAAACGCCTTAAAGCACATTCCAATGCGCAATCACAAAAGTGTTTATAGTTAATGCTTTTGATCAGAATTAAATTCACAAGTACAGGCATAAAGCATATGCACAAGCATAGACTCTACAAACGCCTTAAGACGAATTCATACATAGGCGTACCCAGAGACCGGTCCAGGGGGGGTCACATATGAAATCATATTAAAGCATTTGTCACACATCAAATCAATGCTTGATGCATAAATGTCCTATGACTTCAGTTAAACTGTTTAAAATCTCACGCCACACTTTGTACAAACTCTTTCTACATGCTAATATTCCAAGTTAGCAAGAACATAAAACAACTAGGTGGTCTAAACACTGTTTAAACCAGCGTTTAAAGTGACCTATATATTAGAGCACATGAAGCGCTTAATAGCTGACTGCTTCAGCAAAAACGCTATTAACTCGTACACTTGAGGTATGCAGGTAGAGCGTATTAAGTTTGGAATGATGATATTGAAAGCAAACGTAGGCAGTGCAAGAATTTAGTAAAATAAGCAAGTGACATGACTGAAAAAGATTGAATATTCCTACATTTTTTATATTTAATATTTTAATGCTATTGCAGATAACGGTTTCCGTGTGACCTTAAACTTAATTTCTAAACCAGGCTAACGTGCTAAGTATGCTAGATTTTTGTGAACATGGCATCAAAAATAAATTTGTAGGTTATTTATCAGTTTTTAAAGATTCAAGTATACTAACATTGTTAATTACAAACAAACCATAAGCGCTTTGAACGTTCATAGACAATTGAATACAAAATTGGCTATTTGAATTCCTGGCTTGTAAATAAATTCTAGATAATTCACCATCCATATGCATTATGTAAAACCTCCGGTATACATACTTGAAACAAACGGTTTAGTATTTGTCATAATGGAGTTTATTGTATATATAAAGGAAGTCCAATGAGTAAATTCACCGAGTTAAAGTCATTGGGAAAAATTACAGAAGAATCCCTGTGCACTAAATAAACTATCATAGGCCGCATGCACCCATGTGTAGTTGCTGTAAAGTTGCAATTTTTGACAGTTATCCTCGTTTTTAAGACTTGATTTTAGATTCAGGTTTCTGAAACTAAAATTTTCAGACAAAATAAACGCTTAAATACTCTGCAAAAAAGGCTTTCAGACGAGCTATTCATAAGGGCTTTAGGCGTCGTCCACTAACGACGTCACTTTGAAAACCCGATTTTTCGAGTGACCCACTGATCCCTGTCACTATTTTTTAACATTGTAGGATAAGGCACTTAACACAGGCCGTCACCTTTTAAGACGAGTGACCCACCGACCCCTACAAATGATGTCATTAATGGATGACGCCTTATGTACATTCATAAGCATTTATTTTTGCTGATTAATAAAACTAATACACATGTCAACGTTTGTGCAGTTTTTTTAAATCTCAGTTGTAATAAAATTTCAGTAAAGAAGATGTTTAAAAAGTTTACACAATTTAGATTTACTTTTTTATGTTTACGTTATGAGTGCTTTGGCCATATGAAAAGTTTTATAAGCATTTATAACTATGCAAGTAAACCTTGTCACATGTCAATATTCGCTGGAATAATTGCTCACAATCAAAGCCCCATGTTTTTTGTGTTAACATTTTGTAAGACTGTATCTGTTAAAACAATGTAAGCAATGTAAACTGTCCCAAAAAATGTGGCCCCTTCGAAATCTCATAATGGGCATCAGATTTAAAGTGGCGATTTCAATGACTGCTTAAGTGTCAACCCGAGATATTTTTTCTGCATTTCCGCAAGGCCTTATCTAATAACAGCATATTATATCTCGTTTTAAAATGACAAACGCAACTTTTCATAAATATGTCACTTTTGTGACTTTATAAATAAGAATAATAATAAGTTAACCTTATGGACATTAAAATCATTATACACTAGTAGTAGTAATGACTAAGTTCAAAGTTCTACAAGCTGCTAGGGGAACATGTCAAATGACTTATTTTACAAAAGCAAAAATTACAGTAGAAAATGTACATTATTTTACTTTTAGTAAGTTATCAATTTCAAGCAGCAACCTTAACTAAACATTATTGCAATCCTTGTTACTCATATTTGTGTGACTTCAATTCAAAGATGTAACATCTTCTAATTTAGTTTTTTAATCCATACACACCTTGAAACAAATTTTATGTTTGCTTCCGAGGAGTCGATGGACTGGAATTTTTAGGTTTTCAAATGAGCTTGCAAGTTACAATTAATTATGATTTCCCTAAAAGATTTCCATAAATACTCGGTTTAGTATTATTAATATTTTAAAAGCTTTGTTTCAGTTTTGTATTATATGCAAAAGGAGAGAAATTCGCTTGTAACTTGAGTCTTTGTAACATAAAATTTGTACTTTGTGTATTTTGTAATTTGGTTTTTAGTGATTCTGCTTATGCCTATCTATAGTTGCAGTAATACGAATCGTTTTAAAATTTCATTTGGATAGATATTTAGATTGTGTTGTGTCATAAAACCAAGTAAGCAATACACCATCTTTTTGCATACGTGAAACACCTATTGATAGTTACTTAGTAAGGCTTGTTTTTTCAATGCACACACAGAGGATTAGCCATTGGTTAAAAATAAATCTAACTATAGGAAACTAGTATCAAGAACAGCTAACGTAAATACATACAAGGCCGGTATCATAAGGTTTACAGAAATCAAGGAAATAACCGAAACTTATGGCAATTTGTAAATCACTTTCATTTATAAAAGATCCTTAAACTGCTTACTTCCAGAAATATTTTAAAAATTAAAAGTTTTACATAACGAATAGTCTGTTTTCCAGTTATCATATCAGGAGTAATATCATAGTTTTACAAATTTAGAAAAACTGTTCTCTTAGTTAATTTTTTTTGCATTTCTGCCACTTAATAATGTAGACCTTTAGTTAAGGTACACGTAAAGCCTATATACTTACGCTTACGTTAATCATCACTATAATAAGGTTTCTCGTGTATGTATAATAGACCTGTCCTGAAAAAGACCACCGTTGTGATCGAAAGCCAGACAGTTAATAAATTTCTCCTTCAAATATATTATATATCGTTTTAAGGAAGATCCTTCTATCAGAGCGTATACGCGCAGTGATTTAACATAAAAATATCTAGGCTATTTCCAATACTAAAATTATTCAATTAATTTCCACTGTTGCAATAACGCTAATGCCAAAAGTCAACCATTTGCTAAGTTTATTGTCAAATAGATATGCCGAACCAAGACCTGTGATTTGCCAAATATAATCATGTGTAAAGCAGTATACGTACTTTAATTTATTTTTATTCCATTTACGTAGTTTTTCTTCAGAACTTTTTTCCTCTTAGACTCCAGGGGGGGTCACAAGCACCCCCTGGACCCCCTCTCGGTACGCGCATGAATTCATACAAAACACAGAAGGTGCCAATCAGGTTGAGTGAACAACTTGATATTTGTAGCTAATTTTAATGCTTTTTAAATAGGTTAAATTGTGAACGGATTTGCCACTGTATTTGTTTCCTTGAATATATTAACCGTACAGACGTATACATATATATTTGCCCTGTTGCTCCATGAAGCGCTAAATGTTTAAGAATGCACATTTTAAAATTTGTTGGTCATATAAAGCTCAGTTCTTTAACATTTCTTTGTATATGTCGGAATAATTCTAATTATAAAACCTTTGTTTAGTTAGCACGCATTCATACTTCAAACACTTGTTTATCATTTGGAGAGTTAATTAGGCCTAAAATATATGGCTAGCCTTTATAAGTCAAAATTTAAATATATTAGTTTCGCTATTAGCTTAGAAAGGCAACTTTGCATTTTTAAGTACTATTTATAGAAAATGACTTTCAAACGGATTTTATGCAATCGCAGGTATGGTGTTCGTGCGTTCGCCACTTCACTTGATTCTGTTTCTTCGAAAATTAGCAAGAAAAGGATTAAACTTCATAAAATCTTCAGAACGTCAAAATTGCCAATTTTCTCCTTTTCAATCTTATTGCTAGTCTGCGCCAAATGGCCAAATCTTCCTCATATCCGAATTTTAACACATCCCAAATAATATAATGCCGTTGCTAATCATCATCGTAGTCACATTATGCATATTTTAATTGACACATAGCGTAGCCCAGTAAGACCACACAATGTTGGCAACGGCCGTACCGTGCGGTTCAGGACCCTACTTGGCGAAGGTATTCGGTTGCTGGCATGGTCACTAGTTAACTGGCGAGATAATTAATTAATCAACTCATATTGTTATTTTTCTTGAGTGTGAAATGTTAGTCAAATAAATTTATTTTATTTGACTAAAAGACTAACTAACTAATTACTTGTGTAATTATCAGAAAGTTATTTAATTTGTGGAAGGACGAATGTCTTAGTCGTGATTTGTTCTAAGTTGCTGGATAATTTGTGAAGAAAATGGCCTGCAAGGTGCCGGTGTTCACCGTGACACATACCCCCGAAGCGGTGAGCTTCTGGGCAGATAAGGAATCACAGCAGTTTTTGAAACTTGAGGAGATTGGCCTATCAGTTGTGTCAGATCCCTTGTATTTTGCTTACGAGAGCTGCTACGGTAGTGTTTGGTCAAGGTTTGGAAAGTCAGTGAAACGATTGGTGGCTCAGACTCAGGAACCCCAACGTCTGGGGCTTACGATTCAGGACCACTCCGAGTAAGTTAAAGTAATCATGTTTTTTTTCGATCTTTGATTATTTTTTCTCATTTGTTTTGTAATAACTTTTAGCAAGAACAGGTATAGAATGATCATCTGCCGTGACGCCCATGTCCAACCCAATGAATTCAAAAGGGACGATAAAGATGAAAATGAGGACTTGATTCAGCTGAAAGTGAAGCTTAGGCTGGTGTCCAACATTCCGTTGAAGTTATCTCGGCAACAGAGGGGGCAGGGCTGCTTAGCCCAACTGGCTCGTCTTTGTGAACCTCAGAATGTCACCCTCCGAATGACATGTCTAGGAGGTAGCTCCGAATATCCCTGGGTGCATCAGCCTTGTAATTTCTCCTGGAATGAGAAGGATTTGAGTTGGGAGGCGGAAACGACAGTGATTCTTGAGAGGGAGGAGCTGAGCTGGTTTGGAAATGAAAGAAAGCCTTATTGCTATGAAGTCATGCTCCATGGGGTGGTTTCCACGGTGGAAGATGAAGGAGTGAGGAACGTGCTTAGAAGCTTGTACGGTGGACCAGGATATAGCTGGAGGATCCAGAAGCAGATTTTGGAGGAAGGAACCTTCTCAGATTTGGTGGTCGTCAGTGATAACCCGAGAATCAGTGACGATCCCAGGTTGTTCCAGTGCCACCGAGCGAAGCTGTCTGGTAAGCTTTTTAATTATTTTGAAATGAAATTGAAGCTATAATGTAATACGTGCTCTGTTTGCAGAAGCCAGTCAGTATTTTGCTGACATGCTCCAAGGAAATTGGGAGGAAGCCAAATGTCGTACTATCAAACTGCCAGAGTCGGAGGACGCGATTGAAGCCATGCTCCACTTTATCTACTATGGAGGCACTGACCGAATTTACAGAACTCGTGTTGACTTGGTTCTGGAACTCCTCCAAGCTGGTGAGAAGTATAATCTTCAAAATTTGGTGGAGGTGGCAACCTTTGTCCTGCTTACTGACGATGGGAAAGGCACCTGGCTCACTGTGGAAGGTGCCCTGCAGGCCTTCAGTTTTGCCAGACTGGTGGTGGGACCCTTGTGGACCGAGTTAAGGGAACGGTGCTTTCTAACAATTTGGATGAGAAATACGGGTGAACGCAGGGAGAGTGAGGCTTGGCGGAGGCTGTGCATGATTGCCAAGAAGCTTGGACCAGGATTTGGCTCACTTTGGGACCATCTTCATTCAGAGATCAAATTCACGAGAAGGCATTTACCCGAAAGTTTGGTTGGGGTGAAGGGGGTGACGAAAGACGAAGCTGAGCTGATTTATGATTTCCTGTTGTCGGAACCTGGCTCTATTACTTGCGACAGTGCCGTGGGACTGTTTAGTCTTGCTGAGTTTTTGAATAAACCAGTGAAAGAGGTTGAGGATAAGCTGGAGGAAGTTAGGTATAAGATGAATATGGACTGGCCGGTGAATTTTTATCATGTTGATTATCTGGTGGACATGTTCTGCTTGGCCAGACTGAAGGAGGGTTCCTTTTGGATGGAGTTGAAAATAGGGGCGGTGAGGAAGCTGAAGGAGTTTGAAAATAAAAAGAAGGATAAATTGGAGGCGTCTTTGAAATTCAAGGAAATGGTGGAGGGAAAGGAGGAGGTCGCCGAGGAATTTAGTAGCTTGAAAGCTGCGGTGGGACTGTAAGGGGAGGATTTAGAACAGAAGCGGAGGTTCTTATTCATGTAACGAATGATTATTTAGTGATGAGTGAAAATAATTAAGTGCGAATCGTAATTCTTGTTTAGAAGTGCTTAAATCTAGATTGATGTGGTTTATTATTACGTGTATATTATCATGCATTTGTAAAACATTGGGATTTGGAGATTAGAAAAATAAATTATGAAAATTATCAAGAAATACAACTCTGTTGGCCTTTGCACTTGACACCTAAAAAATTGGCAAATCACTCCAAAATTCCGAATATTTGGAAAATAATATAGCTATAATCAGTCAAGTACCAGGGTTGAATTTCACTCACCTCACCTAATTAACTTTTTTCGGCGCGTTCAGCTATTTTCTGATTGGCTGATAAATAAAAAATCGACGTGTGCTAAATGAAACTTGTCCACAATCCCATAGACAACTTTTAACAGGGACTTTAAAACAAACTTAAAGTTAGTGAAGATCTAGACAACTAATTCCACATATATATGTAATGCACATCTGTCAGAAAAATTCAAGGACTCTGAACCAATTTGGTAAGTTGGTACTGTATTTTATCATGCAAGTTAAGCAAAGCAGGAATATTATATAATGGTTAATTACTGAAATGAATGAATCAATGATAAATCGAACTATATTTTATTGTTGGGGGGGGGGAGGGTTTGAATGGATTGTGGCTTTGGGGGTTAATGAAGTATATAGCTTTTTGCTTGTTTCTTGGGGAAGATGTTATATCCCTAAATATAAGGAGATGATATGGAGGAGGGTCAGAGTCTTTGACAATGAGGAAATGATAATGCATGCTGGAAGGTTTATGGGGCAACTTGAAACAGACCCGAGTTCAAAAATTTTGGATTTCCATTTTGAAACCTCAATTTTCCATGGTTCAAATAGATTTTAATCGGTTCTTATCTTTTATAATCCAATTGCGGAGAACTGTCCTCCTATTGTTTTTGATAGTACTAAATTCCTTGTAGGAACTGCCGAACTTTTTGCTGAATTTGAAAAAAAATATTTCAAAAACTTGTTACTACCACTGTCTAAAGACTCGGAGTACCCCTTCACCTCTTCCTCTGTCTCCTCCTCAAGGTCATTCCAGTCCATCTCACATTCTTTCAAGTCCACTCAGCAGCGCCATTCTCGTTTAAAAACTCCGGAGGCTTCAACCCTACAAAAGTCTGCTAGCCCCGACCACCCATCACCCGCCTTATCCTAATGTATTAACGTACATGCTAATAAAGTCTCTGTTAAAAGTTGTCATTGGGATAGCTTGAGTAACAAGTTTCATTTTGCAAAACCCCATACGTCGATTTTTTTATTTATCAGCCAATCAGGATTATGCATAATAAAATGCGGGATAATAATAATATTTTTTGTCAATGAATTCCTCCAGAGGTAAGTTACAGCCTGTTAAAGGCACCCAGGATAACAAATTATTTTTTGAGGGTCCACTGAAAATGTCCCTTCCCAATATCTTCAATTTAATTTACGAAACCAGCTTTAACTTTAATTGCACCCTCCTGGAAGAAATCTTGCAACAACAAAATTCAAGCCATATTTATTATTCAAAAGTCGTCACACAATTAGCATGGTTCATTAATTTCCCATTTAACACTTAAAATTGAATCCATCATTTGTTAAGCAATAATTCACTATTTTGATTGTCACATCTTATAACTAATTCTAAACTTAAGAAATGTAGGATGGCTGAAAAGGTTTGATTTATTAGCAAGCCAAAGTGTTGTCCAGTTTTTAAAGTGCTAGAGGCTCTAACTTAGAGCAGAACTGTGAAGAAATTGTGAAAGCGGCATTTGTGATAAAAAGGATAAACTTACAACATCTACTTGTCAAAGTAAGCATGGATGTCTAATAACACTTATTCAAGTTTTGCTAATGTGCTCCGATCATATAGTGCTTTGTTTTCTTAACTTCCACCGTTCTCAGCTTTCTCCAAACCGTTTTCATTGACAAGACAATCTTCAAAATCAGTGTTTCCAACGGCATGTAATTTTTCATCCCCAGAAATTCTGCATTTTGGGACCTTTTTAATCTGACTTTATCCAAAATCGAAAAAAAATCCTCAAGTTGGGTATCCAAACTTTTTCTGGAGATAAAGTATTAATCGGATTTATCATAAATTACTCAATGCAATTCAAGGGGAAAAATTTTGACGCTCAATTTTATTCTGATATAGCTACGGGTTGAAATACAATTATATAATATACAATTTTATGTGAGTTTAGTAATGCTTTGTGATTAGCTTGTGAATTTTTTTGTTTTGTGTTGTAGAACAAAATAACACCGCGTTGGAGTTTAGTTGAGCGTGTCGAAATAAAAGCTTTATGACATATAATTGGACAAATTGTATTTATGAATTACAGAAGTACGATATGATTGTAGAAGGAAAAACTAAATTTACATGCTTACATAATTTTGAGTAGGTAAGACGCGGTTTTTGTGAAAAGTTTTGGATTGGTGCATACTGCTTCAGCAGATTCCTCATCGGGTGCTTTATCTCGGTTAATGAAATAATTATAGGACAGTACCAAAGCCAAGATTATGTGATAATTTTAGGTGAAAAGGGACAAATTGGATTATTGTCTGTGGATGAGTATGATTTTTGTTATTTTGGAAGGAAAGTAGATTTTATCACATATAAACAATATAATTTGAGTGTTGGCTGGACGCTATTTTTAGGAAAACTAGTTGAATGGTTGGTTTCTTATACATCAGATTCCGGGAGTGCATAAAGTGTTCCGCTGATGATCTACTCTGATAAGTCACAAGATTAGTTTTTGTGCGAAAATGAAATAACTAAGCAATTAAAAATGCTTCCGAAACCAAATACTTTTCAACTATTACGAACTTTATTATTGATCTAGTTAGTCACTAATCATTTTAGTTACACTATTAACTACAGTTTGGAAACTTTGCTGTTATATAAACATTTTTCAGAGATTCTATCATAATGCTTTCCATTAGCTTAAGTTATTGCTCATCCCAAATTCAAGGACATTTTTTAAAATGATATTTGATCAGCAGAGCTGGGATAACGCGTTATTTTCAGTAGCGCGTTACATGCGTTATCGCTACCGTTAATAACGAATAGCGGTAGCGATAACGCAAAATAATTTTCAGAATATGAATAGCGGTAACGATAACGCAAAAAAATTCTCAAAATAGCGAAAACCGATAACGCATAACGCAATACATTTTTTCAAAGAATTTTGGTTGCATATTTTGATTTTCCTGTACCTTTATTGCAAGAAACAACTGGAGCAACCATTAAATTCACAATATTCTGTTTTTTTTAATTCAAACTTTTTAACTTTCTAAGTGGGTAGTAGGCAATAAAATAAGAATTTAAGAAACATGAAATCATTAACGAATTAAACGTCTGCGGAGTGGGTTAAAGAAGTACATCTTAAAAATAAGTCATGATATTGATCTACTATCAGGAAAATTTACCAAACCATCAATTTTCACAGAAATAGCATATAATCGATACAGATATATTTTATTTTTTATTAAAACTTATTATAACCCTTCAGAACATTCAAAGTAATAATATCATCCTCCTACATAAGAAAGGTTTGTTGACTATATTTACAATAATCACAAACGCTTTTTTCTACGTACTAAACTACATCCATCTTTCCACTTTTGCTCTAAAAATAAAACAATAATCCGTACAGAGCAATATTTTTTCATGATCTCAGTAAAATCCCTACTAATTAGTCGTATAGAAACTGCAAAAAATTAAAATTGGGTAGAAAATGTTTTAATTCTGGAGGGAAATCTGATGGTTGCAAAAACGTTTGGCTGCTTGCGACCTCTTCATTTATATATATTTTGACTTAATATAATCTATCCTTTCCATATTCCCTTATCGTTTTCCAACGTACATCATCGTTTTTATTTAATATATCCATTTTAAACGATTACTGATTGTATGGTTTGCTCAGATTTAATGTTAATATCTGAAACGAGTACGCAGCCATTCAGTGGACATCTCATAGATGGGAAATTGTCCCAATACCTGCAGCAGGATTTGTTGGCACTCAAATTGAGCAGTTCCACTATTGTCAACACTAACCTTGTGAAAATATTATTTGCATATTAACCCAGAAAATGCAAGACAGGTATTCTAATAGTTACACTTTGCTACCAGTACTTATCCAGTGTCTTGTAATAAGGTTTTAATAAAATGCGTGTAACTGAATATTTAATACGGAAAATGTGTAACGATAACATGAAATAGAAAAACCACCAAACAGATTCTTTGTTTATTTTCCATTGAAAGTTGCAGACTGTAGTAACTTCTACTCAAATTTGGATGACTATACATTTGTACTTTGTAATTCCGTCCCATCTCCTGACCAAAGCGGAAAGGGCTACGCACGGTGGGAAAAATGTTTTGCTACCCTTGCTAACAGGGAAATGCAACATGAGCTTTGACCTGTAACGCCAGCATTTTTGCGGACCACTAACTACGCCAAACATTTTCCGCGTACCATGAGTGCGTGGTATGGCCGCGTGTGCAGCGAGAACTTTGGATTTTAATCTTTAAAAGTTGAAACATTAGTGAAGCAATATGCAAATTATCGCATGATAGAATACCGGGAAACAATTAATCTATATAAACATATCCTATCTGTGACCCTTAATGACAGATATCGGCACCAAACTAACACAGCCAAAATTGGAAATTCGTTTTGCCAAAAAATCAGATTTTAAAGTGAATTGATTCGGAAAGCTGCACAGCATTTTTAATACGAGTTGAGCAAATCAAGAACGTAACATAACGACTAATTACTGTAATGAAGGAACCAATCACAAGACAAATCGATTTTGTCAGCTTTTCTCAAAACAATCCCGAAGGTTCCAATTTTTGTCAATTTCCTTTTTAAAAAATTATGGAACTTCTGAGGATGGTAGGGAAGGTAAGGGAAGAGGTGGTTAGAAGGTGACGATATTATGGTTGGTTTGAGTCGTAACCAATTATTGCGCAAGGGACTAAGTGGCTAAGATGCAAAACTTAGGGTGGACGATTTGGAGAAGATGCTGAAAGGCTATCTTGTTTTCATTGATTCTAGTCTCCATTTGGTTGGAGAGTGTGTGGGTTGGATGGCTGTATTCATGAACAGTAGCTTTTTGGTAGAGGAGATATAGGGCACGAATGAAGCTGGACAATGGTATGGGACCAAACTTTGGCCGCCAAAGGAAATATAAATGAAAGCGTAGGAGTTGAGGGAGACAAGAAAAGGGGATGAGGAAGCTAACAATGGTGCCAGAATGTTTGATCTGGGGGGTTCTAAATGGTGGTGGAGAAAATTTCTCAGAGGAACCCTGAATAGAGTGTAAATGGTTGCTTTTCGGCACTTGAAAGCAGTGGCTCACTGTCGAAGCCGTGTTGGTGGGGTTTCCTTATGGGCTTCTTGGGTTTCTCTTAGACGGAAGGGAAACGATATCGAGATCCACCACTAGATGAAAATAAGGGGGAAATGGCTGTAGAAAAAGCTGATGAATAACCCCCTTTCAGAACTCTTCGTACTTCCCATTATCCGTAGTGCACTACCAAAACCGGAAGTCCAACTTTGTCAAACCGGTGAATTTGTAGTGTAGTCGTTGTGAATGCTGTCAGGACTTTTTTACTCGGCTAAAAGGGAAGCTACGTATTTGTCCATTTTTCACTGCATGCTCTAGGAAATGAAGGAAATGAAAATGAATAAATTGCAAAAGCATGCACATAGTTAAGTATCGTCCTGGCCGTAAAATCCGAATTTTAACAACCAGGTTTAATGCTGGTCAAAAACTGACCTAAAATTACGTGTCGCACAGCATGTACGCTGTAAAACTGCTATATCTTGCAATTAATCAGGCCCTTAATGCACGAATTTTAACAAACCAGTTGTTAATTTGTAATGCTGGTTAAAAACTGACCTAAAATCATGTGTCGCATGCTATAGGTTCTAGTATGAAAAGTTGTGAAATTGCTGTGACCTCTGACCTAGAGTTGACCTATTGACCTGAAGTTCAGTACGGTTGTGGCTGAGGTGCTATTGTGTCTGTACACCAAGTTTGGCTGTAAAATTACCTGTCGCACAGCATGTACGCTGTAAAACTGCCATATCTTGCAATTAAGGTCCTGAATCAGGCCCTTAATGCACGAATTTTAACAAACTGGTTGTTAATCTGTTATGCTTGTCAAAAACTGACCTAAAATCATGTGTCGCATGCTATAGGTTCTATTATGAATTGTTTTGAAATCGCTGTGACCTCTGACCTAAAGTTGACCTATTGACCTCAAGTTCAATAGGGTTGTTACTGAGGTGCTATTGTGTCTGTATACCAAGTTTGGTTGTGATCGGTTTAGCCGTTACAGAGAAAACGCACAAATGCTATTTCTGGCAACCAAAAGAGCCTGAATCAGGGTCCGAGAGCCTGAATTTTGAAAAACAAACTGCACCCAGAGGCTAAACTACGCCCGTGAGAAACCGTGGAAGGCACGGGGGCCGGGCCAAGAAAATCGGCCAAAGGGCCGGAGCTGCCGGATGCCAGCCGTGAATGGCGAAAGTTCAGTAAACCAAAATCTAAAATATAAAAGTTTAGGTTTCCGTTCACCTGCAGTATATTGATTTTGTTAATTCGGTGTGTAGTGTCTATATAAGCCGACACATAGCTAATAATAATAATAATAAGTCTTTATTGTCAGAATGATTTCCACATATATGGTTATTACATCATCGACATCAGTCATTTAATTAATTTACAAATTGAAATTTTCATGAATAAGTGGTATAGGTAAACAATACACAGTAAATGTTCATGTCGGAAAGGTACATTCAAACTATAAAAGTACAAACATCATTGAACAGATTGAGATAACACAGCATTAAAAATCGTATCCATGGACAGTAAGATTTCATCGGGATTATCAACATCAAATTTTGTAGTTTCCTGGATTTGTTTATCAAGTAAAATATTGTAACACGCACATTTGAAAACATTTTTTGATAATGACAAGTTTTGAGCATAAGAAGGCAGATCCATCCATAAATTCACCGCATTGTACTTAAATGATGATTTTCCCCAACTAGATTTAGGCTTGTAAGATGGTACGCAGTATAATTGACTTCTCGTTGCTCGAGACTCTTCAATAGAATAATCTAAATAATTAAAGAAGAAGTCACCTTCTTTACATTCTTGTATTTTCGTACTAAATGCAAGTGCATTGTTCTGATAAATAAATTTAGAAAGCAGCCATTGAAGCTGATTATTAATATCGCTAGTAATGCTGTCATATTTACGAGTGTTTAATACAAATCTAGCTGCGTTCTTAATAGTTTTATCAATAGCTATTGTGTTTTGAATAGCAAAACTTGTTGACTAATGCAAAAAAACTATAAATACTTCCTTATATCACAAAATCGTACATGCGTAGCTTTAAACCAATCAGCAGAATGGAAGAAGTTAAGTATTGCACTTGAGGGTTAAGTTTTTTTAGATAAATGAGGTAATTCAGATAATTTTCCTAACGTTCCCAAACCGTAATATTCCCAAACATTTCGAGCGTAAAGTCAATATAAATTAAATTTAACCTGGAAGCACTAAGCACTGAGAAGATTGTTTAATTGCCTAAACAAAATTGGGAGCAGACATTTCAGTTGGTGTTTTGCAAAGCTAGATGGAAGTGTTTTAAAAAACTGTATGTCATATGTCAAAATATTTGTTAGTAGGTCTGAGGTTTACTCCAGATACGCACTAATGCATTTCTCAGTATATTTCTTGTGCAAGATTACATGACGAGTTATGAGAAACACAATTATATCATTCACACATTTCATATGAAGATGCCTGTAATTGTTACATTTATTTATCCACGGTAATTATTATCTAATCGCTTTCAGAGATTACGTGGCTAATTTCTAGTTCCATCAATGCAATTATGTTTCGCTTATTATTTTTAAGTAAATATGTATTGGGTAAGTATTTTATTGTTTAAAAATTAAAACACTTAAGTGAACTTGCTCATATAGTTACCCTAAATCATATAATCTGATTTGTTGCCATATATGGTAGCAATTCCTTTATATTGGTTAGCAATCCGTGTTTAAAGACATAATGACTTTACGTGATTACTAATTACAACCCGAATAATGATAATAATAATAATACGTGAAGTTTTCCAGAAAGATTGCGAAAGGTTTCCTTGCTTGTGTTTCAAAGCAATTAAAGAGGATGGTTAATCTGATTAGTAATACGTATAGCCCAGGCACTTACCTATGTACATGCATAAGCTTCAAGCATGGAAAAATATGCGCTAGTACAAACGTAGCAAAGCCATTCACAAAACGTAAATTTTTCCGGGATTTTACCGATTTTTTAGCACTGACTTCTTCCGGGCTCTGTATTTCTTTATGGATGTGCACAAAACCCATGAACTGGAACTCGTTTGTGTTGATATAAATCAAGGTATCTGGGGTTTATTTCATTTGATCCTAAGCATTATCCTACCTACAGACCCGAACATGCGGTTTTTTCGAAAAATGGGTGCACTCGATTTTCATGAAATTTTGAGGTTATTTTCTATAAAATCTCTTGTAACTACTACATGTTTCTATTTAATTTAAAATGCTAACGTGATGCAAAGAGCCCATGAGTTGCTTTATATTTTAGGCTATTTTACTTGCTGCATTTACTCTGACTTTTTCCAGAAGAACATTAACATTGTTGAATTTAATATTTAAATTCTTGCTTTGGATCACTTTCAAATTTGGTTGACACTAAAAATATCAGTAGCAGTAGCGAGCCGGATGTACCTACAGTAGATTCTGCTGGGTTTCAGGATTATACAATGCATACCATTTATGATCTGACGTTACAAATCTGCGATCTAACTCAGTGGCGTAGCCAGGGGGTAGGCACATGGGGCACGTGCCTACCCCACACCTGGTGCCTACACTACTAAACTAAAATTTTAGATAATGAAAAATTATTTTTGAAATATAATATAATAAATTCTAAATCATTTCAGTTAATATTGTTGTTAAGTAGGTTATTTAGGCTAAAAGTTAATGTTTGCGCTAGTTCCCACATATATCAAGGCTTATACTCGTAGTAAAGAAGTGATTAACAATATTCAGAGTTTATTCGGTTTGTCAAGAAGGCAACTGTAAGTATACAAAGATACTTGTTTAGGTAATGTATTTCGTACTCAGACATGCGATTACATGGTAACCTTACCTAAGATGCGTTACCATTTTTATAATATTTGTCTGTAACCTCTAACATTTAGATGTATTTTTTTAAATGATGTAGCCTTGTTCAAACCATTAACGTCGCGCAATATAATCACTGTAAATACAGTCTTTTCAATAAAGGCCCATTTAGAAAAATGAATTTCATATTCATAGTACAAAAAGGCATGTTCAAAAATCCTAATTACCTATCTTTTCACAACTATTCATCGTTCTATGCCACAAGGTTGGCCCAAAGCTATGTCAAAAAGTTACATGAAAAACATAAAAAATGCCTCATATCATAGAAAACACTCCAGGAAATAAGTTTACACTAGCTCAATGGACATCGGTAGCTTTAGTTGCTTGCAACAGCAATTGTTTCTAAAGAAAGTTTTGCTTTTGGACGTGTATTTGGAAACGTTCAAACAGACATGAAAGAAAGCAACCCCAGAAATTGTACGAAGATTCATGAAATCGTAGAAGTGCCAATGTCTCCGAGTAATTTTAAACTATAGAGAATATAAAGAAAGTTGTAGTAGAACTCACAAACGTAAACTGAAAACATACGGCTTTGACAAACCGAGGTAAACCGAAGCCGGCACCGTTTAGTAAAACAACTGTGACAAAACGTTTTTTCAAATATTCATCAGCTTTTGGAAATTCTACCTCAGCCAACATAAAGTAACATTTGATTGTATTGTACAGAAGACATCTCTTATGCTATAAAGTTTTTGTAAGACACTAATTCGTCGTACAGACACAGTAGGATTAATAAACGCATACGTGATTGTTGGTTGTGTAAATTAAAAAACATTGCACAAACACATTTTACACAAAGGCGTGCCCACCCCAGACTTAAAACCTGGATACGCGCCTGGATCTAACACCCCCTAACTTTTAATGTAAGAAAATTTTCACGTATGCCACAAGAAAACATTTTGCATCCTAAAGTTCAGATTAGTGGTTCTCTTAATAGAAGCAAGTTGGGGTCACGATTTTTTGCACACATATTTATTTGTGACTGTTCTATGAACTCACAACGTTACAAGCTTCTCGACTGTCTTACCTCAAATTTATGCGTATTGAAACCTTTCTCATTCTTTTTGGTAAACTCTACGTAATTTATTTAACTTTGCTCTTTTAGGAACAAAGGACCCATAGTGCAACAAAAGCATAAACAAATCAAGATTACAATAGAAATTGATTCTTAATCTAACATGAAAAGTTTCGTTTGTAGAGGTTTCCAATAATAATATTCATATATCTAGCACATTTTTACCTGGAACATTTTAAAATGAACTTGATATTCGTATGTTTAGGTGTTTAAAAAAAGTATAGCTAATGGTAGGTATAACTTTCATTAAGACCCGAATATAATTGGCCCTGGAAAAAATTCCACGGGGGCCGGGGCAGAGCTAGTTTAGCTACTGACTGCACCATCGGAGTCCTGGTAAAAAACTGACCTAAAATCATGTGTCGCATGGTATAGGTTCTATGTAAAAATATTATACCGTTGGTGACCTCTGACCTTTAGAGTTGACCTATTGACCTGAAATTCAATAGGGTTGTGGCTGAGGTGCTATAGTATCTGTACACCAAGTTTGGTTGCAATCGGTCCAGCCGTTACTGAGTAAATTGCATACGGGCGGACGGACGGACGGCCGGACGGCCGGAGTGCAATATTATCAAGTATCTTGGCCGATACTTAATAAGGTCAAGCTACTTTGGAAAAATTAACAAAAAACTTCCAAAAGACAAAAGTCATGAAATCACAAATTTTCCATGAAGGACCTTCGATAATTTGTGGGGCTTTGGCATGCGCAGCTTTAAAAAATGGAAAGAAATGATTTTGATAAAATGAATAGGATACGGATAGATGAACTTGATTGTAATTTAAAAAAATAAATGATGAACTTATCCTAAAAGTTTGCCATGGTGAATGGAAATTTGACGTTTGGAGGAGAATATGGTTTTGTGAGCTTTTGAGGAAGACGAATGACGAAAAGAGCTGATTCCATGAACCCGACGGGTTATTCCCTTTTGTTTTTGCAATGAAGTTTACAATTTGGAAAAGCTAACTAGAAAATCCAAAAGAAACTTCTAGAGAGTTGAAGTCACAAGTGACAAGTAGAGATAAGGAAACGCATAAATAAATGGAAAGTTGTTTTCAGATGGAAAACAGGGCAACAAATTAGTGAATGAAAATGTTGCGTAGACATTTCAAAAAAAACAATCAAATGCTCTGTGGTAAAACTTAACACATTATGTTACGTTTTTATGCTGAAGAAATGAAGCTTTAGCTGGAAAATTCATAAATGAACTATTTTCATAATTATTTTAAGGGTAATCAGCTTTATATGCAATTGCAAATATCCCTTTCAAATAAAAAACTGAAATTCAAATGTATGAAGCGTGCTGATGTAATGTTGTAACATGATTAAAATATTACAAATATGCAACAAAAAAACACAATAAAGAAAATTATCTATCTTCTTAATAACCACCAGAAGTAGCATTTTTACAACGCAAGCATCAAAGTATCACAAACATTTTATTCATATTTTATGATTCATTAAAACCTGCTTTCTTTCAACAATCATGTTATTGTAGGCCACAGTCGAAACCATTTTACCATAATGTATTTATAATTACCCCAAAACACTTTTTTCATTATTGTTAGCCAAATTCGAACATTACACTGCAATGACTGCAATCTTGTTCTAGAAGCAAAATGAAATCTTCACAAACTAATTAAAGATCAATTAATAAACAAAACACGTCCATTGTTTCTAAAAACCGAATAATTCGGATGCTTAAACAGTTTTTCCCATTATTAGCCCGCAAGCTACTCTACGGCATATCTGCACCTTAGCAGATTGAAAAGCAGAGATCTTAAGGAGTATAAAGCTATGGATGAATAAGCTTGTGAATCTGGAAAGCACTTGCCCGCTTTTGAAGCACTTTTAACGGGATTCGGGGCCCTGGAGTTTGCATTAGACGGAGTGTACCATATCGAGGATTGAGCAGCTAGATTACTGGCCTGAGACAGGACAATAAGAGGGTTGTGGAGAGAAATAGGTGCAAAATGGAGACACTTCTTAGCTTCAACCACACTTCAACATCTTTCCTATTCAATAATCAAAGCCGATTGGTCTATATTTTCACTTACCGAATTTCTTATTAGCCTATCACCTAAAGAAGCAATTATTGGAGCCTAAACTAAGCAATTTGGAAGCAACTTCTAGACATGCTAATAGTGAGTCATAGTGTTCCTATTTTTCATTTTGAAATTGATTAGGTTAGTTTTAGTAAAAATTGAATGTACCTTTTTAGATAGGTAAACGAGCAAACACTCAGATAATACCTGTTTATTATACAAAACTGGAATAACCCAGTGAGTTCCAAAAATTACTTCTACTCAAAATTGTTTGCTTTTTGAACTATGCAACTAGTGAGGATATAAGGAAAACAAAAAAGTCATTGTCCACAGTTCTTATGCAGCAGTAGTATATAAAACCGGATAATGATATAATGAAAATAGTACAGCATAAAAAGAATCTACTTTCATTTCTCAGTAAGAATGATAAAAAATAAGCTATATCTGCTCACAAAACCATAGATTATTAGGTACTTTGCTACCATGTCGATATCTATATAACCCCTAAGAATTAAATTAGTATTAAAATTTACATTGAAAGAAGTATGAATGTTGCTAATAATAGTTACTGCGTGTGCTACACATAATATGCTAGGTATTCTTCTATTATCACTGCTTGTCGTCGGGAAAACGAAAAGTTCGTTATTTTGCATATTATGTATATTATTATTTACTTCATGGAAGTGGGCATTTCCGGTATGATTGTAACTTTTCATGAACAATGAAAAATTGTCATTTTCTTTGTTGATTTAGTGAAAACGTTTTTGCTGTCTTTGTTCTTTAAAACTCAGAAAATGTGAACTCTGAAACTTTGTACTATTTCCGGTCAGGATTAATTTAGATCGAATATTTTTAATGTTCTTCAATAATTTTCGATATTTTTCTGTTCCCACTTCCGGAAGTTGACTTCCTGTTATTGTTCTCGAAATTATTCTTTGTTCTGAATTTACTTTGTCTGGAGTTGGTATAAAATTGGGAAGCCAACTCCTCATGATCATGTCAGTTACACTCTGGAAGTGTTCGCGAGAACATAACAGATTGTGTATGTAAGTCATACACTGGAACTGAACTTGAGTTTGTAAGAAGTTTTGTAGCCTCTTTCAGTTTTAGCCGACAACTGTTAGTGTAACAACTTTGAAAGTCGTTTATTAGCGATCAAAGATTTCAATAAAGTTATTTTCTAGTATTTCGTCGTTTAAGTCTTATCGTTAATTTAAACGCGACAAAATTTTTTTCAGGCGTCCTAAAAACAACTTTTATCGACGAAAAATTCATTCTTTTATCCAAAGTCGGAAAAAAAGAATATTCATTTATCCCAAGATGATTTTCTGAGTGATAAACAATGATTCCGATTTCTCAAAACAATTTCTTAAAATTTGTAAATCAAACAACAATTCTGCTTACTATTTAACTTAGACTCTTGTGCATTTTCAGACGTCTTGGTCTTCATTTGCCAGATAATATATCATCCTTAAATATTCACCCCAACAATTACAATCACCTACTTTAATAACCTTTGACCTAGGAAACTTATTCACCTGAAATATTCCGGGAAGGGAAATTTGAAAATCATGAGATATCTTTGTATCGCATACGTGTTGCTAAAATCAATAAAACTACAAATCAATAAAAAAAATTTCAAAGTACTTTTTTGATCTTCAGTTTAACCAAAAACGGCCAGACGGCCGGAACAGGAAATTAGAAAGAATCTTCGATTCTTAATAAAAATAATAAACTTTTAAACTTGGCACAGAATTGCATTTCATACAAAGAACGCTACTCCTGACTATTTATGTAAAAGATTCATTAAAGTAGAGCATAATAAAATTGGCCTGCCTATAAAATTACCCCCAACTACTAATTAAACGAAAGAAGGTTTTAAACTCCTATATGTTTTTCGATACAAATAACTAGCACGATAAGCACCCATACATTTTTATAAAACCAAACTCGTTTAAACTTCTATAACAAGCCAATTAACCCTACAATTACGAGGCATTTTTTATATTTTCGAATCCTAAAAATTTTCCTTCGCGACCATTATTTTTTTGTGCTTATCATCATCATCATCATCCTTCATATTGAGACATCGTACCACTACCACTATAAACTAAAAATTTTAGTCTAAAATGAAAACAACTGGATATTTTTGAAAGCTCGTTTATTTTTCATTACAATAATCATAAAAAATGACTGAAATGACAATGAATGAAATTATAATCCCATGCTCAGGCAGGCAGTCCATCGCTCACTCCAAACAGGACAGTCAACAGGAACCTCAGCATGCCTCGACTTGCCAACCGTGCGCTTTGTGGTGGAGTGTGGAACTGAACTTTGTAGCCATAGGCGTACCCAGAGACCGGTCCAGGGGGGGTCACATATGAAATCATATTAAAGCATTTGTCACACATCAAATCAATGCTTGATGCATAAATGTCCTATGACTTCAGTTAAACTGTTTAAAATCTCACGCCACACTTTGTACAAACTCTTTCTACATGCTAATATTCCAAGTTAGCAAGAACATAAAACAACTAGGTGGTCTAAACACTGTTTAAACCAGCGTTTAAAGTGACCTATATATTAGAGCACATGAAGCGCTTAATAGCTGACTGCTTCAGCAAAAACGCTATTAACTCGTACACTTGAGGTATGCAGGTAGAGCGTATTAAGTTTGGAATGATGATATTGAAAGCAAACGTAGGCAGTGCAAGAATTTAGTAAAATAAGCAAGTGACATGACTGAAAAAGATTGAATATTCCTACATTTTTTATATTTAATATTTTAATGCTATTGCAGATAACGGTTTCCGTGTGACCTTAAACTTAATTTCTAAACCAGGCTAACGTGCTAAGTATGCTAGATTTTTGTGAGCATGGCATCAAAAATAAATTTGTAGGTTATTTATCAGTTTTTAAAGATTCAAGTATACTAACATTGTTAATTACAAACAAACCATAAGCGCTTTGAACGTTCATAGACAATTGAATACAAAATTGGCTATTTGAATTCCTGGCTTGTAAATAAATTCTAGATAATTCACCATCCATATGCATTATGTAAAACCTCCGGTATACATACTTGAAACAAACGGTTTAGTATTTGTCATAATGGAGTTTATTGTATATATAAAGGAAGTCCAATGAGTAAATTCACCGAGTTAAAGTCATTGGGAAAAATTACAGAAGAATCCCTGTGCACTAAATAAACTATCATAGGCCGCATGCACCCATGTGTAGTTGCTGTAAAGTTGCAATTTTTGACAGTTATCCTCGTTTTTAAGACTTGATTTTAGATTCAGGTTTCTGAAACTAAAATTTTCAGACAAAATAAACGCTTAAATACTCTGCAAAAAAGGCTTTCAGACGAGCTATTCATAAGGGCTTTAGGCGTCGTCCACTAACGACGTCACTTTGAAAACCCGATTTTTCGAGTGACCCACTGATCCCTGTCACTATTTTTTAACATTGTAGGATAAGGCACTTAACACAGGCCGTCACCTTTTAAGACGAGTGACCCACCGACCCCTACAAATGATGTCATTAATGGATGACGCCTTATGTACATTCATAAGCATTTATTTTTGCTGATTAATAAAACTAATACACATGTCAACGTTTGTGCAGTTTTTTTAAATCTCAGTTGTAATAAAATTTCAGTAAAGAAGATGTTTAAAAAGTTTACACAATTTAGATTTACTTTTTTATGTTTACGTTATGAGTGCTTTGGCCATATGAAAAGTTTTATAAGCATTTATAACTATGCAAGTAAACCTTGTCACATGTCAATATTCGCTGGAATAATTGCTCACAATCAAAGCCCCATGTTTTTTGTGTTAACATTTTGTAAGACTGTATCTGTTAAAACAATGTAAGCAATGTAAACTGTCCCAAAAAATGTGGCCCCTTCGAAATCTCATAATGGGCATCAGATTTAAAGTGGCGATTTCAATGACTGCTTAAGTGTCAACCCGAGATATTTTTTCTGCATTTCCGCAAGGCCTTATCTAATAACAGCATATTATATCTCGTTTTAAAATGACAAACGCAACTTTTCATAAATATGTCACTTTTGTGACTTTATAAATAAGAATAATAATAAGTTAACCTTATGGACATTAAAATCATTATACACTAGTAGTAGTAATGACTAAGTTCAAAGTTCTACAAGCTGCTAGGGGAACATGTCAAATGACTTATTTTACAAAAGCAAAAATTACAGTAGAAAATGTACATTATTTTACTTTTAGTAAGTTATCAATTTCAAGCAGCAACCTTAACTAAACATTATTGCAATCCTTGTTACTCATATTTGTGTGACTTCAATTCAAAGATGTAACATCTTCTAATTTAGTTTTTTAATCCATACACACCTTGAAACAAATTTTATGTTTGCTTCCGAGGAGTCGATGGACTGGAATTTTTAGGTTTTCAAATGAGCTTGCAAGTTACAATTAATTATGATTTCCCTAAAAGATTTCCATAAATACTCGGTTTAGTATTATTAATATTTTAAAAGCTTTGTTTCAGTTTTGTATTATATGCAAAAGGAGAGAAATTCGCTTGTAACTTGAGTCTTTGTAACATAAAATTTGTACTTTGTGTATTTTGTAATTTGGTTTTTAGTGATTCTGCTTATGCCTATCTATAGTTGCAGTAATACGAATCGTTTTAAAATTTCATTTGGATAGATATTTAGATTGTGTTGTGTCATAAAACCAAGTAAGCAATACACCATCTTTTTGCATACGTGAAACACCTATTGATAGTTACTTAGTAAGGCTTGTTTTTTCAATGCACACACAGAGGATTAGCCATTGGTTAAAAATAAATCTAACTATAGGAAACTAGTATCAAGAACAGCTAACGTAAATACATACAAGGCCGGTATCATAAGGTTTACAGAAATCAAGGAAATAACCGAAACTTATGGCAATTTGTAAATCACTTTCATTTATAAAAGATCCTTAAACTGCTTACTTCCAGAAATATTTTAAAAATTAAAAGTTTTACATAACGAATAGTCTGTTTTCCAGTTATCATATCAGGAGTAATATCATAGTTTTACAAATTTAGAAAAACTGTTCTCTTAGTTAATTTTTTTTGCATTTCTGCCACTTAATAATGTAGACCTTTAGTTAAGGTACACGTAAAGCCTATATACTTACGCTTACGTTAATCATCACTATAATAAGGTTTCTCGTGTATGTATAATAGACCTGTCCTGAAAAAGACCACCGTTGTGATCGAAAGCCAGACAGTTAATAAATTTCTCCTTCAAATATATTATATATCGTTTTAAGGAAGATCCTTCTATCAGAGCGTATACGCGCAGTGATTTAACATAAAAATATCTAGGCTATTTCCAATACTAAAATTATTCAATTAATTTCCACTGTTGCAATAACGCTAATGCCAAAAGTCAACCATTTGCTAAGTTTATTGTCAAATAGATATGCCGAACCAAGACCTGTGATTTGCCAAATATAATCATGTGTAAAGCAGTATACGTACTTTAATTTATTTTTATTCCATTTACGTAGTTTTTCTTCAGAACTTTTTTCCTCTTAGACTCCAGGGGGGGTCACAAGCACCCCCTGGACCCCCTCTCGGTACGCGCATGTGTAGCACTTGCTTTCCATGGGAGACTCTGGCCTTCTCGGAAGCCTTTCCTTCAGTTGAGGATCGCGTGACAGGAGCAGCCTTTTTCTCAACAACAGGAGTCTCCTGCACACTTCCGTCTTTTGGCTCTGCTTGACACAACAAATTGTCCTTGCCATCCGTCCCGGTGTGTGCTCATGGTAAGCCACCGATTCGGCGAACGTTTCCTTGCAGGTGTTGCACTTCAACTGGTCATCCACACCTCCAATGTGCGTGAAAAGCTCTCGGTACTGTTGATGCTGATGGCCACAGTGAATCACGAAGCAACTATTTTGGGGATAACGTCCTGGGCACAAGGGACAGTTGCTTTTGCCATAAAATCCCTGTCTATACTTGATAACCCCGTATCTTCAAATTCCTTCTCCTTGTTGGGGAAACAACGATTGTAGTGCAGAGTGGCTTTGGAAGCACTATCTGCACAGTTGTCGCATCGCTCGCAGACGTAGAGCCAGTGCAACTGCTTGAGTTTCTTCAGGTCCAATTTCTCCGCTCCGTTTGAATCCCCTAAATCTGAGACAATCTGCTTCCCACCACTCGTGCACCCATCGGTTTCTTCTTTTGTGCCACCTGCACTTTCTTCATGGTAGCCGTTTTGATTTGTTTAGATAGCTCCTGATTAGCAAACTTGGAAGGGCCCACGAGATTGCCTGGTCGCTATAAGACGCTGAGGAGACTGCTGCTGCTTTTGTTTTTGTTGCTGCTGTTCATGATGAAAGGCCAGACCGGTAAATCCGTGGGCGTCACGTTCATGAACCTAACAAGTTTTGGGAGCGTTGTTCAATTCATCTGCATTTGAACATTTTGTGACCCACATGACGTTCTTCGTGCCACCGCCATGCCATATCTGACTTGAACTGCTGATGACATACTGAACAACTGTTATTCCTTGGTTTCTGCTCGGATTTAACCTCATACATACGCATTCGCTTTACGGCACCTCCGGAGTGAGACATTCCTGGAGGAGTTGAGGATGACGTGGGCTCCCGTTTCCCTAATTTATTCATCCAATCTCGAATCAAGTTTTCTGGGTCTTCTTCTTCGTCTTGTTCCATGATGCCTTCTTCTTCAGTGCCTGCCCGTGGGGTGAGCTGGGAGCAAGGGTAACGAAGTCATTGGCTCCTCCCCGTTGTACTCCTCGTAGCCAAATTGAGTCCACGCCATGCCAAAAATGGTGATAAACTCACCAACCTATTTGATCTGACGCATTGTGAGGATAACACGGTCTCGATAAGTTAGCTGGAGGATCAACTTCATTATTTCTGCCTTTATGTCGGGTACACTGACAACAGCAATTTCATCTCTCTGAGAAAGTAAACAACACAGGCGTAGTATGAGTTGAGGTTTTATATTTTTTGTCGTCATTCATTTTTCAACAATAAGCATGTCACGTGGACATCTACTATTTCGGAACACTTACCTGATCTTGAAAAACTTTTGCAAAAAACTTGCTGGAAGATGCCATTATCACCCGATGGGCCTTCAGTTGATGACCATCGCCACAAAGGAAGATAACGTCTGCATCATCTTCTATGATAGCTCCGTTCTTTACGTAGGCGTCATGGAGGGGCCGAAACCGACATCTAAGCCGCATCACTGAAAGTCAAATAAACCAAAACACAGTTTGTCATTAGCTTCAACCTTACACTAGCCAACACATCATAACATGCACTTACTGTTGCAATCCTGCTACTATTCCAGTCCAACGAAAGAGGTTGAAAAGTACCGTAAATCAGTCCCAAGCGCGAAGTGAACACCTCCACGATCGAAGGTCCAAGCCAATGATGCAGTTTTGGCAAGAAACCCCTATCTCATAGTATATCATTCGACAGGTCTTTTACCAAAGAATATGAGCGTTACAATTACAAAACTAAAATTTTACTGGCAAACTCATATGATAAAACGCAAGACTGACGGAGCAAAAAGCATCCGGCTTACGGCGGATTTTAGTGATAATGCGACCACTTAGACTTTAGTACCAACTATAAATTGAAACATCCTTGCAATCTGAGGTACCTGAAATGAAAAATGGGCAGGCCTTTGTCGGTTTGTAGCAAACCGCAATACCCAAATATTAGAGGTATTTGCCCGTGGCTTGGCCTATGGTTCGAATACAAAACAATTGATTATTTTGACGGGTAATTTATATAAATGCATTTATGCGTCGATACGACTATACTACATAAAAAACGCTCTCTCAAAATTTCTATAATCAATTGATTTATTCATTCAAATACTAATGAAATATATAATTTATTTTATTCTGAAAATAATCCCACTTCCCCTTCCCATCCACTTCCCCTTAGGCTCCATCATTCTTTTTCTTGCCCTTTCCACGCCGATTTTCTCGCTTTACCCCATTAGCACGATCTTCTAATTTTAGAGCCTTTCGGAACTCTTTTTTAGCTTCCCTTTTTTCCTTTTTCTTTTCCTCCTTCTCCCCTGCAGACATCATCTCCAGTTTTTCCCAGAACTTGGGATTTTGGCGACACTTCTCATGATGTTTTTGAAGCGGTTCAATGGTTTTGTAAAATTTTCGGAAACAATAAATGCATTGAAGCTGCTTCTTGTGAAAAGGGTTAGGACGAATTTGATCCAGTGAAATTGGTGGGGTAGCTGAGGCAGTTTTTCCAATCACGGGTTCCAACCCAAATCCATTGCTCCAAGGCCAAGTGAGATCATCTTTAGCATTTTTGGTCAAATCCGCTGTTGTCAACGGCTTGAAAATCGGCATTTTTGTTTGTTGAAGAGCGTATTTTGCTTTTATGTAGGCAGTACCGATCATGGCTTCTCGTACTAATTTTGCGGCCTTAACTCTTTCCTCTGGAAGTGGATCCAGTGTAAAAAATGTAGTAGCTCTTACTACATCGTCGGATTTTTCAAAGAATACAGGCTTCAGGGTCTTGGACTGTGCAATGTTTGCTGGTTCAGTGTTTGTGACAGAATACTCTCTGTGCAGCCATACTCCTGCACCATCAGGAAGCTTGTAGTGTTTTGGGAACGGTGATGGAGTTCCACTTATCCAAATGTTAGAATTCTGCTTTCAAAAATTTCAAAAATATTTCAATAAGTAGACTAACAAGCTCTAATTTCAATAAGACGAGAAGGAAAAGAAAGAAGTAGTGATTGATGATATTGATGATCCGAAAATACTATTCTACAAATATGGGTATAATTGAGTAGCAGTTTTTTACGATGCTTTCAATGGTGTATTAGTTCTTAGTGTTTCAAAATGTAGTTTTCGTGACCTTCGTCGTCGTTCAAAACGTAGAAATATGTGTCTTGAAGTGTCAGGATGTATGCCTGGAGTACTGGTAGAAAATTTATCCTTCGCTGATGCATCCATGAAGTTTGTAAATGTCAATTTATATTTATTGATGAGTTTTCTGTCATTGCTTATAAATTTGTAAGACTGACGGTTCCGGAAACCGGCTTACTAGTGGTAAAACGAAATACATTCTGTGGGTCTATGACTAGTATGAAGTATGATACTGCGTTTCGGGCTGCCATGCCCATCATCAGAATCACGGCAATAGTGATTTACGCAAGACTTACGGAATACGTGTTCCGGCTTACGGCTTTTTACAGTGGTTGTGCGTCCACTTAGCTTAGTCTAGTCTTGATCAGATGAACTGTCATGTCCGGGACGCTCTGGAGGTGGACTTCTTCCTCCTGGGCACTCTTGCTCGTGCTCTTCAATCATGTCAATAAAGAACCCCCATTTACAAACACCACATCGATATGCGGAAGGTATCCATTTACCACGCGTGGGACAAAATCTTCCTTTGTATAGAGGAACTCGAGGCCTCATGAACTTTTCCTTATAAAAGGTTTCAACACGTATCCCAGTTTTTTCAGTCCGCGCATTCCACAAATCAACTGGCGGTTTTTCCTCAATAAATTTCTGCTTCTTAGCAGGTGGTGTCGGATAATCATTACATAAGTCCACATGATTCTTTTCTCCTGAAGCAGTAAATGAACCCGATTTCTGATGGTGGCACTCCTCATTTTGAATTTGACCAGTTATGTCGTCACACGGAGATGATACCTTCACATCAGACTCAATAGCTGCAATTCTTTCTTCAGGAGGAGTAGGTGGAGCCATTGTCTCGGAGTCTGTGTCTTCATATACAAAAAGATCTCGCTTCTCACTCATTTTGTTGTAATCGTAATCAAAAATAAGGTCCTTTTCAGTTAGCGTAGCCTTCTTCACCGACGTAGTTTTTTTTGAGATGACTAGAAAACAAAAGTATCAGATTTAGATCATGGGGGTTTAACTTTTCGCTTGCAATTTATGCAGTTTGAGGTCATGCAACACATATTTCTACATTCTGAACAACGACGACGGTCACGACGAAAACCACATTTTTAAACAAAAAACTAATTACACCATTGAAAGCACCGTAAAAAACTGCATTAGATGATATGCTACTCAACTATGCCCATATCTGTGTTCGAATATGAATTAACTTTTTTTGCAAGCTATTTCAAACAAAACGTGCATTTTTTGGAAGCGAGTGCGATTTATCGGTGGTGAGGAAAGTTACACCACATAAAACGGCAGATACAGACTTATAGAACAGTTGTTCTGGCTGCATGAAGAAATTGTTAGTTGAAAGAAATGTAAATGTTGAAGTTGCTTTACGTTTCGAGCTGCCATGCTCATCATCAGAATCACGGCTTTAGTGATTTACGTAAGACTTACGGAATACGTGTTCCGGCTTACGGCTTTTTACAGTGGTTGTGCGTCCACAAAGCTATGGTGTTGAATGATTTTTCCGAATTTTAACGTTTGAAACAAGATTGGCACACTTGGACCTTATGCCTTGGACAAACAGGGTCTTGACAAACTTCACAGTAAGATCTTGACTGTTTCCTGGGAGGACTACATACCATACATGATCCTCTATCAGTGCGGCCAACTGGCGGTGGTCGTGCTGCTGGCTGAGTTGGGGGGTTAAATATTGGCTGTGGCGGTCTAAATACTATGCTTGGTGCACGAATATTTTGGTTGACTGAAGCCAATGGAACTGGAGCTGCTGGTCGAGATGTAGTAGGGCGCTGGGCTAATGACTGTCCACTTATAAAAGCTCTGAATCCCCCTCCAATTGTAAAGCTACCAGGCGTTGGAATTTGTTGACCAGTAGTTGGATGGCTTGATCCTCTAACAATTACACTTGGCTGCACACGGAATCGTGATACCCTTGGATTCATTCTTCTTACTTGAGGAATCGGAACTGGCGTTGATGTTGCAAGAGGAATTGAATTGAAAGATGAATTTATTTGAGAGTTTTCAGAGTTTATAGATAGCAGCGAGTCGGGTGTTCTTGGTGATGCCGTAGCAGGTCTTGAAGGCGTGAAGGATCCAGGCGTCGCAGGTGTTGATATTGACAAAAGTGAATTTTGGGAATGCATTGGAGATCCATGTGGAGTTAGTGTGAGGAGCGAGCTTGACGCAGATGCAGCAGGCGTTTGAGGTTGATGTTGAAATATTTGTGATGTTGGGGTTCCAATAGGTGTAGGATTAGTTAGTGGCGACGCGATTTGTTGAACAGCTGGAGCAGTCGACAACCGGTTTGCAACAGGTGCAGTGTTATTCTGTGCTTGGGCTGGATGGCGCTGTACACGCCGCCTTCGACGCAACTGGGCTCGTGGACGCCCCATGGGTCGTGCAGGTAGTGGACCTCGAATTCGCTGTAACCTCTGAAGACGTGGAGGCGGGAATGGTAGGCTTAAGCTGCGACTTTTTTCAAACGCTTTCATGGCAATTTTGACATGTGGAGGAATGTTCCTTTTGGTAGCTCTTCGTTGAATTTCTGGAGTAACAAGTTGGCACGCCAATTCTTCAATCGCCAGTCTTCTACGGTGAAGGTTACTTTTTCCAGTTTTTGTCTTCATCCAGTCAGGATCAATACTCTTGTGGAGGATTGAAGTGTTCAAGGCACAAATGTCTAAAAGAGCAAAAAACACTTTTAGAGGCCATCTTCGGGTTCCTCTTTGACACATATACATTGCTATTTGCTGATCTGCACAATCAACGCCTCCTTTAGTTTGGTTATACTCGAGGATCTGAAGTGGCTTTTTGTGATCTTCTTCAGAAACGGCATTAGTGTGATGTTTTGTAGATAGTGAAACCACGACATTCTTTTTCTTTTCAGGTTTATAAGAGGCTAAGGCCACCGGGCCTTTGAAGGCAAACATGGTAGAATTCTCAGCGCGGCCTTTCTTCACAGTAAATTCTTTGGGAACCTCTTTGCGATTCTTTCTAACAGTCCCAATGATATTCAATCCATCCCTTTGAAGTTCTTCTGCCAATTCCAGACTTGTGAAAAAATTGTCGCATGTTACTGTTCTCCAGGTAGTTTTATAGTCCCTAACCATGTCATGAATAACTCTCTTGCCTTGGTTTTTCTCAGTTGCCGTTCCTTTGCCTTTGTACAGTTGGATCTTCAATACATAGGATGAATCATCTGTACAATTCCAACATTTGATTCCATATCTCCCAGGCTTACTATTCGACTGCTCAGTGTAATGAGGTGTAGGGTAATGCGACGTATTTTAAAATAACAAGACTAGAGCAATTCTATTCAACATTTCAACTTTTACTACAACAATTTCAATGACAAGAGAGAATGACAAATGGCAAATGACAAATGACGAATGACATCGATCCTGGGTTTGACACTTCCTTATATAGCCAGGATTCTCCTCTTCCGTTTTCTCCCATGACCCCAAATAGTAAACAAGCAGTATCCTTAGAAATTACCCTAATGACGGCACCGAACTTGCAGTCAACGGTCCGTTGCCCAAACATATATACCACCCACTCACGCACATAAATATCCTAGGTGAATACAAATACATAAAAATAGGAGCCGGGCTTTACTCTACAAGCCATATTGTGAACCCAGAGTCCGACCCACACCAATCAACACCAGACCACCCCCCATATCAATATACCCGGTGCCTATTACAGCTTCGTAGGCCACAACAGACCCCTTCCCGTGATTTTGGTAGCCAGAATCACCACAAATAACATTTCTAGGAATCTCATAGTCCAAGTCCACTGGTAGTCCAAAAGCCAAGTTCGCATTCTCAGATCCACCACCAAGCTTTAGCACATTCCTCTTCGTTAGCCTTCTAGCTTTCCGGTGGCGTACTTGTCGACATTTCGGCAACCACCGTCTCACTAGTCCTCCTGGAATCCTTGTGTTCCAGTCTTCGTTGTAGGCTGCTCTAGTCCGATGCAGCTTCACATTCTTCAGGCTCAGTCTCCACTTTCGCCTCAATCCCAAGAGCTTTCTTGAATCTACTTCCGGAGCTGGTCTCCGGGCTTTCTTCTTCAAATCTTCATCCAGAGTTGATCTCCGGTCTCTCTTCCTTAACTCCGGAGCTGGCCTCCGGGCTTTCTTCTTCAAAACTTCTTCCGGAACTGATGGCCGGACTTTCTTCTTTAAATCTTCTATTTTCCACAGTAAACGTGACGGCTTCTCGTCTTCCTGTTCTTCTTTTTCTTTTTGGAACACACTTCGTCCTCTCGACCTCACAAGACAACGGCTCCCATATGCAGCTACTGACGGTTCCACATTCCCTTCTGGAACTGAACCTTCCATGTCAACATCGAGGTTGGTCTTCATCTGTGTTTTCCACTCATGGTCCACACGTGGTGAATCATGATCATCATCTTGCAGCTTCCCATTGTCCACTGCATTGCACTCACTTTGCACTACCATGGAGAACTCCAAGCGCGACTGAAGATCCCACTCAACAGGTAGCACGGTTCTCGGTGGTTCCTCCCCTTTGAAAGGCTCCTCCGAGTCCTCAATATCATGCAGCTTCCCCAAGTCCACTGCGTTGCACTCTCCTTGGACTACCGTAGAGATCTCCAAGTGCGACTGAAGATCCCCCTCATCAGGTAGAACTCTGCTCGTCGGTACCTCCCCATTGACAGGTACTTCCGAGACTTCAACGGTCAGTCTCGCCACGTCCACCAAATCATCTTCTTTCTGCATCACGACATCTGAAGCACTGTCTTCACTCTGTAATGCAGTCTCTTCTTGGCTAACACTTCGGGACGATTCCTCCCCACCTTGGAGTTCGTGGGACTCCAACACATGTCTTTCTATTAGGAATTCCACAAGATTCGGTGAACAGCTAACTTTCTTCTTGCAAAGTGGGGTTTCCCGGCGCCTTGGTAAACCACCACCCAAATGCTGTTGAAGATCTCTTTCCCTGGTCTCATCTCTTGCGTCACAACCTACAATTGTCTCCGGTTGTGCCTCCTGTAGCTCCTGTTCTAAGGCCGCTAGCTCTAAATCCCACGCTGCCAATTGCAATTGTAACTCCTTTTTCCGAACTGCAATCGCCCTTCTTTCTTCTTCCACTTGTCTCTCCTTTTCCCTCTTAGCTATTGATTGTTTCAATTCTTCCAATTGCTGTTGTAGTAGTTGTGTTTGCTTTGACAAAACACGTCCACCACTTCCTATCCTCGCCGACATACTGAACTGCTTTCCAAAGGACTAATTCTTTGTTTTTTGTACTCGAAGGACCATCTATTCGACTGCTCAGTGTAATGAGGTGTAGGGTGATGCGACGTATTTTAAAATAACAAGACTAGAGCAATTCTATTCAACATTTCAACTTTTACTACAACAATTTCAATGACAAGAGAGAATGACAAATGGCAAATGACAAATGACGAATGACATCGATCCTGGGTTTGACACTTCCTTATATAGCCAGGATTCTCCTCTTCCGTTTTCTCCCATGACCCCAAATAGTAAACAAGCAGTATCCTTAGAAATTACCCTAATGACGGCACCGAACTTGCAGTCAACGGTCCGTTGCCCAAACATATATACCACCCACTCACGCACATAAATATCCTAGGTGAATACAAATACATAAAAATAGGAGCCGGGCTTTACTCTACAAGCCATATTGTGAACCCAGAGTCCGACCCACACCAATCAACACCAGACCACCCCCCATATCAATATACCCGGTGCCTATTACAGCTTCGTAGGCCACAACACCCACACTGGACCTTACGGGTATTTTTTTCGAAAAAGTACTGATTAATCCCTTAAACAAGGGATTACAATCCCTTATTTAAATGTTTTTGCTTCAAAAGCTCTTAAATAAGGGATTACGATCCGTTAAATAAGGGATTACAAAGTCCCTTAAATAAGGGATTACGATCCGTTAAATAAGGGATTACAAAGTCCCTTAAATAAGGGATTATGATCCGTTAAATAAGGGATGACTCCCAACTGACTGTTAGGAAACCAATCGAGAGAAGCTTGAAATAATCTGCACAACAGGAAATTCCTAGCAAAGTGTGAGTGCAGCTTATCCGGCGTTCAAATGCTTCAAGATTTTCATAAAAAATAATAAAGTTTTTAAAAATCTTGTTTTAACGTGTCTTTTAAAAATGCTGCCACCAAATCAATCCATCAATCCGCTGTTTTAAACAACTTTCTATTTTAATGTGCAAGGATGTCTGAATTTTAAATGAATTAATTTTTTTCTAATTGTATTACAACGTAACAGATGCAGTGAATCCCTCGTTGCTAGATACTATAAATAGTACATCTGCATACTTCCAAAGGTCTTCTAATGTTATATTACGTTTGTATTCCGTTAACTACCGCTAATTACAATACAATAAAATTTCTAGTTCTTTCGTTGAAGTTCTTGTTAGTGTAATGCCTAATTATTTTTTTTGCGATTATTTTTATTGAATTTAAAATTACTGAGGTTTAAAAAACCTCAATAAATGTTACGCGCTTCGATTTTTCACAGCAGAGACATTAAAATTGCGTGTGCAAAGGAAGGATTTTCAATGATGCCGGTCGGGATGTGGTTCTTGAACAATTCTCCCAATTTCGGGCGGGGAGTTGGAGCCTCCAACTTGGAGGTGACAAAGGCTGTATAGTTACTGGCCAAGGCTACATACCGTTAATCTTGAATCACAGTGCCAGTCGATTTATTTTTGACCAGAAGGGGAATGCAGGGGATTTCCGGGCATTGAATACGGCACAATGAGAGGAGGCTAATAATATGAAAGGGTCAAGGTCGATTTCACGGACAGAGGTGGGAGGGGTTTTGGAGGAATGGTTAAGGAGTGCCACGCCAAGGAGAAGTAGACAGGAGAAACAGGCAAGTTAGCCAAGCCTAGCCAGAAATGCCGTTGGACGATGAGTGTGACAAGAGAAGGACCTGATTGGTGGTTCAGAAACGCTTGATTTTTTTGCGGAGTTGGAGATAGCTAATGGAATATTAGGTAATGCTTATTCACAGTTATTATTGAGATAGTCAACTGTACTGCAACAAAATCTGACAGTACAATTTACGGGCTTTAATATACGGGTGACCTTTGTTCTTAACTTGATAGTGTAATTGTTATATTGCTGTGCTTTCTTAGTGACCCAAAATCTGATTTTTCCCGGATTTCAAACAAGTTGTCTTTTATTTCTGAATTTATTTCCTTCAAAAAATAACAATATATTCAAAATGCAAACTAGCATTATAATCACCGTCAAATTGAGATTCAGACATGCATCTAACCGTACACATTGCAGGCTTCACTGTAACGTTACGTTAGCCTTATTGTTTTGCACATTTTTCTTCAAACATGAAATTTCTTGCTCTTATATTAATTTGTTGTAACTTTCTTCTTACCTTTGAACATAAATGGTCTTTAGTGCAGTAAATGCGGACGTCATTCCTTGAAACCAATTCGTCAACCGCAGGTCTGAGTTTTGCCAACTATTGTAACCCGAATCATATTATAAATATGTTCGCGTTTCTTCCTTCTTTACATGTTTGATCAGCTATAACTTACACAATGCTGTGCATTCAAGCGGATATATTTTTCTTCTCAGAACTATATGGTTAGTATATTAAAAACTAAAGATCGAAATTTGTTTACCTACAGTGGACGTGACCACACAATGAAGTCAACCTGAGTAACTATTTTTACGCTTCAGGAAGAAATAAAAGTTTTAATCATTTGGTTCCTTGAATAGAAATACTTATGCTACAAATTTCCTTGTGTAACTAAAAGTGTATTTTAATCAGCAGATTTGTAGCTTTAAAATGATGTGTTACTTTGGTATAAAAGTTGTATGAACATTCAAAAAATTGGATTTAGTGCTAGGAATTAGGACACATTAGGGTCCGGAGTCTTTCAGGAATGAAAGGAAAAAAGTCTTTCATTCCTTTCATTACCCTTTCATTCACTGAAAGGAATGGAAAGGAATGACATTTTGCCAAAATCAATAATGAAAGGAAAAGAATGAAATGGAACCCTGAAAGGAATGGAATGGAAAGGAAATGAAAAACTTGAAAGGAATTCGTTCCTTTCAAATGTAAATTTTTGCAAAATATTTAAGTTGTTCGAAAACATAACTCCAATAACTACAAATTGATAAATATATCCAATATATCAGTATATGTATCCAATTAATGTAATTATTTAACAAAAACTGACGCAGTTTGTCGATTATTTAGTTTATGGTAATATTATGGTTTTTATTAATTCCATTATTATTTAAAATTGAAACCAGATCAATTAGAGCGTATAATTGTTGATTCAATTTGTTTTGATAACAATTTACTGAGTTTTGGTAGAACTTTTAATGTTTTAAACCAATTTTTATCATAAATGGAAAATTATACATGATGAAAGACATTTGTCATTCATTTCCATTCATTTCCTTTCATTCACCTGAAAGGAATGAAAGGAATGACAGTTTTAAAAATCTGAAAGACTTTGAAAGACAGCATTCCTTTCGAAAGACTTTGAATGAAAGGAATGACAATAATGAAAGGAATGACAATAATGAAAGGAATGACAATAATGAAAGGAATGACAATAATGAAAGGAATGACAATAATGAAAGGAATGACAATAATGAAAGGAATGACAATAATGAAAGGAATGACAATAATGAAAGGAATGACAAAAATGAAAGACTTTGAAAGACTCCGGACCCTAGGACACATCCTTTATTTCAAACCAAAAACACATACGCCAAATATTTTAATTAAACCACAGCTTTTCTATCCATTGGTTTATCCAATTATGAAAATGGTTTCTTCTTTCAAAGGATCTAGGCCGGCCGTTTTTAGATAGTACTTTCCAGTAACCTCAGTAACAAAATAATTTTTTTGTTACACGAATTGCTAAAACGTTGGAACTGTATAAACCATACAAATTGAAACATTCAGTTCATATTCCAATTCTGGGGTAGTACTATTTAGTAATCTCTGATACAAATTAATGTGTTCGCAAATCTGTAAAAACTTGCACGTAACCGAGTGGTAGAGGATTTTGGGAACCAAGTTTGCTGGCAACTAGGTCGGCTGGTAACCGTATCGGCGGGGAATGGGGTCGGTTGGGAAGAGGTTAAACTGGTAACTTGGCATGCTTGGAACTGTATTTGCAGGGAACTTGGCTAGCTGGTAACCAGGTTTATTTGGAAATGGGCATGCTGGGAACCGGCTCTGCAGGGAAAGAACCCGTGCTGGGAACATGCACCGCCGGTAACGGGCCGGATACCCTCACTACAGTAAATGGTTATTTATGTAGGCATTTGTTTTGAAACAATAAATGCAAGTCAAGCTTGTGTTCGAGCTTTGTACAACTAATGTAAATAACTAAGTAGAAGAAATAAATAAATAGATAACTAATATATGCTACAAAAATCAATATAATTTTATTTTTACACACTTAAGTATTAAAATGGTTATAACAAAGAATATGTTAAGGGGTTTAGTTATTATTTTATGAGGGAATAATTATGACTCCATGAATGCCGACTATGGAAACAATAGCAGAGGAAAGGAATCGGGTTTTCTATATATTTCTTTTATTCTACTATATGAAAACTTAATTCTAAACCTAAAGCTATCCGAAGCGTTGCTGCTCTGGGTGTTGGTGGTCCCTAGTGCTGTGTTGGTCGCTGTGATGATGATGACGTTCTTTTCTTTAATGCTGGTGCTACTACACATTGCATGGGCTTATAATATCTTTATCGTTACGTACATACATACATGTTACTATATCCTTATATCACTATATATCACTACACTTTATAACGCTGACGCTTACGCTGCAAAGCAAGCTTACTGCTTTGGCTGCGTCTTACCATAACAATACATTTCTCAAAGCAATGCTTATTCACCTCGATGAGCGTAGTGAACAAAGCTGTTGATCATGATGATGATGATCAAATCTATCACTACGGCGTTACAAATAATTTCAAAAATTTAAATAATGCATTACAATTTGTAATTTACAAATATATTGTTCTGATCAAAAATCATTTAGATGGGGATCTTATTGCTACTTTGAGCTTCATTATCAATTATACTTAGAGCTCCAGACCTGCACAGCCCAAACCATAAAGTTAAGTTGATAATTGTATTCAGAACTTTAAAACCGTTGCATACTTAAGTCAGGTTTTTAATGGAAACAATTTCTCGATAAATTTTATTATTATATTGTACTAAGTTCAGTTTCCTTATATTGTAAAACAGGAAAATGAGTAAATTAGAAAGTGCCCTAACTGCAGCTAAAGTGAAAAAAATAGTTTTGAGGAACGCGATAAAAAGATGGCATGTAATTTTTCGTCTGCAAAAAATCTTTGGTTTGCTGCATTTTTTAGGCAATCGTTCGCAAATGAAAAATAATTGCAGAATTTCCGGAAATGATTGATTTTTTGAAGTAAAGGCATGATTTAGTGTAAATATAGAAAATTTTGTCATTCGCTTACGCATCGAGTAATAAAAAACATAAGCAAAGAACGTCGCTGTCTGGCTGCTTCTTTGGTTGGAGGACACCTTTCTTTCTGGATCTTTATACCTACTGAGGTAGGCAAGTGGCACTATAGTGCCACATTACTACCTCAGTAGCCATATATATTGGTTACTGAAGTAGGAATGCGGCACTATGGGCGAATACATGGGAATTGTGGCACTATGGGAGAATACATGGGAATGGTGGCACTATGGAAGAATACATGGGAATGGTGGCACTATGGGAGAATACATGGGAATTATGGCACTATAGAAGAATACATGGGATGGTGGCACTATGGGAGAATACATGGGATGGTGGCACTATGGGAGAATACATGGGAATGGTGGCACTATGGGAGAATACATGGGATGGTGGCACTGGGAGAATACATGGGATGGTGGCACTATGGGAGATTACATGGGAATGGTGGCACTATGGGAGAATACATGGAGGATGTAGCACCATAGTGCCACATTGCTACTTCAGTAGGCTTACATATTGGTTACTGAGGTGGGAAGGTGGCACTATGGGAGAATACATGGGAATGGTGGCACTATGGGGAGAATACATGGGATGGTGGCACTATGGGAGAATACATGGGAATGGTGGCACTATGGGAGAATACATGAGAATGGTGGCACTATGGGAGAATACATGGGAATGGTGGCAGCATAGTGCCACATTGCGACCTCAGTGAACATGTTCAACGCAAATTTTTAACTTGGTTCAGTATAGACCGCCACGACGACGACTTGCACTCGCTATTGTTGTTGTGATCCTCTTAACACCAACCTTACCATATTTACCTTCATTCCTTATTCCTGTTCCTTCCATTTCTTCCTACACTCAATTCTCCTTTTTCCTTCTCTTCTATCTTTCTTTCTTCCTTTTTTGCTCTTTCCTGAACGCTACCTGCTTATTAGCAGTAAACATCCTATGTGCTATTAGATGCCTAAGAGCAGTATTACGCCTATGAGCAATAATAAGCCTATGAGCAATATTAAGCCTATGAGCATTTAAACCTTTAAGAAAATCTACCTTATAATAATTTTTATACTACACTCCATATAAAATTGGATTCGAAATCCATTCAAAATGCCTAAGAAGCAAGAAACTCCGGAGGAACGCCGTGCACGTCTTGACAAAAAGAATGCTGCCGCCGCTGCTAAACGAGCTGCGGAAACTAAAGAACAACGTCAAACACGTCTGGACCGAAAAAATGCAGCAGCTACAGCTAAACGAGCTGTGGAAACTAATGAAGAACGTCAAGCACGTCTTGACCAAAAAAAATGTAGCAGCAGCAGCTAAACGAGCTGCAGAAACTGATGAAGAAAGAGAGACCAGACAAACCAGAGACCGAGAGTCAAAACGTGCACGACAGGAAACAAATGAGGAGGCAATACTCCAACGGCAACTTCATGCACATGGTGAAAGGAATCGTGTAGCAAATCTCTCTGAAGAGGATGTTGTTGCTCGGCGATCAGTTCGAGCAACTCATGAACGCAATCGCGTAGCAAATCTCCCAGAAGAAGATGCTGTTGCCCGGCGATCAGTTCGAGCAACTCAAGAGAAACGTCGAATTGCAAATCTATCTGACACAAGCGCAAATGAAAGACGACAGATTAGAGCTTCGCAGAAACGTCAAAGCCGTTCGGTAAGAGGAAACCAAGAACGTTCAGCTTTATTAAATGAAAAAGAGCTGTACATTGAAAACGAAAACAACGTGGAGGAGCATTCTTGCAATGCCATGACATATGTTTGTCAAGTATGCCAATCTCTAAATTTCAAAGATGAAATGTCCGGTAATGTTGGTACCCGGTGCTGTGCTAAAGGAAAAATCAATCTACCTTCGTTACCTACCTATCCTGACAGCTTACGTAATCTCCTAACAATGCAAGATCCATTGTCTAGGAACTTTAGAAGCAACATACGATCCATTAATAACTCCTTCGCCTTTGCGTCAATGGGGGCAAACTTTTCTAAACTTCCTCCTGGGGGACCATTCTGCTTCCGAATTCAGGGGCAGATCTATCATAGAACTGGAACTCTTCATCCAATTCAAGGAGAAGAAGGGCAATATGCGCAATTGTATGTTCTGGATCCGGCAGAGGCTACTGAACAAAGGTTGAAACATCCAGGCAATTCAGAATGCGATCGTGATTTAATGCATCGCATAGCGGTGATCATTCAGGAAGTTAACGAGTTTGCAAAATCTTACAGAATGTTGCATGAAATTGTAGAGGAAGCAGCAGAAAGCGGCTTTGACGATGCCATAACGATGGCAATCAAAAATGACAGACAAGCTGACCCGAGGAGATATAATGAGCCAAGAGTTTCAGAAGTAGCAATTGTATTTGACAATTTTGATGGAGAACCTCCATTTCATAGGGATATTTTAATTCATCCCAGACATGATCCTCATCACCCAAATGCTCCTAAACTCAAACGTGTGACAATACTGGATCCAAATTTAGATGCCATGACGTATCCAATATTATTCCCAGCAGGCGAACAAGGATGGGGAGTTGACCTACAGAGACAAGGTGGAAATCAAAGAACTCGCATGTCCCAAATGGAATATTATAAATACAGATTGTCTGTTTGTGGAGAATTTAATCCAATTCTGCATGCTGGAAGGCTTACACAGCAGTACATTGTAGATTCCTACGTAAAAATGGAAGCAAATTGACTTAACTATTTACGAACCAACCAGCCTAAACTCCGGGTTGACAATTACAAAGGATTTGTTGACCATATTCACGGAGATGAGAATGCACAACCTGGAAAGGCTGTTATACTTCCATCTACTTTTGAGGGGAGCCCAAGAAATTACCAGCAACGGTATCAAGACGCAATGGCCATGGTCACGAAATACGGTAAACCCGATTTCTTTATAACTATGACATGCAATCCTAAGTGGCCAGAAATCCTAAATAACATAGAATCTTGGGAAAGACCAGAGGATAGACCCGATATTGTATCTCGGGTTTTTAATTTAAAAAAGAACGCTCTTTTGAAAGACTTAGAAGCAGGTCTCTTTGGAAAACTGCAATGTCTTATTCATGTGATCGAATTCCAAAAAAGAGGCCTGCCGCATGCACATATTTTGCTTACAGTGGCACCTGAGTCAAAACTGAAAGATGATTCTGAAATTGACAAGTTTGTGAGTGCGGAAATTCCCTCTGAAGAGGAATACCCAGTCCTTCGAGAGAGAGTGTTGAAACACATGGTGCACGGGCCGTGTGGTAAAGATAATAAAAACGGTCCATGTATGCAAAATGGACATTGTTCATAGAACTTTCCCAAATCATTTCAAGCTACTACCATTGGGAACGTAAATGGCTATCCTATGTATCGCCGTAATGAAGGGCCAACTTCAGAAATCAACGGGAGACAAGTTAATAACCAATGGATAGTTCCATATAATCCATATTTATTGTTAAAATACAATTGCCATATAAATGTGGAAGTATGCGCCTCAATTAATAGTGTAAAATATCTTTTTAAATATGTATACAAAGGTCACGACGCAGCTCAAGTAAATGTGAGCAAACGAGACGAAATTTTGGACTTTGTAGATGGCAGATATGTCAGTTCCCCAGAAGCTGTATGGCGTATATTTGGATTTTCGATGCACAAGCAATCGCACTCAGTAATGAGACTGGAAGTTCACTTACCGAATGAGCAGGCAATTTATTTCGATCCTGAGGCTGCACAGCAAAATCCAGATGCCGCTTTGCAAAATGCAGACAGAAAACTGTCAACTCTGCAAGCATGGTTCAATTTAAACATAACTGACCCTGAAGCAAGGAGTCTTCATTACTGGGAGATACCCGATAAATATTGGTTTGACAAAAATAAAGTTGACCCCCAAAAAAGGAAGCTACAATACCAATGGGTGAAAAGGGTTCGCAACTCACATAACACAATCGGAAGAATGTACAATGTTGCTATCAGTGACCCAGAGAGATATTATCTAAGAATTTTGCTACTCCATGTTAAAGGAGCCACTTCCTGGTCTGACTTGCTCACTGTGAATGGCGTTCAGTGTGAAACGTTTAGAGAATCTGCCAGATTACGCGGTTATTTGATTGATGATAAAATCTGGGAGGAAATTCTGGAAGATGCGTCAGTCTTTCAAATGCCATATCACTTAAGGCAGTTATTTGCATATATATGCCTGTTTTGCTCGCCTACTGAGCCAGAAAAACTTTAGAACAAATTTAAGGCTGAATTTATAGAGGATATTTGTCACAAACGCCATCCTGGAGTAAATGAGTGCTTAGATTGTGAGCAATATGCTTTAAAAGATGTACAAAATGTATTTATTACACATGGAAAGTCATGGTCACATTTACAATTACCATTCCCACCAACGGGTTTTGGCTCAAATGAATATGAATATGATCTTGAGGAAGAAACGCTACTAGGAGCTGAAATGCATTTGACATTAAATGTCCAACAGCATGAGGCATTTGACGCTATTATGGCAGCTGTGAACGACGATTCCCCATCTCAAAAGTGCTTCTTCTTAGATGGGCCAGGTGGAACATGGAAAACTTATTTGTACAATACTCTAATGCATTGCATTCGAGGGAATGTTGGAGTTGTACTACCTGTAGCATCTACAGGTGTTGCGGCAAATTTGCTTGCTGGGGGTAAGACTATGCATTCGCAATTTGGACTTGAGTTAAACGAATGCTCAGTATCTAGAATTACTGCAAAATCCGATGAAGGAAAAGCAATTATTAATGCTAAGTTGCTGCTGATGGACGAAAGCACTATGGCATCATCAAATGCTGTTAACACAATTGATAATCTGCTAAGAGAGCTAATGTCTACCAAAGACATTCGTCTAAAACATGTGCCTATTGGTGGAAAGCCATTCTTATTTGGAGGCGATTTTAGACAATGTCTGACAGTAGTGCCTCATGCTAAACCTGCAGAGATTGTACAGAACTCCATAAAATATTGTAAAGCTTGGTCAAGTTTTAAGAGGTTCACTTTGACCAACAACCAAAGATCTGAAGACTCAAACTTCAGTGAGTGGCTCCTCAAGCTTGGTGATGGAAGACTTTCTAATGATGATGGTCTAAACCCAGACATGATCGAAATTCCCAATGAATTTATTACGTCAGAAAATTTAGTGACAGAAATATATGGTCAAGATATAAATGACCAAGATTTTAGGGCTCTAGCCAACAGAGCTATCTGGACACCTAAAAACAAGACCGTTGATAAAGTCAACGATGAGATTATTTCAAAATTAAGCGGAGATCCCATGATTTATTATAGCACAGATGAAGCAAATTGTGATGATCCAGCAGATGCAACTAATTTTCCGATTGAGTTTATGAACACTCTTAATCCTTCTGGCATGCCGCCACATGCACTAAAGCTTAAGGTGAATACAATTGTGATTCTGGTTAGAAACCTTGATACTAAAAGGGGTTTGTGTAATGGGACCCGTCTATTGGTACGGGAGTTAAAGCGAAATGTTATTATCGTCGAAATCCTTACTGGAAGTGGTAAAGGGAACATGGAACTTATACCACGTATAATTCTTGATAGCACAAGATCATCAGATATACCGTTTCGGTTACGCCGAAGGCAATTCCCTGTGAAGCCAGCCTTTGCTATGACAATTAATAAAGCTCAGGGACAGACATTAGATAAAGTTGGTATCCTTTTGCCAGAACCAATATTTGGACATGGACAATTATATGTAGCATTTTCGAGAGCCAAGAAAGCATGTAATGTGAGAGTAAAGATATTTGATACTCCACATCAGGGGAAATTAATCAAAGGCTCCGATAAAGTATTTACCCGGAACATTGTATACCGGGAAGTACTATAAGTAATAAAGGATCACTGATTCTACGGAGAAGGAAAACTTCAAAACAAACCCGCATAATAACAATGCGTAGTAGAGTAAAGCCCTCTACCTGATGAGGCCAAGGCTAGGCCGAAACGCATTTAATCTTAATATCATTACGTATTTTAAAAAATGAAACAAAGTTATCTAGAAACATGTTTTGTGTTCCTGCACTTAGTGCAGGAACTGGCCCCCTTCTAGTATTTACATAATTATTTGTAGAAAGGGTATTTCGTCCTGAGTTAGAAAAAGGTCAGTCAGCGTGTGCTAGAATCAGAAGCTAACTGCCGAGATCTTCGGCGAGTGATTAGGATTTAGTGTTTGAGCGTATAATGCTCATAGCAGAAAGAGTAAAGTGGAAAGAAACACCAGCTTCTGAAAATGACCTCGATGAATGAAAAATTCACACGATTGACGAGCACAGCGAAAGACAAGTTTGAGAAACTTAAATAATAGAATATTTTTGAGTGCATAGCACGCACTGCAATTGCTAGTTGACGAAAGATATTTTTCTAAACCTTTTTAGCAATTGTTCCCAGTGCATCAACGACTGGACTATTACTTTGCTTAAAAACCTGCGCAAACGCAATTATAAAGAAGCATGAGTGTTTGAGCGTTACACGACGGGATGGACGACTTCAAGTCAACATTTTAATGACATTCAGGTCATAACAACTAGATGAAATAAGTAAGGCACTTAGGGCAATATGGATTGGAGGTGTAATTTTGTGAGCCGAAGACAAAACTGCAAAAAGATCTGGATGCAGCATATTACATGTCTTCAGCTGCCAATTACACACTGACTGACTTTCTGTGACAGCACTTTTCCACAAGTAATTATGTAAAAATGTAGGAAACTAACTTCACTGCACACTATATTATGCATAAGCGAATGACAAAATTTTCTATATTTACACTAAATCATGCCTTTACTTCAAAAATCATTCATTTCCGGAAATTCTGCAATTATTTTCCATTTGCGAAGGATTGCCTAAAAATGCAGCAAACCAAAGATTTTTTGCAGACAAATAAAATATTGCCTAAAAAGATTAATAACGCTATCACAGCATACCAGAAAGTAGCAATATCATACGATTATTTCAGATTCCAAAACGATTTCCGATCTTCATTTTGCTTTAAGCGTTTGGAAAAATCGCGATTTTTACTAAACGGAGAATTTTTGCATTACTTCACAGTCAAAGAAATAGAAACTGTGAAACCTAAGAGATGTAAAAAGCAGACAATAGAAGGCATCTGTCTAATTAACAGCGTGATTTTACTCTGTAATTAATTTACTGACTTTCACGGTACGAACGTTTTGATGGTGGATTTAACTATAAATATCATTTTCAAAACATTTCTATTAATCGCAACTTTTGATTCGGTTTCTGCATAAAACGTTTCCAATTTTGGACAAACAAGTTAGACAAAAGTCGGATTAATCGCGATTTGTTTGCGATTTTTGCCAACACTACCGGAAAGCTGTCGCACACTTTTCCCAAGCTATACATTCTAATGAGCTTAAAAATTTCAACCTTTAAAAATTCCAGCAGGAGCTAAAAAATATACTTCAGGTTTAAACATTGCAAGTGAAGAAAACATAAAGAACTAAACCATACAACAAATGAGCGAAATTGGTGAAACAAGTGAAACTGACGATCTCGTTAATCGAATTAAACCAACAGTTTCGTTTGAAACACCGTCTACCAGATTTTTGACGTCGCTGGATTGCATTATTACGAAATGCGACCAGAACTACATGACAGTGCTTCTGACGAATTGGTAGGGTGCGATGTTTATCACAAAAACTTAAAAAGTTGAGTACGTGAGAAAATATCTCATGTTGTGATCCTTGCCAATGCAACAAACAAATTTCAAATTCAAGATGACATTTAGTCATTCTAAGACGCTAAATCACAATTTCTATTTAAAGACAGTTTACAAAATGCACGTAATCTAAGAGATCAAATTACACCAAAATTTGTATTTTTACAATAAAAGGCGTCAAACAAACGCAAACTTTAACATCCATACATACTTGGATTAAAATCTTAGTTTTGTCTCAAATTAACAATATCAATTGTGCAATTAGTGTGCTGGCCTGTCACCTGAAGCATCTACTCATGAATTAAGAACTTAATTTCTTTTTACTTTCTTCTGGTTTCGATTACATTTAACATTAAACGGTTTCGTTACTGTTTTTCAAACTTTCATTTAAATGTCTATCCCCAATTTAAACACTCAAATATTCCATTTTGTGAGTCCCCGGTCCCTTAAAGATATACTATTTTCCCCCAGCGCTGTCCACCACCCATTCACCACTGTGCTTCCCCGAACCCCTCATCGCTTCAGTACCCACTCAGGTTATCTTCTTCACTCATACTTTCATGCCTTCGCAACCATAGCCTCCTCGATTTAACCTGGATCTACTCCAAGAAGCTACACTTCATGAACACCCAAATGAACACAAAACTCTCTACCACCTCCTTCCAAATCCTACATCTTCAAGCGTCCCACCTTAGCCTTATTTGGTTTACCATCTTTGCCCACCAACCAATTCCACCTCACCATCAATAAGTTCCGGAATCCCCTCCAAAGGCAAATGCAAATTGGCCCATAAGTACCTACCGCCATACATGGACCGCCTCGAACTTACCCGGGTGAACAACCACTGCGACATTAACCTCCAGGCTATATCCAAATAATCCCGTTCTGGACACATGGGAAACATAAGGAAAATGGAAGTAGCAAGCATGTTGTTGAGCCACTTGACGTGGATCATTCCCTCCATTTTGACCACCACCTCGATAACCTTCTTGCCCAGCTTGAAGTACAGTAGCTCTGTCATCCTCCCTTTGAATTAAGGCAAAATTTTAGTCGTACCCGGGAAATGCAGACATTGTCACCGGTTTTATAATGCTTTTATCCGAGAAATAAATTCCCCTATAATTTTTTATCACCACGTGTAAATGCCTCTATAAACTGGTGTAAAAGCATTATTTTTATAACTTTATTACAGATATCTCTAGTTATGCATATAATATAATTAGCATAGTACTCATTTTAATTGTATTGTGCAGGCCTTCATTCTGTAAATCTTGATTCCGAGGCAGCTAGCCATTGATTTTAGTGCACTTTAATGGGAACAAAATTAGAAATATGCCACATAAACGTAACCGTCAAGTGTAGCCTATACCTGTAAGTAGATGGTCGCATTTGGCTGTCCATAAATAAAAGATTATTGAAATAAATATTAAGTACTTTATACTTACCAAAATCGTATATGCTTTAACACAGGAAAGCAAAACGTGGCCAACAAAATTAGAAAGAAGATGAAAGTGCATAAGATGCAGCAATAAAAACCTGCCAGTATTTTCTGAATGTGGAACCAAGTATCAGAAAAAGTCTGCATTCTTATTTTTTTGGATTATCAATTTCAAACATTACGTTGCAATGTGGATATGAAGTCAATGTCGTGCAAGACAGTCGCTACTTATGCAATTTTATAATATGTGTATTATGCATGCTTGACTGCCTTACACCCTTTTATAATGATTCTATCTTGTACAAGCGTTAGGCGAAACGTCCTAAAACATACTTGTACACAAATTTACTTTTACCAAGACTTTATATGTATAACTATACATGCACCAGTTTTAAGTTTACATAATACTTCTTGACACAATTACAGGGATACAGGAATTAGTATACAGGAAAATGTTTAGAACACCAAAGAAAGATGCCAAAAAATTGGCCAAACAGTGTTTAAGTCAAGCTTTTCCGCGTTAACATTGTCGGTTTATGTATAGATACAAAATATTACTTTTACACCATAAAATCATGACATTTCCACCTGGTGATAAAAAATTATAGGGGATTTTTTTTCTCGGATAAAAGCATCATAATAATGGTGATGAAACCTCTAAACTATGGTGATGATAAATTGTATGCCTTGAATTAATTTGCTCACATCAGTTGCAGGCAGTTCAATTGCGTGTATTTACTGCACACCTCATCCTGGGGACAATCTGTATCTCCGGAGATGGAGATATCCACGATAGACATCTTAACCATAGGTTCAGTATTGTTCTTCGAAATTGCGTAATACAAATAACAAATAGAACAAAAAGGAATATAGGAAAGGATATTATAGTTAATTTGCGTGCGACTTTTTCCGGCATAAAAATTGAATCAATTTAATTTTTAAACTTGGTTTTCTTAATTTTCCCCGCACCATTTATAACATGCTTTTTCTTCAAAAATGAATTGGAAATATGTTGGTTAAATCTTAATACGAATTAGGTTTAATAATGAAATGACATGGTAAACGGAAAAGGTTGTCTCTCATATTGACATCCGTCGAAAGTACGTAATTATGGCCTTTGTGATTACAGCATTCATTCTGACTAGCGTAAAGTTATCTAAGATTTTAAGAGTATACTACATGTTTGTTACTTTATCTGTGCAGGGATATATGACCAACCTAACCAAGAAAATGAGTTAAAGCGTGAAATTTTTATGTATGTAAAGTTAAAACATGATTTCACAAATTGTACCAACCCCACAGCCTTTCAAAAGTAAACCCTCCTGCACTTCTTTCAATGGTTTTTTCTATAAATTATGACCAAAACATCATGCAAATAAAACTTTAGTAAAGTTGTAGAAGTACGCCCAGCAAAAATTAATTGGCGTGAATTTTTAAAAACATTTATTTAATCAACCAGTCCATCATTTAATCAAAAAGTCCACCGTAGAGACCGGAATACCGGGAGACCAATGTTTTGTGGGAAACCGGGGGACCAACTTTTTGTGGGAGACCGTTATATTTTGCTGAATTCCCCACATTTCTATTAGTCTACATACCGAATTTGAGCTCAATCCTAGCAAACCTGTAAGAAACTACCCCTGGGGGTTGAGGCCTTCCCCCCAGGGTTAATTGGTTACCTTTGCTGAATTTCCCACTCTTCAATTAGTCTACATACCGAATATGAGCTCAATCCAAGCAAACCTGTAAAAAACTACCCCTGGAGGATGAGCCCTACCCCCAGGGGTAATATTAGTTAACTTTTTGAATTCCCCACCCTTCAACTAGTCTACATACTGGGATTAAATTCCTAGTTTTGTCTCAAATTAACAATATCAATTGTGCAATTAGTGTGCTGGCCTGTCACCTGAAGCATCTACTCATGAATTAAGAACTTAATTTCTTTTTACTTTCTTCTGGTTTCGATTACATTTAACATTAAACGGTTTCGTTACTGTTTTTCAAACTTTCATTTAAATGTCTATCCCCAATTTAAACACTCAAATATTCCATTTTGTGAGTCCCCGGTCCCTTAAAGATATACTATTTTCCCCCAGCGCTGTCCACCACCCATTCACCACTGTGCTTCCCCGAACCCCTCATCGCTTCAGTACCCACTCAGGTTATCTTCTTCACTCATACTTTCATGCCTTCGCAACCATAGCCTCCTCGATTTAACCTGGATCTACTCCAAGAAGCTACACTTCATGAACACCCAAATGAACACAAAACTCTCTACCACCTCCTTCCAAATCCTACATCTTCAAGCGTCCCACCTTAGCCTTATTAGGAATCGACAGATTCCTTCTAATTTCCTGTTCCGGACGTCTGGCCGTCCGGCCGTCCGTGTAAACACGTTTTTCTCCGAAATGGCTAATCTGATTCCAACCAAATTTGGTATACAGACTCTAGTGGACCTCCGACAGAATCCTTATGAATTCCAGGTCAATTGGTCAACCCAAGGTCAGAGGTTACCAACGGTTCAACATTTGAACATAGGACCTATATCATGCGGCACATGATTTGACGTCCATTTATGAATAGGATTACGAATCCACAGTTCATTTGTTAAAATTCGGATTGTAAGGTCTTGAAATCAGGGCCTTAATTTTCAAATCTTCTAATTTATAGGATCTATGCTGTGCGGCACATGATTATAGGTCTATTTTTAACCAAGATTACGAATCCGCAGTTTGTTTGTTAAAATTTAACTTTTAAGGTCCTGAAATCAGGGCCTTAGCTTTCAAATCTGCTAATTTAATGGATCTATGCTGTGTGACACATGATGTTAGGTCCATTTTTGACCAGGATTACAAATATGAGGTCCATTTTTTAAAAATTCATTTATCTTTGGGGCCGAAGGCCCCAAATATGCGCGAGGCCGAAGGCCCCCAATGCCCCGAAGGTCCAGAAGTCCATTCCTACTTATTCCATTTGCCAATGGTTTATTTAGTTTACCATCTTTGCCCACCAACCAATTCCACCTCACCATCAATAAGTTCCGGAACCCCCTCCAAAGGCAAATGCAAATTAGGAAGGTATCAGGTGTGCCAAAAAATATGAAAGCGTGTAGATTTTTAAGTTCGAGAAAAGTTGTATGACAGATTTCTTAGCGAATCGAAAAACTTTCGGGGAATTTCACGAAAAGTTTGAAAAAAATATGTTTCTTCTGTAAGGCTTTCGAATCACTTGATTTTTCACTTGTCACTTGTAGCCATATTTTGATACATCTGCTTCATCCGCATCCACCTGGCTGTCTATATCTGAGGTGTTTATATGTGGCAGGTCACTTGTATGCAGTAAAGTGTTTGATTTGGCCATTGCGAGGTGAAATCCCTACAGCCGACACCTGACTCCCTCCAGCCGACAATTCTACCCGACAACTTCTAGCCGACAACACTCCCTACAGCCGACAACTCCAGCCGACAGCCTCTAGCCGACAACTCTAGCCGACTCCCTCCAGCCGACAATTCTACCCGACAACATTTAGCCGACAACACTCCCTCCAGCCGACAACTTTAGCAGAACATTTTTGCTCATCTAAATGGTGATACTCTTGTATCAAGTAGTACTTTAACAAATGTACCGCTCAAATCAAACCAATCAAAATAACAACGGTACAAGTAAACAACTACATAACACGGGAACTTTACTCTAGCGCAATACACAATGCGTTATTTAATCTTTGTAGAAAAGCTATTTAAATAAATGTTTATTTTTAGTAAGGTAAGGTTAGTTTAGAATAGGATACATTAGTTTGATAGGCTGGCTTAGGTAAATATACTTTTAGCAGACTGGTTTGTGGCCCATTGCAAGACCCAACCAGAGTTTTCATAGATTTTCAGTTGGGTTTGAATTTTACATGATTTTGGAACGGATTATTTCTCTTGTCGGTAATTGGTATTGTGTGGAAGATATTTATATTTAAAATTAGACATTGAGTTTCGAATCCATTTTAGGAAGGTCTTTGTGATTTAAAAATGTGAGTGCGTAGGTATTATTAGGAGTGTATCCGTAAAATTCTCAAAATCGTTAAAAATCCCAACCTAAGAAAAATCCGTAAAACTCGCAAAATCGGGCCAATTCCAACCTAACTAAAAATCTGTGGAATTCCCAAAATCAGGAAAAATTCCAACCAATCAAAAAGACCGTAAAATCGTCGAAATCTTGAAAAATTCCAACCTAACTAAAAATCTGTGGAATTCCCAAAATCGGGAAAAATCCCAACCTAAGTAAAAATGCGTAAAATCCTCGAAATTGTGAAAAATTCCAACCAATCAAAAAGACCGTAAAATCGTCGAAATCGTGAAAAATTCCAACCTAACTAAAACTCCAGGAAATCGTGAAAAATTCCAACCTAGGTCAAAATGCACAAAATCCTCGAAATCTTGAAAAATTGAAACCTAACTAAAACACCGTAAAATCCGCAAAATCGTGAAAAATTCCAACCAATCAAAAAGACCGTAAAATCGTCGAAATCGTGAAAAATTCCAACCTCATTAAAAATCTGTAGAATTCCCAAAATCGTGAAAAATCCCAACCTAAGTAAAAATGCGTAAAATCCTCAAAATTGTGAAAAATTCCAACCTAACTAAAAATCCGTTAGATCCTCAAAGTCGTGAGAAATCCCAAGTCAACCAACAATTTTCCAAATCGTGGCAAATCTCAACGTAACTGAAAAATCTGTAAAATCGTAAAAAATTGCAACCTAACAGAAAAATCCGTAAAATTCTTCAAAATCACAACCTAATAGAAAATCCGTACAATCCCCACAAACCCCACCCTGAGTAAAAAAAATCGTGTAATCTCGAAACAATCTGCAGAATGTCAACCAGCCAAAAAATTGTACAAAGTCCTAACCTAACTCAAAAGTCGTATATCCTTAATCTGCTGAGGGTAAGACGCTGTCGGTTGAAGGTAGTCTGCTGGAGTTGTCGGCTGTGGGGAGGATTGGCTGCTAGAGGTTGTCGGCTGGAGGGAGTCAGGTGTCGCTTAGAAGTTGTCGGGTAGAGTTGTCGGCAGGAGGGAGTCAGGTGTCGGCTGTAGGGAGTGTTGTCGGCTAGAAGTTGTCGGGTAGAATTGTCGGCTGGAGGGAGTCAGGTGTCGGCTCTAGGGAGCCCACCCCATTGCGACCTTGCTAGAAAAGCCATCAAGTTGCTGGCCATGGTGACCAGGTCCTTGTCATTTGTTGTGATATTCTTGCAATAATTATTTTTTAAATGCAGAATTCCAAGAGCCCTGAGCGTAAAGGATTATTCTTGAATTATGAATGAAATTGATTAATAAAAATTTTTATTATTATTTATATTAAATGTTTATGGAAATTACCCGAAGCAGCCGACCCCCGAAGGAATTGGTTGGTCCCCACACTCGACAAATGGAAGTCAATAAAATAATGCTGACTACAAACTATGCTTATTATTTCTTAAGTTTTAAAGAAAAGTAATATTTCTAACTCTTAACAAGTTGAAAACGATCAATTTATTGTAGTTTTGAAACACATACAAATCACTGATATAGTACAGCGAGAAAAGAGTCTCAAGAATGAAGATAAATTGCACAAAAAATTTTGTTTAGAATTTTATGTTACACACACAATTTAATGCAAATAAGCAACTAATTACTTTAGTGTGACCGTCTCCTCTTCATTTAAAAAAATCAGGTTGCCCATCCTTCTTATTCTAATCCCATAGTTGCTTTAAGATTGATAAACTCTTCCAAAACCTCACCATTTTCCAGTATCAATTGCTTGTACTTCAAGCTTCTCCCGATCTTCAATGGCTTTGTATTTTCATACTCCCTCAGTTTGCTCACCGCCTCCAATTTCATTGCCATCCAAAACTTGCCCTCCTTCTTTCTCACCAAACAAAACAGCTTCACAAGGTAGTCCGCTTGATAATGCTCCAGTGGCCAATGCATGCTCATTCTGGAAGGTGACCTCCGCCTCCCAACTTATGTTTACTTTATTTTACAAAAGAATGCAAGGATTCTCCATTCTTGGAAGTATTATGCTGCTTCCCATGCCTTCTATTTGCAGATTCACCCTGTGAAGACCACACAGACGAGCTAGCTGGACCAAGCAAAATTGTTCCCTCTGTTGTGGAGTTGCTGCCAAAGGAATATTGGAAACCTCATTCATTTTTCGCTTGGCTAAGTCCTCATCCTTTTTAGATTCATAATGTTGGACTGGGGCGTCACTGGAAAAGTTGCATCAAATGACACTACAAAAAATGTCAATAAAATGTGCAGTACTTAGAGTAAAACTCCACTTTGAGTAGTAAGTCCTATGCTCTGTTGCTCCCTTTCCTGTTAACCAGCTTTTCCAAAGTTAAAGGAAACCATTCCCAAGCTCAATTTTTATAGCCACCCTTGCACTCAAAATACAAATGTGTTGAAACTATGGCCCTGCCAACTTCCTCCGGTTTTAGGAAGCTCTGGTAGTCCACGTCTCTATCAAAAGTTATTTCGTACTTTATACACGGGGATTTTGTCTGTCTTAAAATAGAAATTGTGATTTAGCGTCTTAGAATGTAGAAATGTCTTCTCAAGACCAAAGGCCAGAAAAACTAAACAAATAATAACTTTGCTTCGTCAATAATAAATTATTCACTGCAAATTACAAAAGTAACTTCAAATTACTGATCGTAAATCAATTCTGCATTAAAACTTAATTACTGCAATAAATTCACAACATATGACATAATGACAACGACCTGATAAGCAGGCCGGCAACTTGATGGCTTTTCTAACAATGTCGCAATAACGAAATCAATCAATCACTCACATATTAACACCTTCAGTCTACGGACATGGCTTAATTTATTCCATTTTGGAATAAATACAGTGCCTTCAAAAAGGGAAGGATATTTTTTCATTTTCCTATAATTTTTCTATGAGACGTTCAATCCGTGTGATTATTATGTGCTTATGTAGAGTAGTTAATAGCTGTTATACGTGCTAACTTTCGCGACATTTTGTTGAGTAACGTGGCAGCTAGGAGAAATTAACCAAAAGTTGACATTTAGAAGTGTTCAGAAACCTAAGGATATGTAATTTTCTAGCGCACAGTTTTGCTTCCATTGATTTTATATCTCACCAATCTACCTTGAAATGATCATAATTGAATACATTAAGCATAATTAATACAAAAGTGCTAACTTTGTAGAATTTTTATCCTCTAGCACACATATTTCCTGATTGGTACTAATATCCAGAAACTTGGATACCAATGTTTCCGTTCCACATGCCTGCGTTTCTTTAAAATTGCCAAATGTTTAATCATAAGTAATTAGATTGGCCGGAAATAAGATTTGAGTAGATATTTGTTAGAAATTGAATCTCGATTTTAAAATTAACACATTAAAATGAACAATGTAGCCGTCGTCTTTAGAAAATATTTCCCTGCTTTTGTTTTAAATGTCGACACAAGGATATGTAAATATCCGGAAACTGCTCAAATAAGAAAACAAGGCGATGCCGCACCTACTAGTCGTGTTGGCTATGCTCCTAAGTACATATACGCTTCAGAATACGGTTACTAGATTAAAACTCAGTTGCTGAGTGCATGTCAATATTGACGAGCATCAAATGTTCGCACGCACTGATTCTGGAATTATGCTTGATGTGTTAAGAACATACATTCTTGGTGCCAAATTGTGATTTATTATCATTTTAAGCCAATCCGTGCCTATAAACTATCTATAGGTTCAATCTTATTCAGAGAAAGAAACTGCCAAGAGCGACGAAAAGTCAATATCTAACACAAATGGGGTACAACTCCTATCTGATTTCAATATTTGGTAAACATGTAAACCTGTAATTTGTATTAGACACTACTTAACAAAAAAAAAGTCAAAATGAAAACAGGTTATTGAAAAAATTTGAAGTTTTTTTCACTTGACAGGCAATTCAACCGTACACATCCACTTCGGTACTTTATAGAATATTGACTAGAAGTAGCTCACTTATTAAAACTGAGCTTTGATTTCTAACGAATGTCTACTAAAATTGTATTTCCGGTCAATCTAATTAATTTTCATTCAAAGTTTGGCAATCTTGAAGAAACGCAGGAAGGTTGAACGGAAACATTGGTACCCAAGTTTCTGGATATTAGTACCAACAAGGAAATACTTCTGCAAGAGGATAAAAATTCTACAAAGTTAGCATTTTCGGTATCAATCATCCTTAGCGTATCCATTAATGATCATTTCAAGGCAGTCTGGTGAGATATAAGATCAATGGAAGCAAAACTGTGCGCCAGAAAATTACATATCCTTAGGTTTTTGAACACTTCGAAATGTCAACTTTTGGTTAATTTCTCCTAGCTGCCACGTTACTCAACAGAATGTCGCGAAAGTTAGCACGTATAACAGCTATTAACTACTCTACATAAGCACATAATAATCACACGGATTGAACGTCTCATAGAAAAATTATAGAAAAATGAAAAAATATCCTTCCCTTTTTAAAGGCACTGTATATTCCATCCCATGGAATAAATTTATTCCATTTTGAAAAATTTTAACATGGAGAGGATAGGAGAATGGAATAAATTTATTCCATTTTCAGTACTTTTTCAGTTTTGCAATTTTTAACATACCTAAACATCAATTTAACATCAATTTTATTTTTGATTATGAAAATTGAGCAAATTTAGAATTTTTTTGTCGTGCCCATTTTAAATCTGTCGTGCCCGTTTTGAGAAATTTGCATTCGAAGTTGTAATATTTTAAATGTCTATATCTCACGAAGGCTTCGATAAAAAATCTTCAAATTAATTACAAAATGTGAAGAATTTAAAGAATTATCAACGTTCAATCACATTCTGTTAAAATACTTTGTCAGTTTATTTTGAATTGACGATTTCAAAAAAATGGAATAAATTTATTCCATTGCCTATCTTACCCATGTTAAAATGGAATAAATTTATTCCATTATTCCTTTTTTCCAAAAATTGTAAACTAGTGAACCGCCTAGCATGAAAATTTAGTATTCAGAAGCCATTCTACACAAAATATACAATCAAGGTTACCAACGTACAATTAAAGGTAACCAAAAGTACCCATCAGCAATTAAGGTTACCCACATGCAATTAAAGGTAACCAAAGGTACCCATCAACAATTAAGTTTACTCACATGCAATTAAAGGTAACCGAGGGTACCCATCAACAATTAAGGTTACCCACATGCAATTAAAGGTAACCAAAGGTACCCATCAACAATTAAGGTTACTCACATGCAATTAAAGGTAACCAAAGGTACCCATCAACAATTAAGGTTGCCCACATGCAATTAAAGGTAACCGGGGGTACCCATCAACAATTAAGGTTACCCACATGCAATTAAAGGTAACCAAAGGTACCCATCAACAATTAAGGTTACCCACATGCAACTGAAGGTAACCAAAGGTATTCATCAGCAATTAAGGTTACCCACGTACAATTAATGGTAACCAAAGGTACCCATCAACAATTAAGGTTACCCACATGCAACTGAAGGTAACCAAAGGTACCCAAAACAATTAAGGTTACCCACGTACAATTAATGGTTACCAAAGGTACCCAATAGCAATTAAGGTTACCCATATACAATTAATGGTAACCAAAGTTACCCAAAACAATTAAGGTTACCCACGTACAATTAATGGTAACCAAGGATACCCAATAGCAATTAAGGTTACCTGAGGGAAGTTAAAGGTTACCCACATGAAAATAAGTTACACCGGTGGCCAGTAACGTTATAATAAAAGGGTGAAGGTTACGTAGGTAGACTTAAGGGATTCCAGATGGAAATTAGTCAAGTCAGGTGGAATTAAGTTAGTTTTAACGGTTTTGCATCCGAGGGAGGGGGTATGTCGTAATAAACTTAGTTTTCAAAATTTAAAAGTCGTTTTTCATGTTTATCCAAATTTTCATAAGTGTAGCTTAAACACATTACGTTTTAGCAGTTTTACCCCCGGGGGAAGGGGTAGGTTATAACAATCTTCTTTTTCAAAGTTTACGCATTCATTTTCGATGAAAGACCCACCGTCCATAATATTCAAGTTATAGCTTCGCAGACAATTTTTTAAATGGCTACAAACCCACAGACATAGCCTATGTTTTTATAGTATGAATGTATTTTGAACTAAAAATATTTTTACAAAAATGGAATAAATTTATTCCATTTTAGGTTTTTGGAATAAATTTATTCCATAATGGAATAAATTAATTCCATGGGATGGAATAAATTTATTCCAAAATGGAATAAATTAAGCCATGTCCGTAGACTGACCTTAGACATAGACAGCCGGCTGGATGTGAATGAAGCGGATGTATCAGAAAATGGCTACAAGTGACGGTTGGTTCTCAAAGGGAAGGAGGATTCAAAATTTACGTTCAAGAATTTTTGCAAACTCATGAAACTAAATATTGGTAAATAGAGTTATGCAATATGCAAAATAAACTGGAGCGTGTTTTTCTTTACAATTCTACTTACAGGCGATGCAGAAGCAACTAAAAGTTCTCCTGATTTATTTGTGGCAGAGTTGCTCATGCCTTCTTAAACACGTTTTGTTGTTGCAGATTTACAAATTATTCATCACATCATTTATGCATATTAGTTCACACTTCATGCAAGATATAAATTTGGAGATACATGCATATAATTTATATTATATAGATTTACATGTTCAAGCTGCGTGCTTCAGCTTTAAGAAAGGGAAAACAATTTGGTTTTAATTAAAATGACATATTATGCACGTACAAATATAGGTACACATTTCACACGGAGAGCGATGAGCTATGCTTTATAACTGGACTAATCTAATCTGCTTGTTCTAGCTGAAAGACAATGTTAAGTGTTTTGCATTTACCACTATGCAAATGAAAAATGCCCAGCTTCTGAATTTAGTATGGAATAGAATATTTTGTGGTAAAACTTTATCGCTTTTATGGTGCCTGTTTGTCGCCTTTTCTTTCCTGTCTGATGACTACCTACTTTTCTGAAGATGATCAAGATGAATCATGATCACTAATTATGAACTATATATAAACACTAAAGTTACATAAAATCTATCCTTTTCATGCATTTATCTGGGATACATATCACTAGCGCTACGCGCTATGATTAGATGAGAATGACGGTGCTTTTATCTGGACTAACTCCTTTATTTTTTACTTTTCATCGGGGATTGAGATAAATGCATACATAGCTGTTTTTTCATAATCCAGTTTTATTATCATGTGTTATTAAGTATCGTTCAAGATACCTAATGTCGGCATTTACTTAAGGCACGTGCCCCCCGTGACCCCCCTGGCAACGCGCCTGTTGAAATCCCTTTGAAAGCTGTCTTGTCTTATTTACTATTTTGAAGCTTTATTTATGCACCTAATAAATTAATCATCTCAGTTGTAGTGACTGCAAAATTATATGTATTTTTTACGTAAAATTGCAGGAATTATAAAACATGCATTGCATGTTATAATTGTAATAAAAGTGTTAACATATTCTCTAGGTAATTAGTACGTTCGGTACATCATTGTTGTACTTACAATAAATAGTTAATACTTAGATTTTTGTAAAATACCTATGCCAAAAATTAAGTATAGTTTACCGTCTCAACAAAATTATTACCAAAATTATTAAATGCTTGGTTGTAAGCCTCAGGTACCCAGTGGTACTACACTGTTTGAGAAAGTTAAGAAATTAATTAATTGGACAAATTTTGTTTAGTTTCGCACACAATATTTGTGTCTAATTGTATAGAAAGTTAGATTGTGATCATGATCTCGTATTTCCTGTTAAGCTTAAATTTGGTCAAGATCTGTGGTGGAGTGTTTCACATTATTAACTGCAATTAATACTATTTAATAGTGTCAAAAAGTAAACTACTTCTATTTCAAGTCCTCAGACAGTTCTCCCGCTTTCTCAGGAAAATACTTAAGGGTATGACCCTTCTCATCGCAGAAACATACTTGCACAGAATAGGACAACATATTACCCCATCTCTCTGCGTAACTTGGCAACGTGGATTGGTGCCACCTCTGGCTTTTTGTTGTTTTTACAGAAAGAATGACATTTCTTCCGAATGGTTATGTTACTGAAGTAGAAGAGAACTAAGTATTAGTTCTTACTCGGGGCGGATTGGCCATGTATTCCTGTTGAGTTCCAGAAACCCCCAAGCATGGAAATGATAATCTATTCACATTTTCACCATTATACAAAACTTTCGTGTAAATATTAATTGTTCAATAACCTGTTATGTGAATATTACCGAATTTTAGTGTGTCTGGCGCCTGGACCGTATATAGTACTCGACTCATACTATTAACGCAGAATTATGAAAGTAATGATTCGTCTAGCCCCCAATTAAATCCCAATTAAAAATACTTTCCACAAATTGGCGTACAACTTTTGCACAAAATTATAATAAACTGTTTCGTAGCAAAACACATTTTAAAACGATTTTATGTTCATTAATTTTCTACTAACCTCAACCTATTCTCTTCTTCTTCATTTACATATCTAAATATTTATATTAGCGTAGTGTTCACACGTTTTACAGTGCTTCTTAACCCTCCAATTACGATTCTAGTACCCTGGTACTACATTATTTATGTTAGCAACCATTCCCAAAAATAATGTGTTGGTGCTCGTATGTTCATTATCATCATCATCATCATTCACATTTGATCATATATTATGCATGTCATGCTACATAAAACAGTGCTTTTCTCTCGCGCACGCGTTACAAAGAGAAGTGCTTTTGGTTTACAAAAATGCATTTCTAAGAAAAATGCATTTTTGATAATCAGTGAAAGCAAAAAAGCACTAAAGAGAAAGCAGCAACAGAAGCAAAAATGCACCCGACAATTTGGACGCGCGGTATCATTCAAGCAGCAATGAAATGAACTGTCGACTTTCCTTCATCATCCCATTTCGTCATAACTTTCTTTCTTTCGTTTGAACTTTTGAAATTTATTTTTCTACCGAACTGAGAGTTTAGTTTTTGAAATAAAAATCCCGGAAGTAACCCAGTCTTGACATTTTGTTGGCGCTTAGTGGTGGTAGAAGTGGACTATTGGAGCTGCGGAAAGGAATTGAAAGAAGGAACGACGATTTTTTGGCGGAATTTTGTGAGTCGGTGTCGGTGGTGAAAGGAAGAAGTACGATGGTGAGCTACTATCTTTATTGAATCATCGTCATTCTCTCTATTCTTTCCATTCTATCACATTTGTCACATTTGCACTACTTTGAAAGCATCAAATGTCCATCATACGTATTGCTAGCCCTGCAGAATAGTTTGTAATAATCTGTTTGATCGCAATATTGCTACGGGTCAATCCAAACAGGACATTTAGGGCGTTCTTACTTTGTACCGCAAATAGGTCGCCGTTCGAACGCGTTCATGCAAAACATCATGATTTTCTACAGCAGAGCATTCATGTAGAGTCGCGAAATCCACAGTGGCAAAATAGGTAAGAATAAACTCATTGGGGTCCCTTTCGATCCAAATTCCGGGCGTAAATGTCTGATTTCTCAACCTCAGTAGCAACGGTCATACCCAGGAGTATTTCATATCTTCCTCACAAGCGGTTTCACGACAGACGCAGAACCAAATGTCATACTTGTCGTTCAAAGACGCTGGGACCATGTAGAGTCTACCAGACGCGTTGATTGTTGACAACAGCTTTTGGTTCAATGCATTTGATCCCTTCATCTGGAAGCAAACGAGTCCAAGTTCCACTTTGTTCATGATTTCAAAACGGCGATCCTGACTGACCGATGAAGCGAAAAATTTTGCCAACCTGACATGCTCTCGAATATAGCGCTGTAATCCCTCGATTCCATACTTTAGAGAACGGAAGCGACGACTAAGGGGAATGCCCCAGTGTCGATAATCAATGCTGTCCTCAGAATGGCTGTGTTGTAAAGTGGATCCACCACCAAAGCTTGTGTGAGTTTGTAACGTTTCTAACCCAGTAACAGGCACAGTCAAAGTTGGTCAAGGGCCATTTGTTGGCGTTGGTGTTCACTGACATTGCATATTCAATTCCTATGAACTGATGGCGGAACTCTGGGCAGATCTGTGAGCCACCAGCATAGGCAGCGTGTAGCCAGCATTCATAGTCTTGATAGACTGGTCCAATTTCTTGTAAATTATCCGCAGAGCAGTAGGAAGCGGTCCCAATAGTGGTGGACACAAAGAAAGGATTCAATCCATTCTGTCTTGTTATAGCCTTCCGGACAGTGTCCCCACTAAGGCAATAATTTTCATCCGTTTCCAATATTCTTAGCTTGACAAATGCAATCATGGCCCTTTTTTCAACACAAGAATGGGCTTCTTTTGAACAGTAAGCAATCAACTTGGACAGCATAACTCCTTCGTCAGATTCAGGCTCTTCTCGTTTCAATTTTTGAATGGCTAGAGCTCTAGCAGCTAATATGGAGACCAAAACACATTCACTAGAGCTGGTCTGAATGCAGCCACCTCCTTTTCCTCCTTCGGTAGATTGCATGCCAGTCTAGCATGATTCCTTCCAACTTCCAACTAGATGGACCGAGTCTTCGTAGCAGTCCTCTGGCAAATAACAGTTTTCATGCCATCATGACCCTTGCTTGTACGTTAGTTTTGGTAACCTCAGATGTCTGCATTTGTGCTCGTATTCTTTGAAAGAAACGCGTTTGTTCATATGTTCATTCCCTTCAGAAGGGGCGTTTTGAAGGAGCAGCTGCTTTGCAAGGAAAGGTCCTAGCTCTGGATTTGTATTATGGCTTGAAGTGCTGCAGGATTGGAAAGCACTTGTTGAAATTCCAGATCTCTCAACTGTGACAACAATCGAGGCGTCATCTCTCGAAGCTGCTTCTGCATTTGTGGATTCCCAGCAAATAATGGATTAGCATTCATGAGCTGTTGTGCCATGTCAGGGTTTCCAATCAAAGTGTCCAACAAGCTTTGGGTGTAAAGAGTACTCAGCAAGTTCTGCATTCCATTTGTGTTTTGCATCATAAAATTCAGCAAATTGCTTGTTCCATTTCCGGGTACGGGCAAGTATGATAGATAACCGTGTTGATTGCTCCGTTTTACCTTAGGCTCGGAGGCAACCTTTGTTCGGGGCATGCACCATTCTTCTTTCTTTTCTTCCTTCATTTCTTCCATTCAGCCTTTCATGATGCGCTCTATGTACAGCCTTGACCGGAAATGCAAATGTTTTCAACTTCTAAAAATTACTAACCCATCAACGTTGACATGCTCAGCTTCCACAGTATTTTGATCCGCAGTCGTTGCCTTTACCAAATTCATAACTCCATCAATTTTTTGATGTGCTTTCAAGATGTGAGGCATGTTCAGCGTTTACATGCAATGCAATTGCTTTCAACAGCCTGTAATCTTATCCTGTTCTTCAGAATGCACAAATTTTAGATCTTTACGACGTTGTCAAGTAAATGTACTTATGAACTGTGACTGTTTGAACTGAAACGTAGCCCTCAACGTTATTAGTGTTTGCTCTAGGGACATAAGCTCGTGTGTAAAGTCAAAATGATTTAATTTTCCTGCTTGGAAATTTCCCTGCGAAATAGTAACCTTTCTACTGTCTAAAACCAATTGAGCGGGGTTGGTTATGTTGATCCAAGGTCTGGATAATTACTTAGTTTTGAAATCAGCCACGTATACGTTATCAATATGTCCTGTGCCTAGTCCGTCCTCTGGTTACTGACTCTGGTCACACGAATATCGTGCACCTGAAAGCGCCTTTTGATGTTGCAGTAAAACTAGCATAACATGATATTCGTTTACCACGTTCTGTTCATGAGGAAGCGTTTTGTTATGTCGTGAGCTGGAGAAATACAGCAAGATAATTCCCCTAATCACTAACCATTTTTCGAGGGTAATTTTTCCTGAAATCCATTCTCAAACTTGTTTCAAACGTTCCAATCCATTTTACGGAATGTTAATTTACAAAACAATTATACACGGCATGCAGTCTTCACTTTGACACTCATCAACAATTCATATTCTAGAGCGACATTGAAAGTGATATTGAGGAGTATGAGCCGGACTTGCCAAGATCTTTTCCAAATTTTCCACCCGAAGTAGATGAATTAGAAGACGAGGAAATATCTGATGTGGATTCTGAAGATGAAATGGAAAGTTCCGATGATGATGCACCGATGGAAGAGTTGCAAAACAATGAACCCGGCTGGATTGGGCGTGACGGAACTCACTGGTACGCAGATTTGCGACCTCGTCATTGGATTCCACAATCAGTGCTAAATGAAAACGAGAAAGCAGGATCTACTGTAGCAGTTCCAAGAAACGCCACATTGTACGAACTTTTTACCCTGTACTTTACAGATGAGATCGTTGGAAGAATTGTCAGGTTTGACGAAATAAAAGATTATGATTATAAATAATGTCACAACAAAACTCAATAAAAATACTTCGTTTAGATACACAAATATGTTCGCTGAATGGGCTTACGACATGCACAATCAAAAGAACCCAAATAAGCAATTGAAATGGTCTCCTGTGGATTCTGTCGAGCTCAGAGCGTTTTTTGGATTGCTTCTTTGGTCTGGATTACGACATGACTACCGTACCCCCGTACGCGAACCCTGGACAACCGATCCGCTGAAGAAAAATCCATTGTTTGGTGCTACAATGCCAAGGGATCGCTTCTTTCTCTTGTTGCGAATGATCCGGTTTGACGATGCTCCTGCGCGACACCGCCACATAATGCAACACGGACCTAACACACTCCCGAAAGGCCAACCAATAGATGAAATATTTGATGCTATAGCGGAACAGCTACCAAGATTTTGGATTCCTAGTGGCAGGTTGACTGTAGACGAAACTCTCTTCAAATTTCGAGGACGATGTGGATTTCGTGTTTACATCAAGAGTAAGTATTCGACTGCTCAGTGTAATGAGGTGTAGGGTGATGCGACGTATTTTAAAATAACAAGACTAGAGCAATTCTATTCAACATTTCAACTTTTACTACAACAATTTCAATGACAAGAGAGAATGACAAATGGCAAATGACAAATGACGAATGACATCGATCCTGGGTTTGACACTTCCTTATATAGCCAGGATTCTCCTCTTCCGTTTTCTCCCATGACCCCAAATAGTAAACAAGCAGTATCCTTAGAAATTACCCTAATGACGGCACCGAACTTGCAGTCAACGGTCCGTTGCCCAAACATATATACCACCCACTCACGCACATAAATATCCTAGGTGAATACAAATACATAAAAATAGGAGCCGGGCTTTACTCTACAAGCCATATTGTGAACCCAGAGTCCGACCCACACCAATCAACACCAGACCACCCCCCATATCAATATACCCGGTGCCTATTACAGCTTCGTAGGCCACAACAGACCCCTTCCCGTGATTCTGGTAGCCAGAATCACCACAAATAACATTTCTAGGAATCTCATAGTCCAAGTCCACTGGTAGTCCAAAAGCCAAGTTCGCATTCTCAGATCCACCACCAAGCTTTAGCACATTCCTCTTCGTTAGCCTTCTAGCTTTCCGGTGGCTTACTTGTCGACATTTCGGCAACCACCGTCTCACTAGTCCTCCTGGAATCCTTGTGTTCCAGTCTTCGTAGTAGGCTGCTCTAGTCCGATGCAGCTTCACATTCTTCAGGCTCAGTCTCCACTTTCGCCTCAATCCCAAGAGCTTTCTTGAATCTACTTCCGGAGCTGGTCTCCGGGCTTTCTTCTTCAAATCTTCATCCAGAGTTGATCTCCGGTCTCTCTTCCTTAACTCCGGAGCTGGCCTCCGGGCTTTCTTCTTCAAAACTTCTTCCGGAACTGATGGCCGGACTTTCTTCTTTAAATCTTCTATTTTCCACAGTAAACGTGACGGCTTCTCGTCTTCCTGTTCTTCTTTTTCTTTTTGGAACACACTTCGTCCTCTCGACCTCACAAGACAACGGCTCCCATATGCAGCTACTGACGGTTCCACATTCCCTTCTGGAACTGAACCTTCCATGTCAACATCGAGGTTGGTCTTCATCTGTGTTTTCCACTCATGGTCCACACGTGGTGAATCATGATCATCATCTTGCAGCTTCCCATTGTCCACTGCATTGCACTCACTTTGCACTACCATGGAGAACTCCAAGCGCGACTGAAGATCCCACTCAACAGGTAGCACGGTTCTCGGTGGTTCCTCCCCTTTGAAAGGCTCCTCCGAGTCCTCAATATCATGCAGCTTCCCCAAGTCCACTGCGTTGCACTCTCCTTGGACTACCGTAGAGATCTCCAAGTGCGACTGAAGATCCCCCTCATCAGGTAGAACTCTGCTCGTCGGTACCTCCCCATTGACAGGTACTTCCGAGACTTCAACGGTCAGTCTCGCCACGTCCACCAAATCATCTTCTTTCTGCATCACGACATCTGAAGCACTGTCTTCACTCTGTAATGCAGTCTCTTCTTGGCTAACACTTCGGGACGATTCCTCCCCACCTTGGAGTTCGTGGGACTCCAACACATGTCTTTCTATTAGGAATTCCACAAGATTCGGTGAACAGCTAACTTTCTTCTTGCAAAGTGGGGTTTCCCGGCGCCTTGGTAAACCACCACCCAAATGCTGTTGAAGATCTCTTTCCCTGGTCTCATCTCTTGCGTCACAACCTACAATTGTCTCCGGTTGTGCCTCCTGTAGCTCCTGTTCTAAGGCCGCTAGCTCTAAATCCCACGCTGCCAATTGCAATTGTAACTCCTTTTTCCGAACTGCAATCGCCCTTCTTTCTTCTTCCACTTGTCTCTCCTTTTCCCTCTTAGCTATTGATTGTTTCAATTCTTCCAATTGCTGTTGTAGTAGTTGTGTTTGCTTTGACAAAACACGTCCACCACTTCCTATCCTCGCCGACATACTGAACTGCTTTCCAAAGGACTAATTCTTTGTTTTTTGTACTCGAAGGACCATCTATTCGACTGCTCAGTGTAATGAGGTGTAGGGTGATGCGACGTATTTTAAAATAACAAGACTAGAGCAATTCTATTCAACATTTCAACTTTTACTACAACAATTTCAATGACAAGAGAGAATGACAAATGGCAAATGACAAATGACGAATGACATCGATCCTGGGTTTGACACTTCCTTATATAGCCAGGATTCTCCTCTTCCGTTTTCTCCCATGACCCCAAATAGTAAACAAGCAGTATCCTTAGAAATTACCCTAATGACGGCACCGAACTTGCAGTCAACGGTCCGTTGCCCAAACATATATACCACCCACTCACGCACATAAATATCCTAGGTGAATACAAATACATAAAAATAGGAGCCGGGCTTTACTCTACAAGCCATATTGTGAACCCAGAGTCCGACCCACACCAATCAACACCAGACCACCCCCCATATCAATATACCCGGTGCCTATTACAGCTTCGTAGGCCACAACAGTGGGCGTGTAAGGTTCTGTTTAATTCTGATAATGAAATTTAATTAAATTTTCGAATTTCTCACGATGGCACGTTAAAAGTTTACGATGGCGATTTTGAGTTATTGAATTTCAAAGCTTCAAAATTACGAAATTCAATAACTTTGGTTAAACAACTGATAAAAATTAAAACAAAATATCAATAAATGTTAAAAATTATGCTGAATTTATTAAAAATTTCAGAAAGAATTTTTTGACATTAAAAACTAGTTAAAAATAATTTTAAAACATTAAGCTCTTAAATAAGGGATTCTGTGCATTAGAAAATCCCTTATTTAAGGAACTTTCCAAATAAAAAATAAATACCACAGAACTAGATGCCACTTCCCGTAGAAAACGTGCATGTACTTTAATTCATGCTCAAACGAGCTACTTTAAGTCTCAATATTAACAAATGAGCCCTGATATTAACAAATGAGCCCCAATATTAACACATAAGCCTCAATATTAACAAATGATCCCTAATATTAGCAAATGTGCCCTAATATTAGCAAATGACACTTAATATTAACAAATGAACCCAAATGTTAACAAATCAGTCCCGATATTAACAAATGAGCTAAATATCACCAACTGACCTCGTAATAGTAATGACAATTAGCGTGATAATTACATTGGTTTTTCCGAAATGAAATGTTTGATAATATGAATAAGTAAACTGAAAGAAAAGATTTAAAAAATCTTAATACATAAATTTCGTTGAATACATTTTGCCCATTGTCGTAAAATCATATATTTCATTTCCTGACTTGCAACTCATACGCAGTTTATCTCACCCGACAATCTACACCAAAGATTGACCCCATCCAATTGAAAATGCAGCTTTTGGCGTTCAAGTGTGGATTATGTATACAATCCTTTAAATACATTTTAAAGTTTTTTATTCCAATATATTGAAATTTTATCGATTACTTGGTAATACATTGGAGGTTGTAGTTGTGTAATAATATGATGTATTGGCGGGGATGCTGGGAATATTTACATTATTCAGCTTGACGTCCGACAACCGCCGGGTAATTACATATAATTTTAATGTAGTTATTTTACAAATTGACTAATGACTATTGAATATGTTTTTGCCGTTTCTATTTCACCGAACTATTTTTCCGGAATCACAAGGGCACATACGTTTACAAGCTAACCTAATTTAAAAGCATGAGAAGCTCCAAAGGATGAGTGAGTAGGCCGTGGCTGATGATATTCTAAATATCATATTCATGGGAGAGTTAAGGATGACTAACAAGGAGGAGGGGCTTGAGATGGTAAGAAAGTTGTTGGGCGAGTTTGGTAAAGGTTTGCATTTGCCGGCGGCCAATGGGATCATAAAGAAGCTGAAGGAAGTAGGGAGATGGAGGAAAGGACATTGGAGGAGTTGGGGAAAATTTGGTGCGGATTTTGAAGAGACAAATCCGGTTTAGGAAAAGAGAAACAAGAACGATGGTCACTTAAAAAATCAAAAGAAATGATAGATAAGGAATTCGGGAACGGAGAATAGGAGAATGCAAAGTTGGGATTTGAAGGAAATGATCGATTGTCCTTGATGACAGAAGTTGCCAGCACAGGTGGTAAAATTAGGTAACACACCACAGCTTCTGCTGCAGGGGGAGGAACCCCCAGCTCAGCTTTAATGAGGACCCCTTAGATTCAAGACCCCACAAATTTTTTCAGTACACCCAAGGTATATAGAATAGTAAAAGGTAACGTCATCAGGAGAACGGAATATTTAGCGGTCTTTTTTCTATGATCGTTACGTCACGTCAATCTGAAGTATAAAAATAGTCAATTTTAATGCAAAATTCATTAAAAATAAATTAAACAGTTAAGTGAACTCACTAGTAGGCAGCAACCCAAGACTCTGTAAACAAAAAGCAGCAGCGTTAGCTTTAGCCTGCTTCTTGTTCCCAACAGCAACGCAAGGCTGATACTCAACCCCATTAACAACAACTTTATAAACAAACTGACGTTTATGAGGCGGTCCATGCTCAAAACACAACTCAAACTCCCCCACCTCCTTTTAGCACACAACTCCATTAACGCCAACACAGGATGCTTTCCACCCAGATCGTAAACTACGGGCATGCTAGGACCAGTACCCTCTCTGCCTTTACTCTTTCCGTACATAAGCTCATCAACCGCAGCAGTTAACCCTTTCTTATCAGTTTTAAAGTCTAGTGCAAGTGGATCTAGTTGACCTTCTTTGTTTTTTCCTTATCCTTCTCCAGGTCTCCAGCCCATATTCAGCGTAATAGTAGGCAGCGGCTTATCCTTAACCTGAAAAGGATGATGTATAAACTCCTCATCACTCTTATCCCTCCCGTCCCATCCCTTTTAGCAAGTTTAGTCAGTTAGCTCCTCAACATTCTTCCCACCAGCTTTAATAGCTATCTGATCCCGTGTGAATATATCACTAGCTAAAACACCCCCTCTAATCAGCTTCTTAGCGTTTTTCCTAGCTATTTCTAGTAACTGAGCCATGTCTATAATGTCGTCAGGGTGATAGTAGGATCTTCTCAGAGGGCTTCTACTTCTGCTTCTGTGTCTCCAAGCGGATGTTCCATAACGTTTGTCTTTCCTGTCATTCCTGTCACTCCTGTCATCACGTTCTCTTTTCTCCTCAGGAAAATCGTCATAGTAATAAGATTTCCCTACATACCTACGCTTACCCAAACTTTGCGAAATCCTTCAGATTGAACAAAATACAGTTTTAATTGCTTTTAACTAAGTAGTTGATTGATTCGGTTAATAAAAATCAAAGTCTGAGCTTGCCAGCAGTTGCTGCGTACGAGTATATTTACATCAGCTGGCTCAGCTCTACACGCAGTGACGTCATCATATCATCATCAACATGACCATTCCTTTCCTATGTTTCTTACACTGTTTTGTCGCCTGGTTGAGTACACCTGGATACCGGGAAGAAAAAGTTTTATTCCAGGGGCGCCTGACTTTTTGCCTGCTATTTGTGAACGTAAGGCGATATCATGTCTTAAAGTTTTGAAAAAGGAATTGTATCAAAATTGTATTCAAATTGTATCATTCAAAAGATGTACATCCTGAAACAGGAAAGTGATCAAAATAGTAGAAAAAGTATCTGCAGCTAGTAGCCGCAGCTATCATTATAAAGCTGTTTACCCAAGAAGATTAAAACCTACGTCTGTGTTTCATTTGATTTCATCTTAAAGGACGGATCAAAATCATTAGCAGACGCTTATTAAAACAGAATCTGCAATGTCGGTTATAAACGAAATCATAATAAATCGGTTACTCTTTGCTCTCAAATCTTTCTTGTAATTATTTCTCATTATTGCGCTTATCTCATAATTGGCTTTACTAAATTAGAAGCAAATCACTAGTGTTTCAGTATCTACAAATTTACCTTCCCATCAATTTACACAAAAGTAGCGTCAAACCTACACAAAAAACATTCACAAATCCAATTTGTAATATTTTTATTTTTAAGTATTACAAAACACTTTTTTCTTAATTAAATTTAAAAGCTAATTCATTTTTAATTGCAAAACTTAATTCATCAAAAGTCGGACATCAGACTTCTCGTTTTTCTTATCTCAACCAAGACTTCTTCAAGGCTTACGATTATATCAGAATGCATAGAAATTAACGCTAGTGTACTGAGACGGTTCTCATTCACTTTCCTGAACTACTATTTATTTCGAAATAAACATTAATACGTCATCACGTAATGAAATGTTTCTGCTGAATCAATATACCTATATAGGTAGGTTACAGAATTTTAAATTGTGTCTTTGGTTTTTAAATTTCGCAAAAATTTGAGTTATAATCTTCAGAAGATCGCATCTAAAATTTCTTCTAAATTCTATTTTCCCTGGATAAAAACTCTGAAGTCTACTGACTTGAGACTTGTACAATGTGCTTGGCCTTCAGACCAAATTCGGGTATTGTATTTGGCACGCCCATTTTGTAATCAGTTGCGACTGTATGTGAATATTCGCCCCGCCATTGCCGGATAATTCATAACTTTCCTTCTTAAAAAGTATTCTGCTCCCTTCAGTTTGTCAAAATAAATTGCTTCGATGTTAACCACTTAAAAACATACAATTTCTTAAAATAACATCCATATATTTACTGCTTTTGTGCAAATGGAATTTCCCTGATAAAGCTATTCGAGCTATAGCTCTCAGTTCACTCTTCAGTTCAGATAAAATACAGCAAGAGGTACCTTTTGTAAAAATAAAAACTAATTTGGGATATTGTTTGGCATTATTTAAAACTTCAGCTTTACATGGACTAATAATAAATAAGTTCTGTTTTAAGAGCCTCATGTGCCGTCGTAGGCGAAGCCGATCTATTTGAATTCTGTCTTTGTGAGAGTTTGAGTAGGCGTTAATATAGTCAGGAATTTGCAAAAAACACAGTTGCTTCAAATTATCTTGAAAACATGACGGTAACGGAGAGTCGCGAGTTTAAAAAAGAAAGTTTTTACTGATTGAATGTAGCTTCACTTAATGAAATATTTAAAAAATAACGAGGTAATCAAAAAGAATACAAATTCTGCTCACTGAAAAACCAGAAATTGAAACTAAAATGCTGTAAAATTTTATTTGCTATTTCTATGACGTATGCAACTTCTACGAAAGCGGCTCCTTTGTTAAATTTAAAGATTGCTTTAGAACCACCAGGTAAATTCTGTTTTTCTGGATTTTATGTTCTTAAGTAAAGTTATTTGAGTTTTTCTTCAGATAAAGCACAGAAGAAGGTACCTTTTGAAAAACAAAAACTAATTTGGGATATTGCTTTACATCATTAAAAATTCAGCTTTACTTTGGACTAATAATGATTTAGTTCTGTTTTTAGTGCCTCGTGCGCGGACGAGGGTGGAAGAAAAACAAACCTAATTTTAACCTGCTTCAACCAGTCAGCCAAAAAGTGATAATGCTCATGTTAGCGTTTTGATGTTCTCTGTGTAGAGGTTTGTTTGTTGAAGTGAGCACTTAGTAATGAGTTTTGCTTACGAACTTCAGTAGAACACTTTCTTTCTTTAACAGTTTAACATCAAGTTTCGGCACAAGTTTTTACTCTTAAAATAACTAAATAAAATTAGCAAATTTAAATTATGTTGTTTTGATTGAAGCTCCAACATTTTAGGCTCTTTACTGAAGATTGAAGATAGAATAGGTTGTTGTTTGCTTGATAGCCCCACACAGAGCCTAAGGGACGCTGGGATTTACTGGGCACTTTTCCCAGGGCCCGGGGATGAAGGGGCCCAGGGAAAAAAATAAGAAACTATGTAAAATGCGTACAAAATCAAATGTAAATTTTGCATTCATACGCCTACCACATTTTATGGATTTGCAAAGTTTCAAACGTTTACTGCTATTGTTGTATGTCCATCATTATTTTTCAATTCTCACTGAGCGTTATTAGCTATCCTTAGTTTATTTCAGCCGACAACTAAATTTAATCTTTGTTCATTTCTGTGTTTGTTCTTGAAATTTTGATTCTACATTACAGTCGGTAGACTGGGATACTGAAAAGCATAAGAGCTTTCCAGAGCTGGGATAACGCGTTACTTACGTTATCGTTACCGCTAATAACGAATAACGGTAGCGATAACGTAAAATAAGTCTCGGGATAACGAATAACGGTAGCGATAACGCAAATAAATCTCAAAATAGCGAATACCGATAACGCATAACGCAATGCGTTTTTTCAAAGAATTTTGGTTGCATATTTTGATTTTCCTGTACTTTTGTTGCAAGAAAACGTCTTAAAAATCAGAAACATTTTGTAAATTTATGTCGCTGGTACTCATTTACTACAATCAATAGTTGAACATCATACAAATTTACAAGTAACGCGTTGTATCCAAGTGCGTTTTTTCGTTACTGTGTAAAAAGTAAAGCAAACGAGTAACGCGTTTTTTCTGAAAATAACGAATAACGGTATCGCGTAACGCAGGAGAATTTACAAAATAACGAGTAGCGGTAACGATAACAAAAATGAATTTTCAAAATAACGATTAACGGTAACGCATAACGTCAACGTAAAGTATGCGTTATCCCAGCTCTGGAGCTTTCAAGCAAACGCATGATTAACTTTAGAGATGTAAGGTTGCTACTAATCTCAACTTAAAATCCATGAGCTAACATATTTGGGTTAAAAATTAACAGGTTTTCTTTCAAAAACTATTTGCATAAAGTTTAAAATATATATGTTTAGTTGTTTGGGAGATTATCACGATATAGACAGACAAACAAACAGACGTACCAGACGTACGAAAATTTAGATGTAGCTACTTACTTACTTTGCTTATTTTATCATGATTCTTATTGCACCGCAAACATTATCTTTGCAGAAAAATTGCAGAATAAGAGATATGTTATAAATCCTAAGAAAAATTGTATACTTTTGTATAGAATCACAGAAGGGCTTTCCAAATCAGACTAAACTGGGAATTGGAACTCTAACATTAGCGGATTTTTACAACGTATACATAGCTTCGAACAACAATACGTGAAAGCAGTAGCATGATCTTGTTTACAGGAATTGTCGATTTTCATTTTTACCCAATGTTCTTTGGACGGTTTAATTCAATCGTTTGTCTAAGCTATTAATTCAATCTAATATTAATGCAAATAGCAACGAAAATATCAAAAAGTGTGGATTTTTGGTGCTTTGGGAGATGGGGTGCTTTATGAGGTGGGGGTGCGTAGGGGTGCACTTAAGTAACTCCCGCAGTAAATTTCAAAGTTTGGGCCGCCTGAAGTAATATTACATTGCATTGTGCAACAAGGAAAGGTTTTTAACTCGCAATATTACCCACACCTAATATGCTCTAAGAGATATGGTCTGCTTAATCATTTTAAACTGAAATGTTTGTTGAGAACGTTCCTATGATTTCAATAGCTAACACAAAGTTGTCTTAAAAATAATTAGACATCCTTTATGCTTTTAATTTTGTTATTAGTTTCATGTAACTCTTTGGCAATTTTGCTGGAAAAATGATGGCTTGAAAATAGAAAATTCGCAACATCTTAAAATTCTTCAGTTAAACTTTAGGGGCCCCATTATTTAAAGACCACCCAGGGCCCTCACATACGTTGCTTAGGCTCTGGCCCCACATTTAGTATATGATTGCTAACCATACTTGGCAAAGTATGCTAAATATATTTTCGTACGTTAAAAAATTATTGCGACTTCTATGATTATCCATTTTCACATGGACTAAATATTAGGTTATCCTGAAAATTGGTACTGGCTACGGTTACAGCGTAGGTAGTTTACACCACTTTAGTTCATCGCTTGAATTTGTTAACTTGTTGGTAACTTTAAAGTGCAGAATTGATAAATATGGCAAGTACAAACATAGGATTCTCAATGATGCTGGTCGGGGTCCGGAAATGGTCCTTGAACAATTCTCATATTTCTATTGGGGAGTTGGAGGTGACGAAGACTTTGTAGTTGCTGCTGGTTTAAGAAAATAAATCGGTGGAGATGGAGAAGTCGTTAAGCTTGGATCACAGTTTCAGCCGATTTATTGGTGGTCAGAAGGAAAATGGGGTGGATTTCCGGGCGAAGGAACCTAGAATGCAGAGTGAAAGCTAGCACATCCGCAGACATTGGAGTTGACACAAAGGGATTAGGCTAGAATAGGAGACGGAACTTGTCAAATAAAAACAATTTGAAGGGTCAAGTTCGACGAGCAAGGGTCCGGGGGTGTGTTCTGGAGGGGGTGGAGGGACAAAGAAGTCTTTTCAAGGGATTTTGGAGGGATTGTTAAAGAGTGCCACGCCAAAGAGAAGTGGACAAAGCAAAAAGACCCAGGTTCTAACCATAAATGCTGCTGGAGGATGAGGGTAATCCATGAACCTGTGACCCTAGAAGGACCCCGAGAAGGGTAAGGTTCGGAGTCAGAGTGGGGTTGGGGTGGTGGTATCACCTATCCACCCGCCTTTTCTATTTGCCGCAGCGCCAACGAGGCCATCCGTCCTCAACTAATTGCCTTGAAGGCATACTCTGCAAATTAAATTTCGATAAAAGCTCAAAAACAAAAAGCTCATTAGGTAAACCGATAAACCCTCTTTTGGCAACCCTAATCCTCATGTACAGTAGATAAGCTCAAAGAGTAAGCAAATTTGTGCAAATGCTCATAATATTTTTTTGAAACCTCACTGGGCTATTCCGGTTTGTTTTAATCTTTCAACACTTCAAAGTAATTATTACTTAGTAATAAGTAATAAAATCATACTAGCTTTATTATTTACAATTATTACAAACACCAAACTGTACTAAATGTTGTTATTTAAAAAATTGGTCTTTAGTTAGTGGCCAACTGGAGCAACCATTACATCCACAATATTTTCAAAAGCAAAACAATAATCCAAACAAAGCCATATTTTATCATTATCTCACCAAAATCCCTACTGATTAGTCGTATAAAAACTGCAGTTTTTATAGAAAATCAACCAAACAGATACTTTAATACCGTCTCATCTCCTGACCAAAGCCAAAAAGGCTAAGCCCGGAGAGAAAAGTTTACTTTTTTATGTTTTTTTCTATTTTCATGTTATCGTTACCCGTTTTCCATAACGAATATGCAGTTACTTGGATTTTATCAAAACCTTACACAAAGGTACTGCATAAAGACTGTTTACCAAGGGGAACTATTAGAATACCCTTTCTTGCATTTTTCTGGGTAAATATACAAATAATATTTTCAGGTTAGTTTCGGCAATAGTGAAACTGCTGAATTTGAGTGCAAACAATTAATGCTGCAGACAATATGTGAACAGTTGGGTTTATGTGGAGCAGTAAGTATTTATTGCAGATAAACATTGTTAAATTGAAGCAAACCGTATAGCCAGTAATGAGGATACCAAACTATCTAAGGAAGCAGGCTACCGACAAAGCAGCATTTTTACGGAAAACAGCGTCGAACTCACTCATGTTTCGATACGCATAGTAATTTTTCATTCAAATATTTTTCTTCCAAAATAATAATATATAATAAAATAAATACAAATAATAAGATTTGAAATCAAATAAAATGCAATTTAAGGACATTTCGCATTCCCCTTGTTAGGCTGTGCCCCCCTTTTTATTGCCTTATCTGATAGAGCTTGTGAAGGCGGATCGACTGCAAAAAGTCCGACTGAAATTGGATAACAGGGTCCGATTTTATGGCGGTTTCAAACAATTCTTTAACATGGGGGTAAATGGGGAGGTGTACCTATTTCAAACACCATTTTTACCCTAAAGTCCGCTGATTTATGGACAAACAGAATAAGCATCATAAACTAGAGTCCATGAAGATATTTTTTAAACCTTAATCTCGATGGTATCCTTTCGTATTGTTTAATAAATTGATTTTGAAAAATGTGAAAAAAGTGTACTGCACGGTGGTAAAATGAACTTTATCTGGCGGCACAAAAGGACAAATTAGGCTATTTCATTATTTTTGCACTATAGTCTTTTGCGCTGAGTACAAAAGACTTCAGGTAACTTTCAAACGAACACTGAGGGCAAAAGACTACAGTGAAACTTTATTTAGATATGGGAGTTTTTTATTTTCGCTCAAAAATTGTACCAAAGGATTTGTATGTAAAACTTTGAACTTCACTTAGCCAAAAGTGCCAATGGATCACGTTTTTTGGAGTTGTGCCCAGCAACACTTTTGATAAGCTCCTCAAGAGCTATCGAATGGTATATGTTGATACGCGGAGCATCGTTAGCTCACTCTTCATAAGGTTGGGAATATGGCCCTTTGTACCATTATAATTAATTACCCAAATATTTGCATAATAATCTAGCTTATTTATTGAAATGAATTTATTGTTGTCATCAAAAAAGGGTAATCCCACATGAGTGAAACTTAATATCAAACCGAAGTGGAAAAAGATGAGAAATTGAAAGCACAATGAGAAATTCTATTTTTTGGTATCTTCCCTTTTTAGCAGCATTTCTAAACTGCCTCTATCCCACTTACAGTCTACCAACACAGCTCAGTCCGGATTATTGCTTCTTGACCTCTACCCTTTTAAATTATTATTTTTTGTCGAACTCGGTCTTTGTCTCTGAATGCAGCCTCATTCCTTTGTGCCGGGTACACTGCCAATGAGTGTGCCAGCTTCATCGTTGCTCCGCATTTCAAGGTCCTCCGCCCCGAACTCCCTTCTGTTCCCCCTCTGACGACCAGTAAATCTGCAGAAACTGTTACTCGAAATAGACGACTTCTCCTTCACCACCGACTTTTTTCCCTTAAGTTGCAATTCCTGATGCTGGCTCACCCTCAACTCTTCCGATTCCAACTAGTTCAAGTCGTCCAAGACCGTCTTCCGAGCATTCATTTCCCTGGCTATCTTACCTAAACTCACGTCTCTGCACTCCAATTTCTCTGCTTTTCAGCCTCCAACTTCTTTTTTCCTTGCTGTGCATTAGGCTCCATTCTCCACTAAATTTATCCTCCACTTCCGTTGCATCTTCTCCAGATTGATAGAATTTAATATAGTGGAATAAAAAACCTTTAAAAAGAATTTACTGTATATGAGTAGTCAGCTTTTAGAACTGAATAATCAGGCTGAAACTGCAATTGCACCTCCTTCCTCCAAAAACCAATACATACCGCTGGTGTTTTGTGGATCCAAAAGCACTTGAAATGTGACCTGGCTAGAGCTTGGACTTGGGGCCCCACCCCTGCTGCAGGGGACTGCAGGGCCCCAAACCCATGGGGCAGTGTTTGGGCAATTTCTGCTCAAACCAAGAGCAGGGCAGGGCAGGGGTAAGGCAAGGCGAAAATTTGCAGGGCCCTGCTTTTCCCCATAGTAAAAATTAGGATTTAAATTGGCGTTACACACTTGCTGATAGCATAGATTTTAAGGCACAGATTAACCATTCCCGCAAGCCAAACGATTGCCGTATAAGACTTGGTATACCATTTAGTAAATATATTCATTGAAAATGATGGCACTAAATTTGCTAAACACAAAGTAGATTTTAAATAGCTGCAAAAATTATGTTTAGCAAAAATATTCAAGTATTGTATAACTATAACCAATAATCCACTATCGAATAATCACACAATCACAGTGTGACTGAACAATAAAAGTACGGATATCTTCTTCATAAATTAACTGTCCCTGTAGGACAATATAAGCTTTATAGCAAATTTAATTATTCATATTTCTTCAAACATTTCATCAAAAGTGCTCAGTTTTAATTAACGAGCTACGCAAATTTTATATTCATCAAAATTATGATTGACTTTTAGTTATTAAGATAGGAAAATTCTTTTTGTACTATCGAAATTTAAAATTGCAGGGCCCTGCAGGGCCCTGCAGGGGTGGGGTTCAAAAAATTGGGTCTGCAGGGCAGGGCAGGGCAGGGGAACTTAAAATTCTTCCATGGGTTTGGGTCGGGTTTTAAAAAACTTCGCCCGAAGTCCAAGCTCTAGACCTGGCCCAAAAAACTCCAATTTCCTATGGAAAATGCCAAGTGTTTGTCAAAGAATCTCGGAGTACTCGCACTCTCGGAATCCCCCAGTCAACACCAACCTCCTCACACTTCATCGCAATGGGCATTTAACTTACCGAATACAAGAACAAGATAGCCACTGTTTTGTCTTCTAAGCTAAAACAAATTTCAGCCTCTCCAGAGGTAGAAAATTCACTTTAAGTGGCTTAAATCCAAACGTTGATACTTTTTGTGTCTGAAGTTCACAGTACAAGCGGGATACAGTAGTGTTGATTCTCTGACGCTTTATGAGACATGATTAGTGTGCTATAGAGTTTATTTACATGACTTCACTAAGTGAAGTTCACTTACTGACTGAAAGAAGAGGAAACATGAAAAATATTAGAATAAAATGTGGTCACAGAAAATTGGTGCAGCTTATCATCAAGCAAAGCATTTAATTAAAATGTTTTCTTAAAATAGATAAACATTCAGAACAGTTTATATATCTCCACTAATAATTTTCAGTCTTTGCACGAATTTTTAGTTTTCAAAATTTCATCGGTGCATTCAAAGTAAAGGGAATTATTCTGGCTGGTTCAAAAAGGCTTTTAAGTGGCAAGCAGCTGAAACTCCAAAATACATGAAAACCCCTACTTCTAATTTTGTTTTATAAACATGTTTTTCTATAAACAAGTATTCAATAAACAAAACAATCGTAATTAAACATTTTTTAAATAAACCAAACAAAAACCATGTACAAACACGTCTTTCTAAATTTGGCAAGGTTATAAAATTGTGCGTCTAAGTCATAAAACTTAAAACATAAATTTTTACTTCCAAACAATCCAAAATTTCTAAAATAGTTTATGCATTTTGCATGGAATTTCTAACCTTGCTTTGCATGAAACAAAATCTGTAATACAAATAGGTCCATGTCCCGAAAATATGCTATAAGGTCATTGAGATATTTCTAATAGGCGGGTTAATTCCAACGCTGGCATACATGTAGTTATGCAAAATATTCTATTGAGACTTGATAGAGAGAAAGATAAATGTTGTTGGACAAACTTTGTGTCATTCTATTTTAATATCGTTTCCTTAATTACTGTTTACGGCCAATTGCATACGTGTAAAAATGTCGTAGAAGTCATTATTGTACCCAATTTTTCTTAAATGTTGGTTTTTAAAATTCTACAGAAATCCAGTTTAAACAGTATTTATTTTATTGTTTGTTTTCAAAAACAAAACAAAAATTAATAAATTCTCAGCAAACAAAACAAAACCAAATTCTCTGAAACAATTTTTTTCGTAAACAAAGGAAAACGTAAGTTTAAAACAGTGTTTAAAAACGGCACTGCTAAATTAGATTTTGTTTTTGAGCTCAAGCTTTGTAATATCAATAACTAAGTACAAAAACAATAAGCATAATATTTAAAATCAATAATTTTATTTTTACACTCAAATTGTGAAACATTTTAAACAGATAAAAATATTTGTTAAATATTTTAAACAGATAAGAATATTTGTGAAAGTGTATTACAGAAAGGGATCTTGTTGCTATGAGCTTCATTGTCAATTCTATTTACAACTTCAGTCCTTGCAAAATGGCAGATAGTTTTGATAGCAGAGAAAAATAATATTAGTTAAAAAAAAACAATTGTTTGAAGTTCGACTCTCGATATTGTATTCAGAATTTTAAAACTGTTGCTTAATTCAGTCAGATTTTCTTATCATCGAACAACCACTACTCAAATTTTGCCATTTCATTGTAACACGTTCAGTTTCGTTAAACCTAAAACAGGGAAATAAGTAGTTTAGAATATGCCCTAACAAATGATTTCACTTGTTTGGAGTAAGTGTATTAACCACACGATATTTAGTCTAAATTTATTGCATATGTTATATTTCAGGAAGATTATACTGGAGACTCCTGCAATTTTGCAGGAGTATTTTATTAGGCATTTGAAGATTATTTCATTCTAAGTAAATGTTTGTGAACAGGAGAACAGGATCAATATTTCACAAATTCAAGCTTTCAAGTTCAGATGTTAAGATCATTGCATTGGGAGAAAGGTAAAAAATGGAAGCAATTTCTAAGCTGGATATATTTACTCTACGAAAATTGATAAAAATGGCATGATTTTCTGGCAAAGGTGCAAGACAACCACTAAGGTGCTTTTAAAATGCAATTAGACAGCATTCTCCCAAATTCCCTGTTTCCCCAAAGTTGTAAAAGTGAAAATATTGCAATTCTTTTGTAAATGGTTTTAGAAGTTTACATCACTGATATACTTAATATTAATCAACATTTCAGGACAGTGGCCGCGGAACGGGTTTTGATTCATTGCAATGAACTTGCCGTTATTCAAAGTTCGGAGCAAAATTTAAAAACAATAACCAAACCTCTTTACTTAAAATAAATAGTTAACTTGCTAGGCAGATTTTCGGAAACTCACTAGCTTCGATCCGTCTATATTTTAACTATAGTTCAGTAAAATGCTATGAGCAACAAATCTATAATGGATTTGAGTTCGACAATTCTGATGTAGATTTGTACGTTGTAAATGTTCATAGTTTTTGGAGGGCACACGAATGAAAAAATTGTAACTACTGCACGATACGTTTACTCGTTCAATTTGAGTAAAATCACATGACTAAAGGGTGTGTCCTAATTCCTAGCACTAACTTTGTTTGACTGTATCGATCAACGGCCAAATAGAATTGGTTTGAGAATAATGCAATCTGATAGTACATTTTAAGGGCTTTAATATAAGCATGACATGTGTTCGTAACTTGATAGTGTAATTGTCTTATTGCTGTGCTTTCTTAGTGACCCAAAATCTTATTTTTCCTGGATTTCAAACAAGTTGTCTTTTATTTTTGAATTTATTTCTTTTAAAAACTACAATATATTCAAAATGCAAAATAACATTATAATCACCAACAAATGGAGATTCAGAAATGTATCTAACCGTACACATTACAGGCTTTATTGGGGCGTTGCGTTAGTGTGATTGTTTTGCTGATTTTTCTTCAAACATGAAATCTCTTGCTCTTGCATTAATTTGTTATAACTTTCTTCTTGACTTTGATTATAAAATGGTCTTTAGTGCAGTAAATAGAGAAGTCATTCCTTGAAACAAATTCCACAACCGCAGGTCTGAGTTTTGCCAACGAGTGTTACCCGAATCATAATATAAATCTGTTCGTGTTTCTTCTTTCTTTACATGTTTGATCTGCTATAACTGAACTTACACAATGCTGTGCATTCAAGCGGATATACTTTTCTTCTCAGAACTATACGGTTAGTATATTAAAAACTAAAAATCGAAATTTGCTTGCCTACAGTGGACGTGACCACACATTGAAGTCAATCTGGGTAACTATTTTTACGCTTCAGGAAAAAATAAAAGTTTTAATCATTTAGTTCTTTAAATGGAAAAACTTATGCTACATATTTTTCCGTTTAACTAAAAGTGTATTTTAATCAGCAGATTTTTAGCTTTAAAATGATGTGTTACTTTGGTATAAAAGTTGCATGAACATTTAAAAACTGCGGTTGGATATAGTGCTAGGAATTAGGACACATCCTTTAATCAAACCATAGAAATAATTTTATAGGTTTTAATGGAATGTGCTTTGCAATTCCCGGGAAGTGTGAAGAGTTCATTTTTGACAAATAAAATAGTACGACGACGCGGCGATGATTAAATATTATATAATTGGGTTTCATAAAAGTGTAGAGAAATTTAATGTGATAACTGGTGAAACAATTGTTTTGCTGAAACTCACTTGTTTGTAGATCGTGTTACTACGTCTTTTATACACTTTGCATTTGAATGGCAACGATAAATACTACCAAATTTTTATTCTAATCCCATTTTTTAACTAACTTATGTGTTATATGTGATGATGTTTTGGTTAGACCTTTATCGGTCAATGCTGTCAATAGAACTTAGATAAAAGTTCTAAAGTAACATTCCGTACCAAGTACGTAAACAACTCATACAAAATATTGTCGCAGTTTGTATCTGTAATCTTTATAATCCAAATGCAAAGGCTTACTCAAACGTTATATTCTTTAATTTGCTTCTAAGGGACCTGTGAAGGACCTTACAATTCCGATTATGATTAAGTGATTTACAATAACAATCCTGAAAACTGAAAACTACTCTATTTGTAAATCTATATTGGCTTGATACCTAACAGTACGTTTTATCACTATCACAAAACGTTAGCATATTGGTTGCATCAGTGAGCTAAGGCTAAAAACGGAAAGTGAATTAGAGAACCAAAAATCCTACTTTCTTCGAGTAAAATTATAATTCTGTTTTTTACAATTGAATTATAGAAAAATCGAATATGTTTCGTAATAATATTTTATATTTTAGCGTTATAAGAATTTACAACTCCCGCAATATTTTATTAAAATCATTATTTGCACAAAAATTTATGCTCTATTCGGCGTTGTTAGAAATTATGATGGTTAAATAGCAATTGATTTGTTTGTCTGAAGTTCAACTTTTTGAGAAATTTTTAGCGTATTTAATTATGGAACCGTAATTCTAATTTATGATTGTTTAAATATTTCAAACTTAAAACATGCAGTGTGAAAGATAAACGTACCTGAAATTGTATGACTATGCGTTTTAAACTACAGTTTAAGTACTTTGTATATCGTGTGGTAACCTTAGTTGTTTAAATGTACACTCATGATAAAAATGTCTCATGCCATAAGTTTCTTTTCATAAACAGTCGCTTTCCCAATTAACTCTTTGACGTAATCCCCACATTACGATCAAAACTGGTACTGGTACGCTAGCACTAACAACTAATTGAGTCTAAAACGAATTTGCTAAACCACAAGTAATCTAGAGTAAAATGATTTTTGCCAGATATAATACAATAAGTGCCGACAAAAAGAAACTGCAATTGGTAATATGATTGGTATATGATTTAATGACTTGTAATATTCAGTGGCAATGTGAAATTCCCTCTGCCTCAGTTTCTTATATTCATATGAATATCTCTTGCGTGGTCAAAATCGAGGTGGTGAAAATGATACGATTTCACCGTCCGTTTTTTTGAGGTGGGGATTTGTCACCACCTTCCCCACCTTCTCCGCGGCCTATGTTTCAGGAGGAAGTATTGCAATGTGTTAGAAGGGCAAGTCAAGAACCGATCATACAACCATATCTAGGCTGGAGAAATTTGCACAGCAAAAACTGAATGGATGAAGCCCTTCCCAACTAATTGTAATCAAAATATAGAATCAAGAATCGCAATATTTTTGGAAGATTAATTTATATCTGTAAATGTAAATTGATAACAAAAATTAAAAGCAAACTAATATATATAATTTTGTAAAACCAAGTTTTCTGATGAAAATGAACAAAGTCATATTTTGCATTTTATCCTTCCCACTCTTACCTTCTCTTTCAGCTCCACTTTTTCCCCTTCCTTCTTCCTTCCCTTCCTTTTTCCTTTCCTTCCTTTTTCCTTCCCTTCCTTTTTCCTTCCCTTCCTTTTTCCTTCCCTTCCTTTTTCCTTCCCTTCCTTTTTCCTTCCCTTCTTCCTTCCTTTCCTTCTTCTCTCCCTCACCTTATTTCCCGCTCTCTCTTTTTCCCAATTTGCCGACGCCTTTGGCGGCGGAAGCCTGAAAATGTGTAAATGAAGCTCTATTGACATAAGCTATCATTCTGCCAAATATGAGCCAAATCTGCCCTGTAGTTGCTGAGATTTCGTGCGCACAATATATACTTCAGCATATAATGCCTTAATTTTTCCCATTTTTGAAACTTTTTGAAAAGTTGAGCTAGAAGGCTCAAATTATGTATGTAAGATGGTACTGACAAATGCTATCGTTCTGCCAAATTTGAGCCCAATCTGCCTTGTAGTTGCTGAGATTTCATGCGCACAGACAGACAGACAGACAGACAAACATAGTGATCGCATTAACTACCTCAGCTTTGCTTCCAGTAGTTAAAAAGAGCGGTTGAATTTGGATTGAAGAGAGCGCTTAATGAGTTTGTGTTTTGGGAATACACAAACAACCTCTTATATATTTAATAGCAATAATGGGTTTTTGCATTGTCTATTTATGGTTAAATTCAACATCAGGTACATGCCAAACTGGACAACATTACAACATCAGCTTTAGTTGCTGCTTTCACCACCTCCTTTGAAAACCCACCAAATCCACCTCCAAACATTCCCACACTCCTAGCTTCATTACAACCTGAAGCTCGTCCCTTCGCTTTTTCCGTCCCCACTTTCATTTCCCTTGCATACAAACCACTCTCCGGATTCCTTCCTATCCTATATCCTCCCGAAGAAACCACCTAGAATTACATCAACTCCGCAACTGCACCGGTGGAAGAAAGTAAAACGCTTACACAGGCAATATGGAGTCCATATGGACTGGCCCAAATATAGGGGTAGTTGGTCAAGGCGGAGAATTAGATGTACGATTGGATACGGGCATTTTTACGAAAGTTTAAAAGACAATTAACGAGAGCGTTTTAAGGTTAAATGTCAGTGAGACAAGTTGATAATTAGGAATAAATAGAGTTCTTGAAGAATTGATGTTGTAGGTGACAGAGTAGTACAATAACTGCACAAATGTTGTTTTAAATTTGGAGGCAAATACGATTTTAATGGGAAAATGTATGTATGCATACGTGTTCAAATTTGTCTGACGTTACTTTTTTCAAAATTAATGTTACTTTCCTCTCACATGCATATGCTCAAAGCTTTTAATTTTTTCCTACTTTACTTGATTACATGCTAGTTTCTTTCCCATAATAGGAACAGCTGGAAATAATGTTCAATATTTACCATGAGCATCATTCTAGGTGATTAAATATGCAAACACAAAATTGGCAAAGAATGCAACAAATTGGATAGTGGCTCCGATTGCTCAATAATTCACGGTTAATCACCTTAATTACATTGTTCACTTCAGCATGGTATGTTTCGCATTGCTTCAGATATTCTGTTACAATTTTGTGCATTGCATGTTTTCCACTAGCTCAGGTTATTCGGTTGTTGTTCATCCGAATCCAAAGTCATTTTTTAAATTGATTTTTGATCAGTTACATGAACTAATTGTGCAAAAATACGCAACTTCATTAGCATTATAAAATCTTGTTGATCGAGTAAATAACAAGATAGCACAAATAGAATGCATTTTTGTTTTGGTGGCATTTCAAAAAAAATCCATTTACTAGTAACCAGAATAAATACCACCTTCATCACAGCGTAATCGCCTACTATGCCTTGAATTACCGTGTGCACATCGCAAATTCTAGATTTCTATCTTCAAATCAGGTATAGAGATTTAGTTTAGAACAAAACAAAATTGGCGGATCAGCAAGAATCTATAGTGAAAGTGTCCATCTGTGTCGTTTTAACACGAGTAACGGCGCCCAAATCCTCACATATCACCATGATACAAATTTTTTATTTTCCCGTCTCCTATTATAAAGTTGTGAGGAACTATTTAGAATTTCAGACAGCACTATACGCCTTGCTGGAAGTTCCCTACTTTCTGCAGAACTTTCAAAAGATAAAATCAAAAACTTATTGCTACAAATGCCAAAAGGGTAAGTACTTTCGCCGAATAATTCCGATTTTAGAATCAGTTATTCCATTCCGGTAAGCTGAAACTGTAATTTATCATGCAGTTTAAGCAAGATTATTATATAACGGCTAATCACTACAATCAATGAATCAGTTTTAAAACAAGATTGTCAATCAAAATGAGCCGGAAACCCCAATTTTTGTAAATTTGTTCATAAATCCCCTATATTTCTCTGAGAAATTTTCTAAGGGGGCTAAGGAGGAACACTAAAGAGTTGAAGATTTTCATGTTGTCAGTAGTTCCTGTCTCCATTTAGATGGATGGGCTGGGATCTGGTTGGATGAATGAATAATATAATATGATAAATCAAAGTATGATGCAATTTTCCTGCCAACTGGCTCAAAATTTCCCGAATTTTCTCGGACTTGCCGAAGCTTTTTTGGCAAAGTAGCTACACAACCACCTAATCTGATCCATGTCACACTTGCTCCTATTTATTTACTACTGCAGGAAGTTGGAGGGGCTATACTTGGAGGATTATGGGTTGGGAGCGTTAGGGTCGGATGGCAGGCGAAGATGTTGGTTGTATGGGTAATCGAATACAGGCGCCAAGGGCGCAGGGTGGACGCGATGGAATGTTTAAAGAAGGTTGATGGATGGTTCCTTGTTGTCGGTGGTTCCAGTGTCCATTTGGATGTTCATGTTTCATGGAGTGTAGTTTTCTGGTGGGTTCTCGGGGTATATCTAGGCAAGAAGGGGAATTAAAGGAGGTCATTGAGCACAGGGAGTGAAAGCGGAAGGGAAGAAGAAAACTTAAGATGTGATGAAGCTAAGAAGTTTGCGGGATTTCCTGGAGGCGGACTTGGAGGGGTTTGAGGGGCGGTGGAGGAACCAGTAAATGGAGCAAATGAATGATGTGTTCATGTTTTTTGTCGACAGGCCAGTACAGGCAAACAATTTAATATTAGTATGGAAGGAAAATAAAATATTAGTGAAGAAAAATTTACATTTAAAAATCTGTGTTTGTTTGACGCCTTTTATTGTGAGAATGCTATTTCTGGTAAATATCACCTACGCCGATTTTGTGCGAGTTTTATTTTCTGGACTATTTCTGGCTATTTTATTTAATTATTATTTGTGATCAAAAGCATGAGAAATAGCTTGCAAACCACGTTTGGATACAAAGAATTTTCGATAAACCGGGAGGTGTTGGTTTGGCTGCTTCAACAAAGCAGTTTGTTGCTTTTACTAGTATGAATTTTTTTACTAAATCCCATACCAATTAAAGGACTGTAAATAGTGAACCCCTAGGATAAAACCAAACTTTATTATAATCCTTCAAGCTATCAAAAGCTAGGCAAAATAAATAATTTTTTACCACTTCAAAAACCCCGTTATGAGCCATGTCAAGATAAAGATAATGTTCCTCCGAAAAATTTTCGTCGAAAATGCCATTATGTTCCAGGCAAAAGTTCTTTTTTTACCATGCAACCAAGTACCCGTGGATTAAAGATTTTGAATAGCTAAATATTGTCAGTAATTTTAATACAGAATAGAAAAAATGTTAACCTTCATTATCACGGTCGTGCTGGTCAAGAAATTGGAAATTTAGAGGTTACCAAGTTAAGATGAGAAATCTGTTTTTTTTCATTCAGCACTCTTCAAAACGAATTGGTGAGAAAGGTTAAACATTAATTTTCACCTGGTTTAAGTTGAACAAGCTTGTCAACCTAGAAAAGAGTTGCCAATTTTTAAATTGCTTTGGACCGGAGGTTCTCCAATCAAAAATGATTCCGAGTTTGACTATTGTGGAGTGATATGGTAGAAATTGCTGTTGAATGGTGAACGCTGGGGGAATCGGAGGATGCACGATTGGAGGAAACGGAAAGCGCTAAGTAACTTGCGACTAATTATGGGTATAGTCCAGAGCCTAAGGGACGCTGGGATTTACTGGGCACTTTTCCCAGGGCCCGGGGATGAAGGGGCCCAGGGAAAAAAATAAGAAACTATGTAAAATGCGTACAAAATCAAATGTAAATTTTGCATTCATACGCCTACCACATTTTATGGATTTGCAAAGTTTCAAACGTTTACTGCTATTGTTGTATGTCCATCATTATTTTTCAATTCTCACTGAGCGTTATTAGCTATCCTTAGTTTATTTCAGCCGACAACTAAATTTAATCTTTGTTCATTTCTGTGTTTGTTCTTGAAATTTTGATTCTACATTACAGTCGGTAGACTGGGATACTGAAAAGCATAAGAGCTTTCCAGAGCTGGGATAACGCGTTACTTACGTTATCGTTACCGCTAATAACGAATAACGGTAGCGATAACGTAAAATAAGTCTCGGGATAACGAATAACGGTAGCGATAACGCAAATAAATCTCAAAATAGCGAATACCGATAACGCATAACGCAATGCGTTTTTTCAAAGAATTTTGGTTGCATATTTTGATTTTCCTGTACTTTTGTTGCAAGAAAACGTCTTAAAAATCAGAAACATTTTGTAAATTTATGTCGCTGGTACTCATTTACTACAATCAATAGTTGAACATCATACAAATTTACAAGTAACGCGTTGTATCCAAGTGCGTTTTTTCGTTACTGTGTAAAAAGTAAAGCAAACGAGTAACGCGTTTTTTCTGAAAATAACGAATAACGGTATCGCGTAACGCAGGAGAATTTACAAAATAACGAGTAGCGGTAACGATAACAAAAATGAATTTTCAAAATAACGATTAACGGTAACGCATAACGTCAACGTAAAGTATGCGTTATCCCAGCTCTGGAGCTTTCAAGCAAACGCATGATTAACTTTAGAGATGTAAGGTTGCTACTAATCTCAACTTAAAATCCATGAGCTAACATATTTGGGTTAAAAATTAACAGGTTTTCTTTCAAAAACTATTTGCATAAAGTTTAAAATATATATGTTTAGTTGTTTGGGAGATTATCACGATATAGACAGACAAACAAACAGACGTACCAGACGTACGAAAATTTAGATGTAGCTACTTACTTACTTTGCTTATTTTATCATGATTCTTATTGCACCGCAAACATTATCTTTGCAGAAAAATTGCAGAATAAGAGATATGTTATAAATCCTAAGAAAAATTGTATACTTTTGTATAGAATCACAGAAGGGCTTTCCAAATCAGACTAAACTGGGAATTGGAACTCTAACATTAGCGGATTTTTACAACGTATACATAGCTTCGAACAACAATACGTGAAAGCAGTAGCATGATCTTGTTTACAGGAATTGTCGATTTTCATTTTTACCCAATGTTCTTTGGACGGTTTAATTCAATCGTTTGTCTAAGCTATTAATTCAATCTAATATTAATGCAAATAGCAACGAAAATATCAAAAAGTGTGGATTTTTGGTGCTTTGGGAGATGGGGTGCTTTATGAGGTGGGGGTGCGTAGGGGTGCACTTAAGTAACTCCCGCAGTAAATTTCAAAGTTTGGGCCGCCTGAAGTAATATTACATTGCATTGTGCAACAAGGAAAGGTTTTTAACTCGCAATATTACCCACACCTAATATGCTCTAAGAGATATGGTCTGCTTAATCATTTTAAACTGAAATGTTTGTTGAGAACGTTCCTATGATTTCAATAGCTAACACAAAGTTGTCTTAAAAATAATTAGACATCCTTTATGCTTTTAATTTTGTTATTAGTTTCATGTAACTCTTTGGCAATTTTGCTGGAAAAATGATGGCTTGAAAATAGAAAATTCGCAACATCTTAAAATTCTTCAGTTAAACTTTAGGGGCCCCATTATTTAAAGACCACCCAGGGCCCTCACATACGTTGCTTAGGCTCTGGTCCAAGCGTAGCAACTTTGGCGTGCAACTTCCTAAAGAATTCATAAACGCTAGCAAATACCTTTGCAAGCATTTTTGTTGATCTACTTGCTACACTGCTATTAAATCAGTCTCCGTGGGTTTTAAAGAAATGTTTTTAGTGCGTGATATTTTATGAATTAGGAATATCTTGAGAAAGAAAGCAGCCACAGCAAGGGAGCAAATCAGGGGCTCGTTGTGACATAAATAGTCTTGAAATCTGTGAATCAATTCGTCTACACTTCCTTGGAAGCCATTTATACCTAGGTAAAGATAAATGTGTGAAATGAGTTGTTGGAGACGTGAAAACTGAAGCTTTCTAAGGTCCCATTAGACTTTGAATCGCGTCCAGATTTTACTTCTTGGTTGTTTTAAGTTAACTTCAGCGGAAGTTTGCAAAGGGGCCAACAGTTTGCGGGCATAAACTTATAGCTTTAACATTTTTGTAAATACTTGGAAAATTGGGGTTAAACTCCCTGATTAATTAGTACACATCTATTTTTCAACCACTGGGATTTCATTCCAAAAGATACTTAATCTCAAAAAATACATTTAAGTCTCTTATCTAGCATTTAGCATATAAACTTAAGGAAATAGTTCAATACTGTGTTCTGGTAAAAAAAAATAGTAAAATTACGCTTCATTCTCTTGCAATAGCTGCATTCCAGATTCAAAAATAAAATTATCAAATGGGATTACCTTACGGATAGATTGAATAACATAACAATGAGTTGATGTAAGTATCTCTACCAATTACTTTTATTAACTCAATCAAGTAAACCACATTTATCAAATGTTCCTTTTTTATTTGATTTCAGCAATCCAATTATACTTCATAAGCCTCATCGCTTAATACTTACTTCTGAACACTTTTCAAATACTAAGCTTGTAACGTGTAAAGCAGGTGTCTCATCTCATCCCCCAAGGACTCAAACTACCAATTTGCCATCTTGGACCGAAAGACAAGATGGAAAAGTCCGACACGATACAAACGTCAAGGCCAGGTCTTAGCTCTGGAATCTTCTTCTGCAACCACAAGCGAGCATGTTGTAAACCATTTTCCATTCAATTTTGTGATACATTTTTAAAACATTCGCCACCAAGGCAATAAAATTCCGTCTGTTTAGTGTTCTCAATTTCAACATTTGGGTATTAAACCTTGATGAGGAGGGTGAGGTGGTACTCTGATTGAGTTCCATAATAAGCCATGTTGTTATCCCAATTCGCTGGTGGTGGGACTCCATATACTCCATATACATATACATGGTGGGTGGTTGGCTTCTATAGCCATAGCAATCTCCTCCAAGTTGAAACGCTAGAAATCCAAATCCTGCTGGTGGCAGTTCAAATGGTGACTAGGATAGTGGCATTGGGTTTAGGGAGTAGAAGTAGAATATCCAAGAGTCCGCTGATGCACGTAAATCCCAGGTGTGGTCACCACACTGTGGTGTTTGCAAAGCACATTAGAAGCAGTTAGAAATTGATTGCCCATATCTGCTAACAAGTTATTAAAGTTTTCAAATGCCATTCCCTGTGGCCAATGCATTGCATTGCAATGCGGTTGTGGTGGTGGTGGCATTTGTTGGAATCGCGAGAATCCTTAGAATGCATTATTCAGCTAGACATTACAAACCGACAACCTAGGGACAGACGGACAATTTTATTTTATTATTTGTTTACAATTGCTAACGGAATTTGACATTCTTTTTTAAATGATGCTTCCCCGGGATATTCTTTGTTTTGTAAAGAACCTCAAGCCATTGGCGCGTTGGCGAGGTGAATGGATACATAGTGCCCAAAGCGCATAATAATAATATATTGCCAAACCAAGCGCGTATAATATGATAAAAAGCAAGATCAAAATGGGCATTACAAATTTAGCTCAAATGTAACCTCAAAGCAAAACTAAGGGCCAGGTGCGTAATTAAAAGCAATATACGTGTCCTTATCTCCCTTTATTGAAAAAAAAACTTGAGCAATATTCTGCAATATTAAGGGTAATGACTACCGCTGTTACAAACAAAAGTCTGTGAGAACAACAAACTGATTGTTAGTTTCTTGAATAAATAAAAATCTGCTTTGTAGTTAACTTTAAACTCTGCTGTCATGGCAAAACCACAATGAAGACGGATGGCAGGCTGAACAGGTTAAAAATAAAAGTAAGTGCGCATTCAGCAGTACTCATATAAAACACGCTTCAACCCATTTTCTGTGGGGAGCAGAACTGCAATAGCGCACAAGCGGAAGCGTGCACAAAAAATATATTAATATTGTCCATACCCGTTTCCGTTCCGTCTGGTTAACAGTTAGCAAAAAAGCAAAGCAAACTAAAAGGAAGCACAAAGCAATAAACAAGCACGTATCACTCACTCACGTTCCCTCAACGTAAAACCGGGTGACATTGACGAAAAGCAACTCTGCTCTGTACTGAGAAAATGATCAACAATAAACCCATTGCGTTTGAGTTGTAGGAGCACCACACAGAAACCTTAGGAAAAACGGGTTTTGCTTTCAATCTGAAAAACGAAACTTATTTGTACCATTCTACGGCACATATTCAAGATTGTAAAAAAACGTTTGCTCGTGTGTTCATTCGGTGCTCACACAAGAAACAACACAAAGTTAAAAAGGGGCAAAAATTACTGAATTTTTTAAAACCCAAAAACACAACACAAAAGAAAGATAAGAGTCCCTCCGGATATGCCATTTGTTGTATTTAGAAAAGATAAAGTTATTAAATTTTTGTGTTGGGTTAAATTAATATAAGTGGTAGGGTTTTATTAGTATTCTTTGAGGAGGATGGCTAAGGCGCCAGAGCCTCTAGAGTAAGCTTAAAGCCTGCGCTATCGGTAGACAGTCTATGAGTGAGTGATCCCCTATTCAATGGGCACTCACCCTTTATATAATACGTTACATTCTCACACATGAAAACATACAATGTAAATAGAGGAAGCTCATAGATTTTCGCAATAGATAATTGTGTTACTACGACTTCCTAATACCTGATTAATTACTAATTTACTATGTTTCCGTGTGAACAAGACGGAAGCACATTTCAATAATTACTTGCATAATTTTATCGCTAAATTTCATAAAACAGAAATATTTAAGAGTGTTTTTGAAGATTCCGACATAGTTCTTTCAGCAGTTCCTTTCTTTCTTTCTATAGTTTTCAAAAATATTTTGACAAAAACTAACAATTGCTTGAGTGAAATTTCAGCATGGGTACAAATGTACATTTTCGTTTATCTTAGGATTCATTTTGTCATCAGTCGTCAGACGACCAGTACATCTGTCAATTTGTAAAAGTCAGCTTGGGTACAATTACACGTTTTTAGGTGTGCAAACTGTTCAACTTATTTCAGTACCAAATGCGCAATCAAATGTACGTTTTTACTTGTGTTATTAAGCTGTCTAATTTTCGTGTTACTAGTTCGCTGATTCTGAAGGACAACTATTTGAGATATCGGTGTCAGTCTGTCGGTTGACTTTATTATTTAACTCTAAACCAAGCCAACCGGGTTCTACCGGATCCAAACTTTTCAGTATAGTCACTTGAAGCCATATTCTGAAGCAACTGAATTCCCAATATGTGTATTATAACGTTACTGATATAATAATCAGTCTATGTTTTCATCCTCTCATGTCTTTTTCTTATAAATTCACAGTTTTACCTTAACAAAACTCATACAGCAATTATTAACCAAACTTAATTAAATGCCCAAAAAGTGAACGGACGAACGAAAAAAACACAAACTCCCTGTTCAAAAGGAGAAACAGAAAATAGCTTTTTGTTGTTTGCTGTTCTCCTGCAAGACTTGTTAAACAAAACCCGAAATACCTTCTAAACATTCACCTTCGCATTTTTCACGTTGTAGTATGAATCGCGTGCAAATCCAGAAAGTGGATTTCAGGTTAGAAAATTACATCCGTAATATAATATACTAACAAATATTTCTTTTAAGAATACTGATAAGTAGATGGAAACGATAAGAAGTTACACACTTTAAGTTACTGAACTTGAGGACTGTAATAAGATCAGCGCTGCTGAATTTATTTAATTCCATTTAATTAGTTGTTGTACCTTTGATTAATGAATACTCACAATGTTTTTGGCGTTTTGACATCACCAAACTTTTTCTCTGGAGTCCGGAATCACAAGGGCAAATACGTTGACATGTTAACTTTTTTAAAAAGCATTAAAATTATTTACAATTACAAAGTTGTTTACCCAACCTGATTGATACCTTCTTCTGAGTTCTATTTGCATTCATATTAGTAGAATTGGAATGCTACGTACTATCTTCTTAATTATGCACACTATCTCGGATAGTACGACATTTTTCAGTTTTTGGCCAATAAAAACGGATAATTCTGCAAACCCCGAAAATAGTACGACATGGGTGCTCTGGAATTTCTTCGAGTACGACATGATGCTTTTTCGTATCTAAGTATCCATACATTTTGCAAAATGATACTGGAATTTCATGGTGAATATGACATCACTGCCATTAAAGAGATTCAAACACCACATTATATAATGTCGTCTCAGTCCCTAGTCATAATGTCATGCTAGTATTATATAGGAGATTCTTACATTACATATTATTTCGTTTGCTTTACTTTGCACGTGATGAAAAAATGATGATCGAATGATCATACACAGGTATTATCACGGTAGTCAATACCTACCCTGATTAAATAATCAGAGCAAAGCCAACCAGGTAACTTTGGTATAATTATTCTACATCTCAAGATTTTGTCTTCAGTCCCAAAAAGATTTTTGTCTGAACAAGATAATCTGACTGCTTTACAATTTTCTACAAAATGAACTTGGATGTTGGAGCAGAGAGATTCCGGCGAGACCTCGGTGTCCAGGTAAAATATTTAAATTTTCTTAAAATACTTGTACAGAAAATTTATTCTGTTTTGTACTTGCAGCTGGCACGTCGTACTCGTATACAGAATCGAAGAAGAGCAGTTGACAATGAAATGGAACGGGTAACTGCTAGACTTGAAGCACTAGAAGAACGGTTGGAAGTTCTCGAAGGTCAACAACTGGAATTGGAAAATGAGGATCGACTTGTTTATGCCAGGATTCGCTTAGCACGTAAGAAGTATTGTATTTTTTTCTGCAAAATTGTACTACATCTTTCAGATTGCAATAAAAAACTTGTTTTTTTTTGTAGGAGCTAAAGTTGCGGAAGCAAGAGTCCGTCATGACGCTGAGCTTGATGAGCTACTTGGGAGAGTCGATGATGCTTTAAGAGCCAATATACCTGAGAATGATAACCCACAGCCACAGCAGGCAGCCGAGCACGCAGCGGACAATCCACGTGCAGCCCCAGGTCCAGTACGCCGAGAACGTAGAGGAAGAGCATAATATATCTTGTGCTGTAAAACTTGCAATGGAATAAAATGATACATGATAAAATACACAATATATTGGTCTTTTCATTTTGGCATTCCACATCTTTTATATCATGCTTGTTTGCAAAGTTGGTTGGTGATATGAACATAATGCTGTTGTCATGAAACATATAAAGTTAGATGCCAAAACAAGAATGTGGTAACTAGTGCTACTCTTCTGGACTGTGGCTAAATTTTTTTTTGCATGATGACGATAGTAAACCAGGATTAAGATTTTGAGTAGTAAAAATGTCACTAGAATGATGATGAGTAGTTAACAATGGTGACATATGACTTTTTATTGATGATGATGATGATTAATAATTTGAGTAGTATGACAATGAGTAGTTGGTGACTTTTTAATTGATGATGATTTGAGTAGTATGTTGGCATACATGTTAATGCGATAAATTTGAGAACTTTATTGATGATGATTTTGAGTAATGGAAAATGTTGACGATGACACAAAATGATGAATTTTGAATTTTGTTTATTTACATGCAAATAAAATGGCCAATTGGGTAAAAACAAACTTACATAATGTGCATTTTCGTAAATTATAGTAAAATTAAAACATTTTTTGTGTTTTCATTTTAAAAATCTTAACAGCTAAATAATATTTGTTGATAAATTGTAAAAACTTTTATCATGGTAAATTCTTAACAGCTATATTTGTTGATAAACTTGACAATCTTAACTAGATTTTTTTTTTGGGTTTTTTGTTTTAAATGTAATAAATTGTAAACTTGGACTATCTTATCATTAATTTTTTTGTGGTTTTTCATTTTGAACAATCCTAAAACTAAATAATGTTTGTTGATAAATTGTAAACTTAAACTATCTCAGCATTATTTTGTTTTTGGGTTTTCATTTTAAAAAATCTTAACAGCTAAATAATATTTGTTGATAAATTGTAAACAAAAAACTTAAATTCTTAAACGCTAAATATTATTTTGTTGCTATTTTTTTGTGGGTTTTAAACATTTTGATAAACTTTTCGCCTAAAAACATTTAGTGAGCGTGCTCCTTAATACTACAAATCTTAACATAAAAACAGTTTTTAACAGCTAAATATTTGTGTTGGTAAAATGGTAAGCGTAAAATTAAGCGTGCAACAATTTTTTTTGCATTTTAAAATCTTATATTACTTTTTTTTGCATTTTAAAAACTTATATTATTTTTTTTTCTACATTTTAAAAAATTATATTAGTTTTTTTTAAAGATTTTGAAAACTTATCTCATGTTGTTCAATCGTAGTCTTCGCTGGCATATGGAGCAGCCACTAAAGTTGTTGGTGAAAAACACGTACACGTGTCCTACTGCCATGGCGAAATCAGAAGGAAGCTTCACATCAAACTGTTTAAAAAAAACAACAAGAACATTATGTAAATGATAATAACATGGTGCACAAAACGAGTTTACGTGATGTGCTTCTGGACACACTGCATGATGAGTAATAAACTCATCGAGTATTTCTAAATATAAAAACTTCAATTCTATGCACACTTGACGCAGAATCATATTACTTTTACTTAAAAAGTACCAAAATGGATAAAGAGTGGATGCAAAATTCAGAATACATTTTTGGCAGTCCAGATCATGGCATATTCTTTTCAATTCCTGTTTTAAATCGTCGGGAGTATCCAGTTGAGTAAAAAGTTGACAGCAGGGAAGGCCTGCACATATACAGGTGGAATCCGCTTCCATTGCTACTGGAGACAGGCGAGGGGACACGATAAAAAGATTTGGATACATTGGTCGAATGTTGCCGCCGCAATAATTGGCAGCAAATTTCCACTTGAAAGAACATGGAATGATAAAAATCGTAGAAACTTTTTGAACCATTTAGTGTAGCATGAATCACAAAATTCGCATTGTTGGTTTTGAACACAAGTACAACACCTTATAATATCTAAGGTGTTCCAGTAGAATTCTTTTAATAAAATTGCATATTCACTGCTCAAAAAGAAAAGACATGTAGTTTCCTGTGCACATTGTATGACACTTTTTGTTATTGTTGTCATTATTCTAATGTAGCACGGACAATTCTTGTGGCCTAGAGTAGCAATAATGTGGGTATGGAAATGTTCCAAGAAATTTGGTACTTCTGAAACTGTGGTTGTGTACTGGAATGTTGATGAAGATGTTGGTTCCATGATCATAGTTGCATATTGTCAAACATTTCTGTGAGAGCTGAGATGGTGTTGCACTTTTCACAGCTTTCGATAATGACTTTGACCGATTGAAACACCAATTTGCATTGATGCTCGAGTAAATCATTCTTGGGGATTCCGTGTCTCTTGTAAAATTCATTAATCTCTGAATATATAAAAGTGTTGCACACATTGCACTCTGGTTGGAGTTTATGTTGGGTACAATATGCCACTTTGCACACCACATTTTCAATTAGTCTAAACGTATCCTTACTCTTTGCATCTAAATCTGACAAGTTAATCTTTGGAAAAAATGAAAGGTGTTTGTAAAACACCTTTTTAGTTTTGGATCTGCACTTGCAAGTCATATTGTCATTCTTCTCTGCTTTTGAAATTTAATCTTTTGTTTTATGATGAACGGTTTATTGCAGTGTTTACAAAAAAGGTCTATTTTTAGTTCAAGTGCCTTTTTCAGGTTTGGGGAAATTTCCAAGACTGTTTGGTGGCAAACTGTCGTTTTGACATTCTTTGCACAATTTTGCATTGTAAATAGTCAGCGAATTTCTTCATCTCCGCAGAGTGCTCCTTTAATATCATTTCATATTGCATTTGGGCGCAATGTGGACACTTTTGTTGAAATAGATTCTCTAGTTTACTTTTCAAGGAGGTAAAGTCACCAATCCTCTTCACTTTGTCGTTGTCCCGTTGCATCGCGATTATGATTACTGTAATACACTTGCATACACGGCTTACATTTATGAAAAATTTTCATTGATCGATGAAACACGACAAGGGTTTGTCCCTGAAAAAAATCACTTTTTATTAAGTTGAGGGTTTGGAACGCGTCCTCTACCACCCATAAAACCGATGGCGGGCAGTAATCACACTCTTGCTGTCTACCTGATAACCATAGACCACAAACTAAAAATCTTTCTACTAAACATTTATAAATGTTATTTAATTCTTCAGTTACTTTGTCTACAGTGTTTGTTATTGTGTGCGGGAATTCTGGAAAAGTTTCTAGAATAATGTTTTTAATTTTTTTCTCGCACGTTTTACACTCAAAGTCGCTAGACATTATGTATACATGTGTGGGTGTTTTTTCTTGTGTAGATCACTGCACACTTGACAAGATAAGATTACTCTAAAACTGGTATTGAATGCTAAAGCACATTGGGTTTTAAAGTGCTTGCTGATTGGCGACTTTATCAAATCAAGTTGTTCTTCAGCAACCCCTTCGAAAATTTCAATGCAGTGCTCACAATCGGTATAGACATTCTTAAAATAATAGCTTGCTGCGCCACAGCCAGAAAACAAACCAAGGATAACATTTACCATTTCTTTTATCGCAGCATCAGTTTCTTGATTATCAGGGAGATATGAAAATACTGCTGCCACAATGACCATAACTTTGGTCTCACATCTACTACAATTTTCCATTTTCAATTTGAAGATTTTGGCTAATTTCTAAAACTTGATCCTCACATACACTACACAAATTTTCTTTTAAAAAATTGAATAATGTAAAAGAGTCAATTTCGAATGTTGACGTGTCCACGAATGATGAAACACAATCAAGTAAAATAATGTTTAGATTTTGGGCACACTGACATTCACAATCAAAGTGTTCTGCCCTACAAATTGCCACTAAAAACAGTAGCGTATTAAAAATTTTGACAATTTTTAAATTTAATTTGTTAATCAATTTATCTTCAAAAAGGCTAATGTTTTTCTCGTTCCAAAAACAGAGTATTTTGCAAACTAGTTTTTTTCTAAGGTAAAACATGCACGAGCACTTTTCAAGAGACATTGTTGTTGGTCAGCACTTGTTCACTGATGAGTTTAAACTGAAGTGTAATGTACAAGCGCTTGATGTTTTTGTGGCAGTTTAAGCACAGAGGCATGTTCAATAGTAGTCTATACCAAGCAAGCAGTTTTTTGTTATCCATGTTGCAAAGCTCGCTCGAAACATTTTTTACACTGCAAAATCATTTCTCTAATTCTGTTAAACAAAACTGTATATTCTAAAATTGCATTTTCTTTTGCATTCTCAAATTGTTTTACAATGGCCACATTACAAATTTCTTCGAAGTCAATGTCGCATTCACATCTAAATTGATGCAATGTTTCGCGTACGCAGTGTTTTGCTACAACTTTTATTAGTTTGTCAAGGAGCGGAGCACAAATATTTTCTAGTTTACTTTCTCTTTTTAGTCCAAAAAAATGTCTTAGCATATTATAAAGTGTCAGGGAGCAACTAGGGCAATGATACACTGACATTTTAAATCATCTTCATAAAACAGTTGAAACAGATGTTGATACGTTTTTCAGTTTCCTTGTATACTACAGTCAATGCAACGCACATGTCAGTGTGTGGAATTGTGATTCCTAATTTTTGCTGAACATATGAAATGAATCCAAACGCAAACACACGCGGGTGAAAAACACAACATGGAACATTACAAACAATACTTGATTTACAATTTGAAAGCTCTTTGAGCAATTTATCAAAAAATACAGAAGTTAAAACACCAAAGTCATTTCTATGTTTGAGCTGTGTGTAACCTATCGAGTCAAACGCAATAGCAATAGAATCATGAAAAAAGTTTTTGCATTCACACTGGTGGTTATCCAGCCAAGAAACTGGTGTGGCCGACATGGTTAATTCCAATTGTTTCTCTCGTAAAAAGAATCTACTCTGTTGCACCTTTTGCAATCTTTGATAATGTCAATAAATTTTTTATAAATCTCAATAATGTTTTCATCACTAAACTTGTCAGTCCACAAATTAAACCACCAAAACAAGTCTTTAAAAAATGAAACAAAAATTCTTATGCAACTGGTACACTCTTCTTGATTGAATTCAGGACAATCAGGGTAGAACCATTTACAATGGTCAAAAATGTCTCCGCATGTTCCATATACTTTGGCAAACTTTTTTAAAATTGCGCGTTTTGGATCTTTTCTTTTTCTTTCGGGGAAGTAAACGTCGCAATAAGACATGCGATTTCGCTCGTACCAAAGTTTTAAAAAGTCTAAAAATTTTATTACACAAGAGCACTCGAAATTTGTTTTTGATATAGTTGTAAGTGTGTCACTGTTAAATGTTGATTTTTTTAGTAAAGCCTCATGCATGTAATCCATGTCTGCCACATAGAGACATTGTAATCATAATTTTTGAGCACATTTCGTTTAGAGATTCATTTTCAACTACTCTAACATCAAACTGAAAACTAAAGTCGAGGGCAAAAAACTCTTTGCATATATTGCAAAGGTAGTCACCAGTAGAAGAAAAAATGTTTTTGTGCGAAGAAACACAGCAAGAAAATGTAAAACATGTGTCAGCAAACAAGTTTTTGGTTTTTTCTATCATGTTTTCAAGATTTAGTTTGTGTACAACTAGATAATTACTCACATCCTCGTGTAAATAATTTATACATTTACACTTTATCTGTTCCATTTTCTTTCACTTCTTCTTGTCTAACATATTCAACTTTGACCACAGGTTTTGGAGCTAATCCACAAACGTGACAATTTTTATAATTTTTTAGAGATGTCGCAAACAACAATTCTGCTTGTGGTCCATCTATTTTTATGGGGTCAAATCTTGCCTCGACATGTTTTCTAAAGTGCCGTGGGCATCTACAACATTCTCTATTGTCCCAACATTGCCAAATGTCAAAAGAGTTGTGTGCGCCGTCTTGGAACAATAAGCTACAATTTGTGGTACAATGTTCCATCAACTGCCTTGCATAATAAAATAGTTCGTCATAAATTTCGACATAATCTAAATCAGGGCCTAAATCTCTTGGAACATAATTGCAAGCGTGAAAAATTCCCTGAATTCCATCGTAAAATATAATTTTGCATGTACATTGTTCGTTTCTGTTCATCGTATACATGAACGCCCTATTCTTAATCAATTCTTTTTGCATCTTCATCTAACCAAAAAGGTGTTGAAATGAATGCTGGACCACGAGTCAGCTCTGCTTCTTTTACTATTTTGTTGTAAATTAAAACTTCTTGTAGCTCAAACGCTTCAAATTGACACTTGAACCCAACTTTTCTAAATTGACCACTGCATTTCTCACACTTTATAAATCGCTCAAATGCTCTGGTATAAAAATTGCCTAGTTGGTCATCACCAACAAAATCAAAATTGTAACAATGTCCAAATCTTGTTTTTAAAATATCGATAAATTTTGTTTTGCAAGTTTTGCAATCTGGGTTTCTAAATGAAAAGTGGACACACTTTAGGCATGCATGTTTATAAAAATGATCTAGATGCACAAACATGCAATTTTGCACGCAGTCAATCATAAGATTGAGCGAATCTCTAAAAAAATTGTGAAATATTGTTAAACAATTTTCTGTACCTTTTTTTTCGTGTCTAATCACAATATCAAGTAGTTCTTGTGTAGAGAGTCCAAAACAGTCACAAGGGGTAGTCAGAAGAACAGGAACAAAACTATGAAGACGATGAATCTTCATCTTCCTCTGAAGATAGTAGATTTGAAAAGTCCTTTCCTGTAGGTTTTGTAGGTGTTGGTGTTGGTGGTGGTTGCTGCTGTTGCTGCTGATTTTCTACTGGATACCAGAATTGAGCGTGTTGATCGTCGGTACAGGGTTGTTGATTCCCCAAAGAACTTAGTATCGTTGTAATGGCACCGTTTGTTGGTGAAGTTTCAGGAAAAGCTTGCTGGAGCTCTTCACATGTAATTGTGTTTTGCCGGATCTGTACTACCAAATCAAAGATTGTCACTGGAAAGTAAAGTTGGTTTCGCGCAAAAGTTGAAAGGTGGGGACATAGACTGATTAAATCTTTTCTCAAGCACATGTAGCATAAATTCTTTTTGTGTACATATGGTAAAACAGGATTGGGAATGTCTGTTGCCATCATGCACTAGCAATTAAATATGCCACAATAAACACCAACAGCCACAAGTAACACAAGAAACAAAAAAGTGGAAACGGATAATAAAGTATAACGTTTGAAATTAACCGTGTTCCCTCAAACATTAGGTACATTATTGTGTCTCAAATAAATTTGAAATGTCATACTCAACTTGTTTGTACACTTGGTTTACTGGTTGAGTAGGATCTGTAATAAATACTTCAATGTCCGTTACTTTTAAAGCTTCACTTTTTAAATCTTTGCACATTAGTGCATTGTTTATGAACAGGTCACTATACTTTTTGGCATACTCCAAAACTACTTCATCCAAGTTTAACGCTTGGCTTAATATCAAAAGTTTTATTTCGAGCGTTTCATAAATGCCCAAAACTGGCAAAACATTTACACTATCGTTTATATACTTGTCATAAAGACTATTTTCTTTTAATAAGAGTACAGAAATAAATTCTAATAGCAAATTTGTGTATTCATTTTCACTTTTCATGTGTCTATTGTAATAATAAACTTTTAGCCTAGAAAATGTTGCATTTTCAATGTCCTGTATATTAACTCTATTTCTCACTAAAGCTGCTGGTCCTCGTTGCCGTAAAAAACCTGGCATGTCGATTGCTCTGCTGCTTTTTCGGTACTGGATACTGGATTCTGTGTGCCACGGCGATAGCCAACTGGGACTGAGCGAAGTGTAACGGGGTCGAATATCCTGTCCTTGTCACTTATACTTAGACATCTTTTTGACCTTTTTGTAAAAACGCAGGCACCCGTGTGTTCTCGTTTGATCATGTAGTATTCTTGTGGGTCGTCTACAGCCTGTTGCCTCAAAATTGCGACGTACTTTTCATGATCCACTTTTGCATGTCTAGAGTTTCCTTTTGATACAGAGGAAATGCCATATTGCTGGCAGTCGGCGCATCCAGTTCCTTTGCAAGTACTACAGAGACTCAAGACGGAGTAATTGTGTTGTCTCAAAACGACCATTTCCTTACACAGTGGATATTCAATGCGAAGAAAACCCGGCTCATATTGTTTGCTCGTATCATGCAACTCGTCGTCATCTGGCCAATTTGAAAAGTCCAAAATATCGCTCAACTTTTTTAGATCAGAGGTGAATGTGCCTTGTGGGTCATCCACACGTGCAAAAATACTATCCGTAGACATGTAAGCAATGTGAAAGCGTCCTGGGAAGGAAAATTTGAGCTTGTAAAAAACATCGAAATATATCTTAGCCTTGCTCGTATTTAGCACAGTCCATCCAATAAACGGATGCGTATTTTGCTGTGCAGTTGGTTTCTGCATGATAAACAACGCACGATTATCGGAAATTATGTTCACGTCGACCAGATGTGGATCAGCTAGCAACTTTTCAGCTTGTTGTTTGTCGCCAACAATTTTTATGTCCAATGTGTTAATTTTTTTGATAGTGTAGCCTATGAAACTGTTTGCAATCAACTTTACAACAGTTTTTAATAATCCTTTGGCATTTTTTCTGGCATTTACACATTTTGTAACAAACGGCTTCATATAAGCTTCTTCCTTCCATGTAATGGCAGCGTGCACGCATGTTAGCTTCATTCCTAGTTTGATGAAAAGATGAAAGAGACTGGAATGCATCCACACCTTGTTTTTGTCTTCTTGAGTCAATGTAGTTTGAAATAGATCAGCTTTTTCAAAAGAACAGAGTTCAACGTTGCCGTCGATGCACAAGTCATTTAAATCAATTTCTTGTCGTACAGGAACAAGCGGCAAATCGGCAGTTTGGTGCTTAATTTCATCAGGATAAGAAAAAGACGCACATATTGCAAAACCGGTTTCTACTTTATCCCAGTCAATGTTTTTACATTCTTCTTCTTCAATGTACTTGTACTCTGAATGAGCAAGGGGTAACCTTAACTGGTCAAGATACAGAGAGGAATAATCTGCAGCGAAAATCTCCGTTTCATTTCTGTCATCCCCTAGCCTTTTACTAATTGCAGATATAATTTTCTCATTAACTAAATTAATTCCACCAGTTATGGATCTTTGCAAAGCAGAATTAATTCTTTGGTCACGGCAGTAGGTGTACGTTGGCCTACAAGTAAAATGTGCCACACTATTACTATAAGCGGACACACTAAAATCATACAGAGGAGTAAGCTGAAACGTGTCAAATGCAAATTTTTCATATGCCTGCATCGCAGATGCTAGAGCTAGGGCCCTAGCTTTTGTAACAAGCAGCGCATATTCTCTCATGTTGTATTTGCATACTTGTTGAAAGCAAACAAACGAGTTTTCATATTCTTCTTTTGTTATTGGTCTGTCTAGAGAAGCATCGATAAAGTATTCAAAACTAGGGAATTTGGCCGTGTCTAGGTCAGCATCACAGCTTACTACGTTGGATGGGAAAACGAGCAAACCAGTTTCTACTGCTTTTTGTGATGTTTTCCACTCGTACCTTTTGTCTGTTATCATATACTTTTCCTCTTCAGTGAGCATCGCAAGCAATTCTTTCATTTCATAGTCCAGATGGTTCCTTGGCTCCAGCAAACGATAGGTGTTAATTAATTCTATGCACAAATAACCATCCTTTTTTGGTATTATTCTGTATTGGTCCAAATTATCTTGTCTGATTGCTCCCAGCACTTGGTTACCGACAATTTTTGTAAAGTCATTTACAAAAATGGGTACCCATGGTTTTGCTTTTATTCTGCTGTTGCAGCGATGACATGCTACACGAATTGGTTCATTCAACTTGAAATGGGCATGATGACGACACTTGGGATTGCTAATGGTAAAGTCTGTAGTTCCACAAGCAAAACATTCATGTGTATTATCAATCATTTCTTGATCTTGTTTTGAGACGACAAGGGGCATGGCATCAAATGTTCGGTTATCCTTACATATCCTTGCGTATCTATCGAGTTCGTCAGAAAAATCAAGTATTCCCTCCGGGCAAAATCCAGAATCTCCTTCCTCATGAATGCCATTAGATTCTAGGCATACAATTGAGAAACAGATGGGTACAAGCACGTTTCTATCATCTTCTTGTTTAATTCCCTGAAGGCAGTTTGCAAACATTTTTGATGGTGGGGGTAATAGTTTATGTTGTTCGTCAAAACGATAGACATCATTTTCGGGAGAATCAATAACTGGATTTTCTTGTTGTAGGCACTTGGTTTCATGATCATCATCAGCAGCAATAAAAACACCACAGAAACGGCAGGCACGAGTTTTGTTGTTTGTTTTTCGTACTCTTCCAAGCTTCATTATGTCAATTATTGTACAAACATGATACTCGTCTGTGTACTCTTCTTGTTGCTTGGCTGACAGATGCTCCCGTTTTATTACCAAAAGCGTTACACTATCAGGAAAAAAGGCAGATGCTGGACGAGATAGAAAAAACTTTTCTTGCTCTACATCGTACTCGTACAATGTAACGGAAATTTGCTGTGTCTCCTCAAAAAAGGCAAGGCTGTTGGCATCAATACCTTGAATGTAACGATGCATTTTTAGTCGAGAAAAGTACGGTTCATATGTCTCTGGATTTAAAATCCTGTGTCTCAACTTCTTCCTTTCGCTGTCTGTGAGTTTATCATCCCATCCTTTTCCATTTTCAAGTTTAATTTCCTTGTAGTATAAACCACAGAGAACTGCATAAGGAAAGCAAGCCTTTTCTTTCGTGTCTATATTCAGACATCCTTGGCGGTTTTTAAGATATCGTGGTTGTAAATATCCCTTCAACATTTTTTTACTAAACTTCATAATCAAAACGTCAATATTCTGCACACGCTTGATTCGTTTTCCCGATTTTTGTGCATTCAGCAACTGCATGAAAGCTATTCCCACATTGACGTTGGTCTCAATGACAGAATTTGTAAAGCTTTTGTGTGACAATTTGGTTTGCTTTGAAAAATATGTGTTTGTGGATTCCTCGCCCGTTTTAATATCCTCCATGCGTAGGTGGAATGCAAATTTTGTTTTGATTCTTCCGTGAAGATCCACATACTTATTCAAAAGTTGTCGCAGTGAACCAACAATGTGGTCTACTGCATCAGGTAGGGTTTTAAAATCTTGATCAAAATGAAATCTGTACCTGGCAATTAGATCGTCAAAAGCTGAGGCAGATTTTTCCAAAATCAACGTCCCTTGCGTATTTCTGGTGACAAGTTCCTGGTCATCTGCTTCACAGGCACAAGCATCAAACATGCACTTGTGGTCTTGTTTATGAGAATAGCATCGGCCACAAAACGTGCAAATATGCTTTGATAGCATGTGTGATTGAAGCTTGTCGAAATTATCTGTTGTAAAATTACAATTTTGAACAGAGCAGCTAAGCTGCTGTTCCACTGGCTGTTTAACTTTATACATTTTAAAACAGTGTCACGTACAAATGATGAAATTCTACTAGCACTTACACTTTCATCTTGCCTATTGCAAGTTCAACATCTGCTTTTAGTTTTATGATCAAGTCATCATTAGCGTGCATAACATTAAGCAGACCAGAATGATAGAGCAAAAACTTGTTTTGTGAACTGAGAAACTGAGTATCTCTATATTTTACAATGCGTTCAATCAAATAAACTTCTCTTTTTGGTTCTGCTGGGTCCAGTTCTCGATAGTTTTTACAAATTTCACACAGTTTGTTAGAAACATTATAACAATGCCTACAAAAAATGGTTTTACACAAGACACAAGTTACATTTTTTTCACAGTTTGGAGGCAGCTTCATGTTTCACTTTGATGTACGTACTAATTGGCATGTCGGAATAAATCAATAATCCATTTCTGTTACGTAACCGCGATAATGCCGTGTACCACAAACGCTTGTTGGTATTATATCCTGTAAAATGTACAACAGCTTTATCTAGTGTCAAAGCTTGCGTACGGTGGACCGTGCTCGAGTACACAGGAATAAGTGGGAAAAATGATACTCGAATCTTTTCATTCAAGTGTTCACAGAAAAAAGTATCAACCTGACGTTTTATTGGTACTGCCTTGTCATCGCCCAGAGTCTGAGCAAGAAATGACGGAAAATGACAAAAGATTATTTCTGGTTCTGGGTCAGATTCTGAATTAAACCACAAGTCTGTTATTACACCAGCTGCCGAATTGTACAGGTTGGCTTCACTAAACAAGTTTCTAGTCAAAAACACACCAATACCAACACCAGCATATAAAGCTGGATAATCGTTGCTACACTTTTCACAGAACGGAGATAACACAGCCTCCAACTTTTTTACTGGGATATTTAGTCTGGCAATGTAGCTTGCATTAAATCTTCTTACCGCTGCATTCGTGGGCAGAATATTCAAACAGTTGTTAAACGAGTTCACCTCTTCTGCTGACAGGTTATTTGCAAGCCGACTCTCCAACAATTTAATATCTTGTTCTGTATTTTCACTTGTACGCAGTCTCATTAACAACATAAAGTATTCAATGTCAAAAGACTGCCGCACATTCCCTTTCAACTCGACAGAATATGTAGGGCAAGAGATTATGTCATATCCTTGGGCAGAGAATTGGTCTTGAGGTGGTTCAGTAGCAAATATGGGTTTCTGTTTTATCGGTAGCAACTGGCATGGATCCAAAAGAATTATAATGGAAAATGATAATTTTTGGGTGCTGCGCTTAATATAATTGACTCTGTTAATTAATAAACTTAACAACGTTAAGCCTACAAGACTGCCTTCATCCAAAAGACAAATATCCAAGTTTTTAACTTGTTCTCTCACATTTTTTGACACTTTATCTTTCACCAGATTTTCAAGTTTAGCTTTGATATTATAAATTCCAAGAAACGAATGAATAGTTTTTCCGTTTGGCAAGTTGGATGCTGCCGCAGCAGTGGGTGCAAGGTAGGCGTATTTTAATTTTTTCTCTCGCAAATACCGTTCAGCATATTTTGCAACAAACGATTTGCCACTTCCGGCCACAGATGATATGAGGGCAGTGACATGTTCTCCTTCACTAGTCCTCTTGATAACTTCATAAATTACTTTTAAGACCTTTTGTTGTTCTTCTGTAGGCACTGGCATAAAGATGCTCGGATACTTGTTTAAATTCACAAAGTGTTTTCTGTTTTGTTCAATAAACAAACGGTAGTAACCAGGTAGTCTAGGATACTTTTTCTTTGCAATAGTTTTATCAAGCAGACTATCAATGTGTCTCTTGCCAAGCTCATCAGCCATGATGTAGACAGCTTGGGCTCTCGTTTTCAACTAGAGAAAAGTGAGAGCAAAACAGCACAGTGCAACTGGCACTAGCTGCTGCCGAGCAGGTATAAAAGCAGCAGCGCTGCTTTAGGTTGGCACCTCAGTCTCATTGCAACACGAGACCTATTCAGAGCTATCCAAAAACCAGTTTTCATTATGGCTTGTTCAAAAGATATATTAAAGTGCTGCTACGGGAGCTTGGAGATTGACGAAGATCATGAGCTCAGTGATGTGTGGCAAGATCGTAACGTGGTAAAAGTTGAGCCAGATCTGGCAGTTACTGAAGTGAACGGAAAAGTTTTGATAAAAAAGACACACTCGGATGAAAAGTACAAACCATCCAGATTCGAGATTGATTCAAGGGACCTGGACTATATTGTCACAGAAATGTTGCGGATTGGGCGCATGGCCAAGGCTACTCAGAAAGGGGGGTTCACGGTTTACACTCTGGCTGGTGTCAAGAAGGAAGATCCAAACTCTCCATCATTCTGGAATCACAAGTACACTGTCAATTCTGGCGAATTCTTTCTTCGGCCATATTCGACTTCAAAGAATTTGTTCTGGAGACTTCATCAACGGACAAAACCGGAAGGATTAACTCTGGAGAATGGAAAGACCTGGCATGGATCTTCATCAACACTGTTCTGGGAGAAAGGACTGGAACTGGCTGCTGTGCTGCAAAAGATGGCTGAAAACCGGGACTCTGGATACGATGTGATTGATTAAGGTTAGAAATTTGGGGCAAAAAAATTTAAAAATTTATAAAATCCATAAAAATATAAAATTTACAAACCAAAAAAATACATTTTATTATAAAATCAAAAAAAATATTTTTTGGGTTAAATGTTTTGGCAATGAATTGTGTGCACGCATGAGTTTATACTTTGAGACTTTTCATGTTTTAAAATAACTTTATGCAGTTTAAATATTTTTTGTAGTAACCAATTTGTGTGCACTTGTAAATATGCAATTTCAAAATTATAGTTTTAATACTTGTGTGATTGAATTTTTATGTAGCAAGAAATTTGTGTGCACTTGTAAATATGCAATTCAAAATTATAGTTTTAAAATATTTTATGTAGCAAGAATTTTGTGTGCACTTGTAAATATTTGCATTGTTACAAATGTTATGCAATTGTAAAATATATTTTAAGAAATATTTTTTGTGTTATACATAAATTTTAAACTTGAGAATTTTTATGCCATTTTATCTAGAAATTTTGTAAACATTTTTGTAGAAAAACTTTGAAATGACAAAAAAAGATTAAAAATTATAAAAAACCCCAAAATAACTTGTACAACTTCCATTACTAACAACAATAGTTACTAATCCAATGATGCATATTATACCCAGGGTATTACCATAGACCATTGAAAAAATGCATATTATGCCAGGGCAACATCATAGATATTATGTTATGCTTGAAAAGATGCATATTATACATCATGTCGTACTCGAAGAAATTCCAGAGCACCCATGTCGTACTATTTTCGGGGTTTGCAGAATTATCCGTTTTTTTTGGCCAAAAACTGAAAAATGTCGTACTATCCGAGATAGTGTGCATAATTAAGAAGATAGTACGTAGCATTCCAATTCTACTCATATTAAAAAACGAATCAATATTATTAGTGGATTCTTAAAACAGAATCAGCAAAGCAGGTCATATGCTAAAATTTGCCTCAAGTCTTCATTTTTTATTTTGATGATAGCGTTAAGTTCAATCTGTCGCAAGTAAAATCCGTGTAACACAGCAACTTAAACGTAACGACGTTACTCTACTACGTAAGCTGTAATTTGCTACTAGTCGGTGATTTGAGTGCCGCTCAAACATAACTACAAATTGATCATAATTCAACTTGATTAAAGTTCGAAATGCAACTTTTCTATACAACTTAAGAATATTTGTAGTTTTTTAAATATATGTTTCAAAAAGGTATATATTGCAATGGCGAGCAATGTTTAATATTTTGTCTCAATAGGAGTCTTTGGGAGTCTAAATATTTTTTTAAATTGAATTTTAGTTGAACTTAACTAGGAAGGAAGGTGAAGAAGCCCATGTTATTAAGCTTATGTTTTAGCAGCTTAATTGGTGGTCAGAAGGGAAATGGAGGGGATGGGATGATTTAGGAACTTCGAATACAGAGCAAAAATGTGGCTAGCACACACACGGGTACTGAATCAGGCAAAGGCGTACCCAGAACCCGGTCCAGGGGGGTCACGTATAAAACCAATTGTATTATAACGAAACTTGAATGATTCATGCATATAATTTATTTATAACTTCCGAAAGATTGGCTATTTTTTCACGCTACACTTTGTGTAACCAGTTTATATTTGCTAAAATTCCCGATTGGACAAGAATATAAAATAAACAAGATAGTTTCAAACACGTTCTAAATATCTTTTTAAACTGACTGATCCGAAATCGAAAACAAGTTTAGCTCTTGCCTTACACTCTGTAAGTTACAGATGATTGAAATGTTAAAACATTACGAATACCAAGTTTAAAATATTTATTTAGATCACTTGAAATTTTTACTTGCTGGATACTTCAGCAAAAGTGCTGTTGCAGATGTTGTCGTCCGTGTGTCGTTTTCTCTTCATCTCAATTTGTTTCTAAACCAGACTAATGTCTTAATATACTAAGTTAATGTAAAAAAATAAGTTTGCAGTTCGTTAAACATTTTCTAAAGATTCTAATAAACATTCGAAGAACATATTAGGGTAATTACGGAAACAATAAAAGGGCTTGAAACTTTCTAACATTTAAATACGAAATTAGCTGTTTACAGTCCTGGATTTTTGTTTAAATCTCGATAACCAACCACTCCTCTTCATTGTATGAAATCAGAGGTATTCATACTTGAAATACATTTTTTAGTATATTAAGTATTCTCATATTGGGGTTTATCAATGATATCCGATAAATAAAGTCACAAAGTTGAAGTCCTTGAAAAATCTAACAGAAGAAATCATGGAAATTGACTAGTAATCTACAATTGCCAACATATAACTTTGCGTGCTTATTGCAAAAATATTTCATGGTGGCCTGAGCTGTCATTGATAGTTATAACGTTATAGTTATAGAATCGTTATTAACGATGAACAAATATTTACAAAAAAAAGTTTGACGGTTTTCCTATTTTTAAAGCATGACATTAGGTTTAAATTTCTGAACCTAAAATGTTGAAGATTTTTAGACAAAGTAAATGATTAAACAGTGTGTTGCAAAAAGACTTTCAGATGACTTATTAAATAACGATTATTTTGCTGATTAATAAAAGCCATGTGCATGTAAACGTTTGGCTTGTTTTGTAAACCTAAGTTCAAATAGAATTTCGGTGAAAATTTTATTTTAAAAGGTAAAATCAAAAATACCAGAAATTACAATTGAAAATGTATCTATGTTAAAATATGTTTGTTCATTATATTTTTGTTAATTTTACACTTAGGAGTTTATAACCATCAAACACAAACAATAGGCAATCATTGGTACTCATATTTATGTGACTTGTTTCGAAGATGTAGCATCCTGTATTATATTGCTTTTTTTATAAAGCGGAGATAATGTATTAGACATTGGTTTAAAAGAGAACTAAGACAATCTATTATCTAGAAAAGCAATCGAAATGCATGAATGTCCGCGTATCTCAAGATCAGGCAAGCAATAAATCGTGAAGCAAATAACCCAAACATCATACTGGAATTTATTGCAATTATAAATCGCATTCATTTATAGAAGATCTTTCTATCCAGGCATATATGTGCAGTCAATAACCACAAAAAATAATATCCTTTATTACTACCATTCCCTATATTACAGGTAGGTAATTTCCACTGATGCAATAATGTTCATGAAAAAAGTAAACCATTTGTCAAGTTGGTCGTAAAAAAGCCTTCATATGCAGTACCAAGTAATTTGCCAAAATATATTAGTGTGGAGAACAGTATACCTGCTTAAATTCATATCATTCAGTCTACATAGTTTTCTCTCGGGGCTTTTATTTTTTTCTCAAATTCTAGGGGGGGTCACAGGCACCCGGTGGACCCCCCCTCGGTATGCGCATGCCAGACAACTTAGATGAAAAACTGACTAACTGAAAACAGGAATAAGAGATTTTTTTAAAATTTTTCTGAAGCAAAATTAAACTTGTACTAAAACATGTATAACTTTCATTAAAACATGTATTCTAGAGTTTAAAGTATGTAGTTTTCAAAAATATGTGTGGTTGTTTTCTCAGGTGCTCACGTTCTTCAAAATAAAGATATTAATTTAGGTGCAGGAAACTCCGGACATAGTTTATATCCCAGGCAGTAGCTGTGCATGCCGTGATTTTGCGATGCAGGTTTTCCTCTGCAGAAACGTTCTGCTTTGGAAATTCGAACTCTCATGGGTGTCTATGCATATTGAGAGGAGGTGGTTTGCAATCCTATCTAAGCCTTCTTTTTTATGTTAGAATTAAAAGTTTCACTCGACTAAATCTGTCCATGAAATTGTTTTACCCACGCGACTAGCTAAGTTTACTGACGTCAAAACTTAACATGCTGCCTTTTACATGCTTAGTACTACTAAATTTCACAAACCACAAATAATACCTCAATTTTTAAAATATTCAAAGGCTTTGTTCATTTTCTCAAAATGATTTTCACGCATTCAGCTTAAGCTGCAGCTTAACAGCTCGGGTCATTATCCGGCCTTTGTGAAACGCGTTCTGCGTTGCGGCTAGAACCTAAATTAACCTCCAACAATGTTCTGGTTAGTTTAATAATTGTAAACGTTCTTAAAGTAAAATAAAGAAAGCATTTACTTCTTTTATAAATCAATTGCCAATTAGGTAACTGAAGTAAGAATTTAGAAATCTGCAGAAATCCGGGACAGTACAATTTGTAATACTCTGTTGTTCGGGTGTCATGATTTTTTACTTACTGCTTTGTCTACTGCTTTTGCAGAGACTGTTTTACTGATTGCTGATGAATCGGTTAAATTTTTAATTAAGAAAGAAAAATACCAGTATATTTGACTTTTTATTTGCATTAAACAATTGCTAGTTCAGTTAAAAATGGATACGTCGTATAGGCGACAATTGTCTCGGTGCAGCTGACGCTGACGTCATACATATGGAGGCAGAACGAATTTTTTGGCGTGTCATCTTAGAACGTCTGGTATATTGTTTGCTAATCGGATACCGTGACCAGATTTAAATTACTTTACACGTTTTTAGAGCCTTTAAAATATTTAAAATTCAAAGTAGCCTTCATTTAACTTAAGTTTGTTATTGATTAATATCATGTTGTACTTAATCTGGAACAAGCATTTAGACTTAATTGATTGAAGGGAATGTTCTGTTTGATCAACACGCCATAAGCTTATGGTAGTTTCACAAGCAGATATTAATTAAATATATCATGATGGTTAGGTCAAGATCATCTTGACAAGATGCAGTCAACGACCGCCCTCTTAAAATTCCTTACACGGGCGTTCGACGAAACGAAGCAAATTGAAATGTTCTGGAAAAAATGGCTGACGAAAACGCAAAACTTGTTAGTATAGTTAGAGGACAATTTAAATTGTATTAAAAATTTCAACAGTTAATCGTTTGGCCTATGTTATTTATGCATTTATTTATACGCACACTATTGCCTCGAGAGAGGATGCATATCTTTATCTGTGATATAATAATACCTCCAGAAGTGCAAGTGCCGCATTTTCGGCGTTCAAATGCTTAACAAATTTCTCTCTCTCTCAAAACTTTCTCATTGATCTAGTTACTATTCTGCCATGAAATCCGTCATCGTACATTGGCTGTTTCACACTATTCTCTGTTTTAATGCGTAATGTTGGAGGATTTCTTAACAAACATACTTTCATTTAAAACTACTAAAGTGTTGTAAGGTTCATTATTCCTCCAGTATTTTTTACTACACTGATATTAAAATGCAAACGAAAGGTTCTCTATGATGCGAATCGGGTTCAGGATGGAGAAGGTCCAACTCACCTAGTTTGTTCTAAGCAAATAGCTGAAGAAGATTCCATGGAGGTTGAGGGACGAAGGACAAAACCTTGAGAGGTTGAAGGAATAGTGGAACTTGTTGCAATAAGCAATTGAAAGGAGGCAAAAGCTGTAAAGTTGAATTATGGAAGAGTGAGGATGGACAAGATGTCCAGGGACTTAAGTGCCTGGAAGAAGGAACTGGATGATTGGGATCCTGATTCAGGATTCCTGAAGGGTCTAAACCAGTTGGAGGCGGAGGAGTTGGAATTGCAGTTCAAGAGGGAGGAATTAGAGGAAAAGCTGTACGAACTAATGATCAGTGAAAGGCCCAACAATTCAATAACTCTGGACAATTTTATGCTAGTTTAGCACACAATATTTGTATTTGAATACATGATACAGTATACGTGGTTATACGTGGTGGGCTTCCATAGCCATGGCACTCTTCTCCAAATTAAAATCGCTGGAAATGCAAATCTTGCTGGTAGCAGTTAAGATGGTGAAGACGATAGTGGGATATTCTGTAAACCAGTTTGAAATTGATTGCCAATATCAAGTTACCAGTTATAAGGATTCTCAAACCCCATTTCTGCGGTTGTGGTATTTATTGGATTGGCGGGGATGCATGGAGAGCATTATTCAGCTTGACATCCAACAGCCGACGGACACTTGCATTCACTAGTTATTTTACAATTGACTAATGGCAATTGGCAATGTTTTAGCCGTTTCTGCTTCACCGAACTTTTTCTCCGGAGTCTCAAGGGCAATAGCATACTTTAGCAAGTTAACCTATTTAAAATGTACTTTTGGCCTGCAATAAAAAGCTGTTTACCCAACCAGAGTGACAGCCGCTTACCTGTGTTTCATTTGCATTTAATCTTTTAAGACGTATCAAAATCACTAGAGGTTTCAAAACAGAATTTGCAAAGTCCGACTTTTACTAATTGAGACGGTGCATGCAAAAACCACGGTCGACGGCGTTGCTAAGACTGATAAATATGTGTAGCTACAATAATTGTTTGACAAAAAATGAAATGACAAGTTTGTCTGTCTCGCGTTACATCATTTCAAAATATTATGAAGTGAAATATGTGACATTTTGAGAAAAAATTAAGACGGTAGCGGAAAAGCATCAAAACATGATATCTTTAGGTTGAAACAGAAGATAAGCGAACGTTTCGAAACAAAAACAAACAATTTTCTCGCGATACTTTTGTAAATTAGTCAAACATTAGTAAAATAATTATGAGCATCGGACTTAGCAACGCCGTCCACCGTGGTTTTTGCATGCACCGTCTCAATTGACATTTCAAAGATAGGAAAAAAACCAACCTATCACAAGATAAATCCTTGTATCGCGGCAACGTAACTGCAACGACGTTATCTTAAGACTAAATGTATTTGCAATTCTCTCACATTTTCTTGAAATAATTGTTGGAGTCGGAATAATAAAAACAATTGAGTTATAATAATTTTTTGAGAAGTTTGCTAAGAACCAACTTTGCAGTACAGCTGCAATTGTAAAATGCTAAATTAGGAAATGCCAAACAACTGCTGGTAAATAATTTGCATGAAAAAATGTGCGTTTGAAAATGGCATTTAGTTACAGTGATCATTGCAAATTAAACTTAATTAGAAAGGTGATGGGAGCCCTATTTATTAAGCTTGAGTCACAGTTTTACGAGACTTATTGATGGTCAGAAGGAAAATGGAGAGGATGGAACGGGACGATTACATAAAAATGCAAACTTGCCTATCTAGGGAAACTGTTTATTTGATATGATAATACTGTAAATAATAAAATTTAACAATGCATTTTAGGCTTAAATAACTCTCCAACTGATAAACCCGTGTTTGAAATATGAATTCCTAATGCCTGCTAATGAATTAAAGTATTTTCCTAAAAGTATTTCCGCATTTTGAAAGAAGTGTAATAGTACTAATCTTTAGATGACCAACAAAATTTCCAAATGTGCGTTCTTGTACATTTAGCGTATTATATAGCAGCTTTTATGTAATGATGAGTTTTGCAGTGAGATTACTTTTGTTATCGTTTAGGACAACCGAATTCTTACAAAATATTTAGAACTACCACAGCTATGGTTATAGCATATCGTGGTTCCATTTATCTGGAAAATGAAATAGGGTTCTGCACTTGCTAAAAACCAACAACCTGCATATATCTTGGCGATTGCTTCGATTTATTAGCCGGAAGGGTCGTTAATTGATTGGGGTTTACAACGAAAACTAATGGACCAATAACTCTTGTGAGTATCTGTAATTCTGGACCTAACCTACACAAAACTTTTAATATAAGCCTTTCCAATTTCAACAAAAGTACTTTCCTAAAAATATTTCAACAGTTTCAAAGAAATGTAGAAGCACTGAGCTCTAATGACCAACAAAGTTGCAAAATGTGCGTTTCTATACATTTAGCGTTTTATTGAGAAACTTTTTATGCATGATGCGTTTTAAAAACAGATTTTTTGGAATTTTGTATTGGCTAAAACATTACAAAGTGGTTTATATGGTATCTATAACATCAAAACATCCCATCAAGTCGCAAGTGAGACTTTTCGGCGTTCAAAGGTTAATTTTTATAAAAGTCCTAAACCACCTTCCAAAGTTTCTTTATTACACTAAGTATTTAAAAATTTCTATCTATATAACTGCAATTCAATCAGTCATCCTAATTAAGATTATTGTAATTTTTTATTCTGAGACGATTTGAGAATGCAGATGACGGTTTCATCTTCTTTTGGGTGTTCTTTTTTAGTCCAAGCTCGCGGCTCATCGTAAATAGTGATAACCGATAAATAGATATTGGTCTGTAAATGAAGGGGCGCCCACGTTTTTTGTTCATTTCATGCATTCATCTTTGAGCTGCAGCTAGTGCAGCTACTCGGACCTTAATTGGGGCTTTTTTGTGAAACGAGTTCTGCCTGGTTGCTGGAACCTCAGTTAACATCCAACGGTTTTATGCTTAGTTTAATAATTTGATCTAAGCTAAACATTTTTAAAGCAAAATGAGAAAAGGATTAACTTTTTGACCTAGACCAATCAAGTAAAGTGGAGTAAGAATATAGTTCTAACACTTTTATGATAGGCTTTCATACTTTATGATTACTTTTTATAATTTTTTATTCGGCGGAATTGAATGAACCCATCTAGCGCAACATTAATCCTTTTCAAGCAACCACATAAATGCGTTGGCGTTATTCTACTACGTAACCTGCAAGTCTATTTAATATAAATGATTTATGTGCCCTAAACACAAAACCAAAAGTAAGGCTAGCACGCTCTTCGGCACTTGATTGCGTAGTATAGAACTAGGCTGAAAACAGAGACAGACACACACAAAAAGTAATAGTTTGAAAGGGTCGGAGTTAGGAAACAATAGTCCGGGGCTTTGTTGTGGAGATGGTGGAGGGCTGAAGGAAGTAGGCAGGGGTATTAGAGGGACTGTTAAGGAGTGCATCCCCGCGGAGAAGTAAACGGAGGGAAAGACGCAGTTTAGAAATGCTGCTGGAGGATGGGAGGACAACAGGAGAACACCCAGAACGGCTAAGGTCTGGAGTCAGAGTGTGAAGGAGGAGGAGCTTGTACAAGTGAGACTGGAGGGAACATATGACTGACAGGTTGCGTGGAGTGTGGAGCATTTTATTTATTCATTTGGAAAGAGTACACAAGTATCTTGCGCAGTTTAGTTACACGTTAGCTAAACTGAAGATGATACATAAATAGCTTGACAATTGAAAGGGAGAAACAAGAGGTTGCAAGCAGCCAATTAAGGCGCTATGCTGCATCGATAAACGCACAAAGAAAAGTTACAAAGATTAAATTTAGGACAGGGTTAACAAGCCCATACCAAGACGCGATATAACAAAAAAAGAAAGAAAAGTTAACATTTTTCACGTAGTAATCTTACAAGTTTCGGTATCGTAGATCTTCTATACCTTTCATATCTACATTTAACAAGTCGAAAGTTATGAGTGTTTTTGTTATATCTACAACTGTATCCAGGTTTTCTTTTTATTTGGTATTTTTCGAGCCAAGATTTAAACCGTTCACTTTTAAGAGTTTTAACACTAAACCTTTGTAGTAAGTCACTCCATCGTTTTTCAAGATTATCTAAATTAAGGGCTTTACAAATTGACAAGTAATTTGAACTGGATACATATTTGCCCGATATTATAGCTAGTGCACGTTTTTCCACACTAACAAGCTTTTTTGACTGCTCAAGAGTTTAGCTATTCCACCAGAGTACACAAGAGTATTCTAAAATACTTCTTATATGAGAAGTATAAAGTTGAGTTAATTAGTATTGTAAGAAACCTGAACACTTCAATTTTCTTAATATATATAATTTTTTACAAGCTTTTGTATAGGTAAAATTAACATGATCACTCCAGTCACATGTATTATTAACCATTATTCCAAGCAGTTTACTAGTACTTACACACGGGATGTCTGATCCATTGATTGAAAGCTAAAAGTTACTTAACCTTTTACCTTTAGAATTATCAATGATTATGACGTTACTTTTCTTTGGGTTCAAACACATATTTTTTCAGATAGCACCTTATTAACTTCATAAACATAATCAGCAATACACGGGATAGTGTCATATTGTACCTTTTCAGCTATTACCATATCGTCCACAAAAGCATTCATGATGTTTTTTGGACCAGCATGTTTAACATAGAACTCAGTTAAGACTTTGTTGATTAGAATTATGAATAACAAAACCGCTACTTTTGTTCCCTGTGGAGTACCATTGAATAAGAAGAGAAAATCAGAAAGTAAATGTTTGTACTTAGTACACTGGGTTCTATATTATAGAAAATCCCCAATCCATAAAATATCACTATCATTAATATTCAAACTACGAAGGCATTCAATAATAACATTGTGATCAACCAGATCATAAACCTTGGACAAGTCCAGCAGTACTAGTATTATATATATATATTAGGGGTTTCGAGTGACTTTAGTATAAACTCGTATAAGGCAATCATGTAATGAGTTGTAGAGGATTTTTTTATTGTCCCAAATTGTGACTTGTTTAATTTGTCTATTACTTGAAGGTAAATTCTTTCGCACATAAAATTTGTTGAGTGAAGGCGAGGAAGTGGGACTTAGGGGGAGTGCGAGAGAAAAATTGCATTAGAAACGGCGCAGTTGGGGATTACGCGAGGATTGCCTGTGGTGGTCTGTCCACCCGGGGAAAATGATCCTTCCTGAGGTGGGGGTTTTTCCGCAGAGGGTAGAAGACTCTAGTGTCTCTGGATCCCCTACACCCAAACTTAAACTTAAAATAATATATCTAGCATAATTCCTTAATTAACGCACCCTAATTTCGTGCATTGGGATTTTAAAAATTTCTAATCTTATTCTGGGTCGAATGAATGTTTCTTCAGATTATTTGATCCATATAATAAAAACTGGACAACTGTTACTTTCTGAAAATTAATAAACTGTTTATAAGTTTCACACGATGCTTGTATGCAGTAGGGCTAAAAATATTTGTGCTTTCGTCTGCATTGAATAAGTCTTTTTAGATTTTTTGTCAACTATGTAATTCATTAACTGACACAGACTAAATTAAAACAGCACAAACCGAAAACTACCTGAAAATCCAACATTTATACAGTTAATAATTTTTTACACAAGACAAGCAATTAATAGTTTGGGATCCCACTCATGAATCGGAAGGAAGAGCGTGGTCGTGACTACAAACCAAAGTTCTGGACATCTCTTCTTGCTTTTTTATATAATTTAAAAATACGTAATGCTTGGGTGGATGATTCAGTTTATTTGCTTTTTAATCAACATTTCCCTGAAAAGGACCTATGTTATAAGGGTCGAAACATTGGAACAAAATTGTTATTTTACTAAACACTCGTTGAAGCCCATAATCATTTTACATTAATTAATTAATAGTTTGATGGCCTATCATCTCATAATAATTTGTGGTTTATTTATCTGTACTGATTAAATAATTAGTAATGAATTGTGTTGGAAAATGAATTTTCATTGTACTAATTTTGTTGTTGTAAGTCTTTAACTACCTCATCCTACGAATTTATTTCGAATACCTTATGAGCTTAATAAATTTAACATATTCAGGGTAGTTTCGTTTGCAATATTTAAGTTTATTTGCATAATAAAGTAATGGTACCAATGATACCGTATCATAGTAAATTTAAAAGCCAAGCCGAAATTGTAAAGTCCGAGTTGTTGTGACCGTTGCCAATACTTGAAATGCTTAAAATCCAAGGCTTGCTGGTGGCAGTTTAGGTAGATGGTGGTGTGTATAATGGTATTGAGAAGGAAGCAGGCGAAGAATATCCAAAAGTTCGGAATCCATGTAAATTACAGGGAGTGAAGCTCTGTGCGTTGACAAAGAGCATTGCAAAAGCAGTTAGAATTGATTGCCCATATCAGATAACAAGTTATAAGGGTCCTCCAACGCCATTTCTGCGGTTGAGGTTGAGGAATTTCTTGGAATGGGATGCATTTTTAAGCTTGGCGTTTCAAATAAACGGCGGAAAATTACATTTATTTAGTTTTAGTACAACTGATTTATGAAAGTTGACAATGTTTTGTCGTTCTTGTTTCACCGGACTTTTCCCCCGGAATCACTAAGGCAAATACGTTCGCAACGTAACCTGTTTAAAAAGCATTAACATTAGCATAATTACAAGGTTATTTATTTAACCTGACTGACACCTTCTTCTGTATTGTATTTGGTTTAGATTGAACTTAAAAGATCATCAAAGTCGGTTAAAAATACTGAAAGCCGCCAGAAGCAGTAGAGTTTTCATTTCAAGAAAAGGGTCAGATTTATTCTGTTGCAAAACAAATCCTTGTAAGATAGCAACATAAACGAAACGACGTTATTCTACTACGTATTATGTAGTTAAAATCAGTAATTTAAGTGTGCCTCTCAAATATACAGCAAACTGATCATAATTAACTTAATTTAATCAACTTGATTAGAGTAAGAAATACCACTTTTCCTTATAAAACTTAACCATTTAATTAGTTTCCCAGTAATTATTTTAAAAGTTGATATGTTGCATGACGAGCAGTGCAAGTTTCAAGAAATGTAAAATCAATAGGAATTAATAAAATTGAAAAATTGAGTTACGGCCTTAGTTGTTAAGGCTAAAAAGCAAAGGAAAGCCAAACACTAGCTCTTAATATTTACATAAAAATGCACGTTTTAAGATGACAATTAATTATAGTGCTCATTATGTCATTTCTAGTTGAATTTAATTAGGAAGGAAGGTGATGGGATCCCAAGTTTTAAGCTTGAGTCACAGTTTTAACCAATTTATTGGTGGTCAGAAGGGGACGAAGAGATAGAGAAACTTTGAGTACAGAGTGTGAGGCTAGTACACCCAAGGGCACTGGATTGGGTAGTAAGGAACTGTCATTGATTCAGAGACAGGCGGAGTTTGACGAATATAAATAATTTGAAGTGTGGGTGAAGTAATAGTCCGGGGGTTTGTTGTAGAAGTGGTGGAGGGCAATGCAGGAGTGTACTGTTTTGGCGTGATTGTTAAAGAGTGCCACGCCAAGGAGAAGTGGATGGAAAGAGGCGTTCCGAAATATTTCGAAATGATGCTGGAAACAAAGGATGGCAAGAGGAGGACAATGAAATGAAATGACAATGAAAGTTTTTTAAGTAAAATTTTACTCTAATGGCTATTGTTTTCCAGAAAAAGTTGAAGTTTAAAGAACTGAGGAACAATGGCGAGTACTGAACGAATTCAGTTAGGGTGTGCCTCTACTTATTTACGCCCATATGAGATTGTTTGAGTTGTCCCGTGCCGTCCGTGCAGTCCCGTGCGTCCGAATAATTCATCTGCTATCAGTAGCTAACGTAGCCATGGCCCGGCCCGCGTGGTATGTTTTAACACAAAAATCGTTGCACAATTATTCATACCTGTAGTTTTTTACCTAATATGTATTATCAATCTATATTAAGACTAGCTGTACTCCAGGCATACGCTCTGGCACCTTTAAGCATATATTAAGCACTGATTCACAGAATCAAAACTGTCAATCTCAATACTTATCCAACAGCAGTGGTTCCTTACCTGCTCTTGAATGTAATATATTTTTGTACAAAAAGAAATTCCAAGAAAAAATTGACAAAACAAATCGTAAACAAAAAATAGGTACATAACTGAAAGATGGAAACCAAGGCGTTCATACAAACAAAACAAAATATGGGCGTTACAAACTTCGGAATCAGTGCTTAATATATATGATTGTATCATGCTAGGGTTGTATCGGTACTTTCTAAGTGTATTGTAGTTTTGAGTAGATTTGAAATAGTTCATCAAGCAAGGAAAAGCATCAAATCATTTCTAAAATGTCCTGAAATGTAATTGCTTTAGACCGTCAGGAACGTTGACTTCAGCCGTGGTCACAATTTTAAATGTTTCAAATATTTTAGTCAGGTTTGTTAGGATAAAAAACCGGCTTGTAATTAAAAGAAACGAAATGCCATAATTACAAGGCTTTAAAAGAGGTGGATTTTTTTATGTATTTCTAAATGAAATGTCGAATATTGTCTATTTTATGGCGCCGTCGATTTTATCCATTAAGCGTAAAGGCGTCATATTACAAGAATGGTTTTAGGAACAATTTATTATTGGTACTACTGCATAATGGAAGCATTGTAAAACAATGGATTATACCAAACCATCATCAAAACTTCCTGAAACTACATAGGTATATTGAAAATTGAAACCGCTTTAGCAAATAGAATTATTGAACGGGATACGGACCCCATTTATATTGACAGTTATCACACGGACATTTGTCTTAGTCAATTTTTTATACCGGACAGTTATCTCATTTGGACAGTTATCTTATTATTGCATTTTTTTCCATTTTGAGCGTTTTTATGAATGAGGACAGTTATCTCAAGACAAAAATTTATATTCCTCAAATTGATGATTCTAAAACATTTCTTCATTGATTAAGGTTTTCCCAAATCAGTTAAAGTTGTTTATGCGGTTCTATAATAATACAAACTGTTTCTTCGCATTTTTTTGTTTGTACACTAATATTGACCATACGTTTGGTGATAGCGCAATTTATATGGACAAGTGAGGTACCAAAAGGTCCATATAGGTCCACGAAGATTTAGAAAAAGTACTTATGCGCTTGGCAGCCAATATAGTATAATGAAACCTGGTATTCTCACTGGAACTTGGTTTCTATATGAGCGCGTTTAGAATTTCTTTTGACGTATTACTTCTTAGTCATCTCTCATCTCAGGTTTAGCGTTTCTCAGAGGCTGGATATCTGGACCTGAAAAGACCTGCAATAAAAAATTGTTAATAATGTGATTTTAAAATACCGTGTTTTTACTAAAGCTCTTATTGGTATGAGTAGTGATATAGACACATACAGCCGAGTTCCAATCGTAAGCGTAGGGTTTCCCGAGTTCCAAGCGTAGGGTTTCCCGGGTTCTAAGCGTAGTGCTTCCCGAGTTTACGCGTAGGGTTTCCCGAGTTTGCATTTTTCTCACAAAATCTCTCCCACCACCACTCACACAAACATTTCTTTCTTATAAACAAGTGAGTTCTCTTACACAAAAGTATATACAAAACAGTATATACCTAAGGCTTATATCTAAAGCTTATAACTAAAGCTTAAAGCTCTGAGCTCTGTATATCAGCCAAAGCTGAACATCCAAAGCTGACCCTTTTCTAACCCAAACATGATGATGATGATGATTCTATTGTTTGAATCCAAGGGTCGTCTTGAGCCAAGGGTACTTTTGGATAAAAATTTTAAGCTGAGCTCGGGTTGGGTTGTTTTGGGGTTTAGAGCAAATATGAATGAAAGTGAAAGGGTTGTTTTGAGCCAAGGGATGGATTTAAGAAAGGATGGGATGCAAAAGCTGACCCAAACATGATGATGATGATGAGTCTATTGTTTCAGAGAAGGGTTGTTTTGTTTTTTCGTGAGACCTTTTCAGCGAAGGGTTGTTTTGAGCTCGGGTTCTTTTAAATTTAGATTTTCAGAAAAAAGGTGAACAATAAGCAATGAGAACAAAAATATTATTGTTTTTGAGTTTTGCCTTCGCATTCCATGTATCCCTGAACCATACGTTTTCATGAGGGATGAGGTAGGAAATTTTTGGAAAATAGATTTCAGTTGAACTTTGTTCATCTTCCAAGCTTCTCATCCTCCGTGTTTCTCAAAAAAAAATATTTTGTGTTTTCTCAAAATATACCTTTTGAATAAAACGTTGTGCCTTACAAAAAACTTTGTGCCTGAATAAAAGACAATAAAACTCAAGTAAAAGCTTTGACAAGCATAATGGACGCAATAAAAAAGTGTCCAATCTGTGATTGGAGAGCCCAATCCTATGATGATGTGATTAATCATCTTGAACTGCATCATCCATGCGATGATCGGTTTACGGCTTTTCAACAGCAAAAGTGTTTGTTTGCGACCTGCACAAAAATTGTCTTTAGCCACAAGGCAATGTGCTACCATTTCGCAAGCTTCCATGATTTATGTGCAACTTGTGAAAAGCGTGACTGTGTCTGCGGATTGCCCAGTAAGTACCTTTATTTTATTTTTATTGATTACTTGAAATTTGAGTGTGCAAAAGTGTCAAGAGTTACAAATTTTTTTCTTGCAGAGCTCCCTCAACGTGACTATGACGGGAAGGGTGACCTTGAAAATGGAATGCAACGTAAGTGAAGAACTTCTTCTTAAACTTCTTAAACTTCGTAATTCTTTATGTATGTATTTAACTCTTATTTATGTTGTTTGTATTACTAGGGCAACCAGGATTCCCGGCAACCCCCAGGGTTACCCGGATCCTCACGGATACCCGGAAACCCGTAGAAACCCGCCTGGCTTTGGTTCCCTGGCAACCCTTAGGAACCTCCAGGGTTACCCGGATCCTCACGGATACCCGGGTACTCAACAATACCCGCCTGGTTTTGGTTTTCTGGCAACTCATAGGAACCCCCAGGGTTACCCGGATCCTCAAGGATACCCAGGTAATCTACGGTACCCGCCTTATCATGGCTCCTACCCGGAAACCCGGGGATACCCGCCTGGTTTCCTTGCGACCGAAATGAATCGTTACCCACAAGACCACCCCTGGGGACCACCCGGAGCACCCGGAGGTCCGCCAGGAGTCTCTGGAATCCATGGACCACCCGCCGGACCAGGAGGACCACCTGAAGTACCTGAAGCCGCCGGACCCGGAGGACCGCCGGGAGCCCCCGGAGCCAGCGGGCCACCTTTTGCTCAAGTACCATTCGGACCAGAAGGACCACCTGGAGCCCCTGGAGGACCACCTGAAGCCCCTGGAGGACCACCTGGAACCAATAATGGTAAGCTTTTGACAGAAATATTGGATGATAAGCTTATGTGTATAATCTTTTTAAATGCAAATTATGCGTTTTAGTAACCTATTGCGACCAGACCAACCGGCCAAAACGTCCCAACTCACCACAACCAGGCCCCAGCAGTAGACTAGGTAAGTTTTTCCCAAAATTTTTATTCTAAAAATTATTCTGAAAATAAATCTAAAAAGTCTGTAGCGAGTACCTGCTGTCCCCGCGGCGACTCGCTATTCCCCTTTCGCCCTAGGGTGCCCACGGTCCCATGGGCACCCAACGCCCTAGGGTTAAATCCACAGGTTGCTCATTGCCCCATGAGCTTCCTTATATTTTCTCAAATAACGCTTTTGTTTGTTGTTTCAGAACCGCTACCCAAACGGACAATGATTGCGATACCGGATGACTTCAGATTAAACAGATGCTCACATTGCCCCATCGAGTTTGCCGACCGTAATGATTTAGTTGAACATATAGTGAATAATCATAATGATTTGTGTGATGATGTACAGATAGGAGAAGGGTATACAGGCGAGCCGCCGAAAATAGTTAAGACTAGGGAAGCGTTTGATAAAGTATTGGCAGAGTATGAGGCCCAACTGGAAGATGTTGATTATAATGATGTTGATGCGTTTTACAATTTAATCAAGCCACAAGTTGTTGAGATTATGAAAGAAAGACTTAAAAAGCATAAAAACTTTGTCATACAGTTTGATATGCACGGACTTTTCTACAAAGAAGAGGATGAAAATGCCAAACCTAGGCAACACATTTTAAAATCATTCAAAACGATAGTAGAAAACGAAAACTACATTAATGTGGCGTTTAGTCTAGGAAAAGACAATCATTCACTTAGAGTTGAAGAATATGAAGAAAATGGAAGTGGCTGGGTTTTCAAAAGAGTAGATAAGTTTAAAGTAGTAATTTTCAGAGCACTACGCACTGGCGGAAGAGGTTGTATTTATGTACTACCCCAGAATTTAAAATCAAAGTCAAAATCAATTACTAATGTTCCCAGTGAAGGTGGAGACTGCTTCAAGCGGTGTATAGTAGCAGCACTCACAGAGAAAGATATAGATGAAGGTGTGAGACAAGGTAAAACAAAATACAAAAGTGATGTCTTGAAAAACGATTGGTGGTATGATCAGTACCTAATGTCAAAGTCTCAGATAAAGGGTAAATATAAGAATAGAGTTGACAAGCTAGACCTAAAGGTACCAGAGACTGGTAGATTGGTTGACTTTAGTAATATCGGTAGTTTCTTTAGTATTAAGCAGGTAGCTGAGTTTGAACGTAACAATCCTGATATTGGATTGAATATTATTTGCTACGATGAAAGTCCAATGGATATTTTGGATGATGATCCAGAAGAAGAAGAGCCAGAGCGTTTAAATTCAAATATATTTTTAAGTAGAGAGGCAGAGGTAAGCGAAAATGATTCCGATAGCGACTCGGATCGCTCAGAATATGATAACGGAGAGCCAGATGATGTTGAAAACGCAATTGATCTTTATGATCATCAAGGTGATGGCGAAGAAGAGCGAAGGCCAATGACATCGTATAGAAAAGCAATTATTGAGTGGGAAAAGCTAATGGAGCATGTATACCCAATTGTAGTTTGTAGGGAGAATAGACCAGTAATCATAGATCTTTTATTAATTCAAGACAACACGCGTGGCCATTATTGTTGGATTAATAATTTTAAAGGCTTTTTAGCCAAACCAAATCAACGAGGGTTACAGGATGTTTGCAGGTTTTGTCTAAATAGTTTATGGTCTGAAAAGTTTGATAAGCATAGAGAATACTGCTCAGCTTTAGGCTTTCAAAAGACTAGGTTCCCTAAAGACAAGTATCTTGAATTCAAGCACTGGAAGAAAACCATATTTAAGCCTTTTGTAATGTACGCAGATTTTGAGGCAGTACTTCCTGAGACATCTAGAATTCGGGGGAATGGCGAAGTCACACATATACACAAGTGCTCCTCATATGCATTTGCTGTCGTTAAATATGACGGTGAATTGGTATATTTCAAAAAGTATGTAGCCAAGACAGACGACGAAAAAAATTAGCTAGAAAATTTTTAAAAAGAATTTTAAGAAAGGCTAAAAAGTATATTGAACAAATACAAGACTGGCAAAAGGAAGCCGTTAGAGTAACTTTAGATGAGCTTCCAATTCCCAAACCATACGATGTGTTGCCACCTTGTTGCTTCTGTGATGGATATATTCTATCAAGCAACTGCCATAGACATCATGAGCATGTTCCACCATTTAAAGTTATTGGGTATGCATGTGGAGAGCACAATTTAAATGCACGTGTAGATTATACGATCCCCTGCTTCTTTCATAACTTAAAGTCATATGATTGTCATTTTATCATAAGAGCCGCTACAAAAGATATTGTAGAAACAATCGATGTGATTGGTCCTTCTACAGAAAAAATTACAGCAATTCGCATCAATAAACGGCTGCTGTTTCTAGACAGTTTAAACTTTTTTCATGCATCCTTAGACTCAGTAGCAAAGACTCTCACTTCAATGCCAATAACTGAAAAGTATTTTAGGGAAGAATGTAACTACCAGCCTGACCAAGTGAGTTTATTACTTCAAAAAGGTATTTATCCGTATAGCTATTTTAATTCTACTGATAAATATAATCAAACGAGTCTTCCTTCCAAAGAGCATTTTTATAACGACTTGACTGACACCCCCGTGTCAGACAAGGACTATGAGCACGCTAAAAAGGTTTGGGAAAAGCTAAGTTTAAAAGACTTGCGTGAATATACAGAGTTATATATTACTGCAGATGTTCTAATTTTGGCCGACTGTTTTCAGAAGATGAGAGCTCTTTTCTATAAACATTTTTCCATTGATGCTGGTCATTATTTTTCGTTGCCTCAGCTCAGCTTTGACTGCTGTCTTAAGTACACAAAAAGCAAGATCGAATACATTAGAGATCCGACCTTACTAGCGTTTTTTGAAAATGCCAAGCGAGGCGGCATGGCAGTCGGCGGCGATATTCGCGCTTTTAAAGCTAATAACCCTTTTGTACCAGATTACGACGAGTCCAAGCCAAACACATGGATTACATACCAAGACCTAAATAACTTATATCCTACAGCACTATGTTCATATATTCCTTATGATAAGATTGAAATGGTGGAAGGAGATGAACTTGAAGAACTAAAATTGTCGTTTGACGAAGATATTCATAACCATTCAGACACTCAAAGTACAGGCTACTACTACGAAGTGGACCTTGCGGTTCCCAACACCAAAAAACACCATGATAAATTTAATTCTTTAACCCCAGCTCCCTATCGCCGTAAGATTAGAAGAGATGAGCTCTCTGAAAATCAAAAAGAGTGCCATGCCGACTTGGGGGAAAGTGAGCATATTTTTGATGATTTGCGATTAGTTGCTGATTTACATGAGCGAAAAGACTACAAGGTTCACTATCGAGTTCTAAAGAAATACATTGATATAGGCATGGAAGTCACAAAGGTAAAATCTATTGTAAGGTTTTTACAGGCTCCGGTGTTTAAGCCTTACATTGAAAAATTAACTGTGCTGAGGCAACAATCAAAATCAAAAGTTGAACAAAACTTTTTTAAATTGGCAAATAATGTTGTATATGGAAAATGCGGCGAGAACGTAAGAGATCGACAGCAGTTTAGGATAATCCGGAGCCATGAAGAAGCCAAGAAATATTTGAGTAAGCCAAACGTAAGTAGGGTAACTTTGCTTGAAGGTGAACCCGATATGGCGCTGGTAAGCTTTAAACCTGTTTCGGTATACTTAAATAAACCTGTGTACATAGCTACAACTACGTTAGATGAGAGCAAAAAGATTTGGTACAAGTACTTTTATGATTTCGCCCAGCAAGAATGGACAAAAAATGGTAAGAAACTATGGGTACTAGCTGCCGACACTGACTCGGTAATGATGGCAGTTCAAACGCCTAATGTTTATGATGACATGAAGGCAAACGAAGATGAATGGTTCGATATGAGTAATTTTCCGCAGAAAGGTAAATTTTCAAAGTATTTCTCAATGAAGAACCATAAGCGATTAGGCTACATGAAGGATGAACTCGCAGGTAGAGTAATTAGTCACTTTATTTTCCTAAAGCCTAAAATGTATGTCTATCGTAGTTACGATGTTGATGACGATGAGCAAACGCCGCATCATTTTGGTGATAAGTTACTGTTGTATCGAGATGTTAAAAAAGGTAAAGGCATCCCTGCAATAGCTCTAGAACGTCAAGTAGAATTTGAACATTATGAGAAATGTCTTACTGAAACCTGTTCATACAATGTTTCGTTTAAAAGCATTCAGAGTAAAAAACATGACCTCATGACTATTAAACAGAATAAGAAAGGGTTAACCTCATCCTCTTACAAAAGGTTTATTCTTCCCGACGGTCTACATAGCCTGCCATACGGGCATATGGACATTGTCAAGTATTATTCGTAATTCCCTCATGCCTCAAAAGTATATGGGTTTTGTATAAAAATATGTAAAAAGTGTATAGTGTATATATATGTAAATATTTGAATATATTTATTTAAGTAGACTTTCAGGTGGCTCGTCATGTACAGTGTAAATTTTTGTAGCATTTGTAAATATTTGTATTATTTGTAATTTTTTGTACCATTTGTATTATTTGTATTATATGTACTAGTTGTAAATGTTTGCTTGTGTATTAAACAAAAAAGATATAAAAAATGATAAATTCCAAAAGTCGCTCACAGTCTGATACCTAAGGTGCTAAACCAAAGCTTTAATTCTGTACATATAACAAAGTTCAAACCCGGGTAAGAGCATTTGCCTTTTTGTATGCTGGTAACCTTATGTGGGGGAATCTTAAGTGTGGGTAACCTTAAATGTTGTTGTGTGACCTTAATTGTATGCTGGTAACCTTGTGCGAGTAACTCAATGTTTCACTTTTACACTAGCGATAATCAATTTTAAACCCTAGCCAAAATTTTTCGATATCAAGCAATTTAGCTAAAAATGATTTTGTTTGCACGTATTTTAAATTTCACCACACATCCTCTCAATAAATATTTCATTTCATATGTTCCTGCCTATGTTAATCAAATACGATTTCAAATAATAAAGTGCACTTGCTCAAATCCAAACTAAAACATGAAACGCACTTGCTAAATTACAAACTTCACTTTGTAAAAAAAAAATTAGGAAAAAATGGTTACAATATTCACTTGCTAAAAATGCAACCACACTTTGTCGTAGAGAATCTGCACATCAGCACGTTGTATGGTACTAGTAGCTAACAATGCCAATTTTTGCCAAAGACTAATTGGGAGCCTTAAATTCTGAAAGCCAATGGCTTCTATAAAGCGTGAACCTTAAGAGTTTTTGTAAGGGTTTTGAACCTTCAGTAAGGGTTTTCAACACACAAGTAACAAGAGCTGCGTGTATAGCAGTCATAAGGGGCGCTATGAGCTCATCACTACAATGAGATTAAAAATATAGCCTAAGGTATTTTGAATGACTTATGTACTATTTTGATGTACTTACAAATAAAATTGTTATCAAATAAAAATTATAAAATTCTTGATAAAGGGGTGACTACACACACTAGCGCCTAGCTTAAGGTTTGTCAGGCGGAATCTGGCTTGTTTCTATGTATAAGGGTAATATAAGAAATCAAGTGCTCCTATGCATAAGGGTAAGAATCGGATGTTTTTCTTTGGGGCCTCTCTCTTCTCTATAAGATAAAACTATTTGAGGTCGGAATAAAAATAATTTGGGGGCACTTTGAGACGCGTTTGACAACTTTCTGCCTCTGGATTCCTACTGCATCTTTTTTCTCAGCAAATCTTATCCAAGCTACAAGTTGCTATAAGCTATAAAGAATCATAAGAATTATTATTTTGATGCTATTGTGTATTTTGAAGAAAAGACTGGCTCCGTGTCTGGGGATTAGCCTAAGAGGTATCAAGAGCCTACAGACAGATCTATGAAAATATGCTGAAAAGTGTCGTGCAGTTTGGAATAAGTGCCCAGTATGCAGTATTTTTTTGGAATTTCAGACATTTTTTATTTTACATAAATTTCACAAGAATTGGGATTACACAGTACCTTGAGGCATATTTATTATTTAGAAATATTTTGCTCTTATTTTGAGGACATACATAAGGCAAGGCAAAGAAATTATTTAAAACGAGCACTAAGTTTTCTTCTTTTAACAATTGTAAAAAGTTTTCTCTCTAAAATTCTTTCAAATGATTCAACAGTATCAGAATCACCATTTTCAATTATATAATTACAAATGGAAGAAACAAGGGCTGGTCCTTCCTTCAGTACGTTCAGATGAATTGATTGGTCCGAGAATTTGATCCGTTTGGGTTGTCCCTCACTTCCCGCAAACTTCCTAGTAACGGTTACTCCATCACTTTTCACCAGGCGCGTAGCCAAGGGGGGGCACGGGGGGCACGTGCCCCCACCAGACCCAGGGAAGAAATAAAAAAATCAGTGAAATCCAAAAAAAATGAAATTTTTTCTAATTTTTCGGCGCGCTGACGCGCGCATTTATCAGGTTCTTACAATTTTAAATGGAAAGTTTGGTTCTGAGTCAATTTCTTCCGGGATACGTGCCTTAGTTTTTAAAAAACATACCACTACAAAGTACTCGGACAAAACTTATATACCTAGGCAATAAATTATTATTACCAAACTATGCCAAAAATGTTAAGTTTAGATAAACGGATCACTAAGATTCAATCGGAATTATCCATTAGGCTTCATGTTGTATTTTTGTGCCCCCTCCAGCTTCCCTAGCTGGCTACGCGCCTGCTTTTCACTATGATCGTATTTACAGTGGTATGAGCCATGATGTTGGGTCTGGATCATGAAGCTGACTTCTTTAATTAGACTTAGATTGGAGCACTTTAATTACACTTTTTTGATCTCTTGCTTAGATCAATCACATCCTTTTGAACAGACTTTCGTTTCTTGGCTAGGCCTTTTCTGGTCACTTGGTCAGTTTTTAGCTGAAGCTCTGAAAGTTTTTCCTTTAGACTTTTTAGAAGAGTTTCGTTCTTTAGTTCAAAGATGCACTGTGCCACAAAATCAATCATTCCAACACCGTCTTGGATCAATGGAAGGGTTACACGTTCATAGGCTGTAGACGACAATATGTAACCAGGCAACTTCTTCCTTGAGTATGTAGTAGGAGTATCAGGATCGGCAGACATGTAAGTTGAGTATTTCCTGCACAGAACCAGATTTGGATCTGACGGTTCCGGTTCGGTGTCCAGTCTAGCCCTTATGCTGTCATCATCATCCCCAACAAAGTTGTTGATAAATAGGTCTGGGAACTTTGTAGCAGCCATGGTTGATGGGAAACCAACAGACAAATGTTTTACGAGAATTGGTTCTAAATAAGGATACTTTTTGCTGTACTGTCGACGTCTGTCATCTATTTGTTTCAACACCCTTGCAGAATAAAGTGCATCTGAGTCCTTTGCCTTCTCCTGCACATTGTGTAATGCAGAGAGCATTTGCTTGGTTAGTTTACCGTTACGTAATTCAAGTATTCCATTACATAGGAAGGTAACCATTCCTACTCCATCATGCTTTAAATCAAAATCGAATTCCAGTTCACGAGTGTCAATTCTAATGCTGTCGTTCTGCCATCGTCGGTTCAATTTTTCAGCGCTGGGTTTATAAGGAATTTCCACTTTACGTTCCAAATACACTAAGGGGTCCTTTTCAAATCCTATTGATGCTCTGGTAGTGTCATTCCGCTTACCCAATAGGATGGCTCGACAAGCTTCGCCCCCTTCACCCATCTTTGTATCTGCGAAATACAATGAAGATACGTTTGCTCCGTTATTGCTCTGATATATGGCAGGCTCAATGTAGTTGTCTGGTATCCACTCTACTAACGCCTTCCTGTCGAACATGTATACACTGATGAAATGGTGAAAATGTTTTCCCGGCGACTTTTCTGTTTGAAGAAAAAATTGTTTGTAGTCATCCTTATTGGCAATGACTGCACCCCAACAGTGGTTTCGAATGTGGGTATACAAGCAGTGACTTCCTTTGTTCCTTATGTTCATATCTGGCACACGGTTCTTAGCATAGGCTGTATACAACCGATATTTGAATAACATCATTGCACTAGGACACTGGCGGTGATCACAAGGGATAATTAAAGGTTTCATATCCTTATTAAAATCCAAGTCCAAATCCAGTCTCGTTGGAGGAAATTCACCACGTACAAAATTGAATCCTGGGCAGTATCTCCCATCTTTCCTGATTGATTTTTCTGGAAGATGATTTGGCACCCAATCATTCCATTCCTGTTCAGATATTTTGCCTTGAGCAAAAAGTGTTATTAGGTAGAATAGAAAGTCATTCTCCGGCTGACAAGTGCCGTCGTGGCGGCAGATATAAGCCTTTGCACGCTTGGTTTTTGAATTGTAGTGGAGGTGCTCAACAGGACAATTTTTGAGAAGAGAGTAGCAGCGTAAATAGTAACCAGAACAATACGATGGCTTTGCTTTCTTAATTTTCCGTAACTCCTGGCGAAGCCTATGTTTCTTTAGATAGTCCGCCATGGTTGCTGCTGGTTTGAGTGGCTGAGGGGTGATGGGAGAATCTAGAGAGAAGTTTACTCTTGAGAATCTTGAGTACAAGTGAGCACTTGAGTACTTGTGTCAGTTCGTTCTAAGCATCATGGCTGCAAACACAAGGCTCTACTGTACAAAATGTTCAGTTGGATTTGAAAGTAAAGACGATTGTACCAGCTATAACCTAAATCAGTGTTGTATTTGCCAGAGAAGCTTCTCATTAGAGGTTACCGTTGACAAAAGTCCTAAAACATTCCCTAGTTCGCTTGCCTATTTGATTAATTCACTCGAGACGTGTGAAACTTGTGGAACTAATAAAAACTTGTGTGAAATCTGTACGGGGATACTTAATTTTTTATTTTCGTATAAATAAATATGCCTTTAAGCAATGAAAATCTTTACTTTACTAAATATTGCAAATTACTTTTCGGAATAGAATCCTATGGCTCCAAAGATATTATCAGTGGTTTTTTAGATTAGATTATAGGATTAGATTGTGTCGTGAGTCTTGGATCTGCTTGCGTAACCATGGAGTTGTCTAGTAATATTCCTTTGTCATTTTTTAAGTATTTTGAAGAGTATGCCGACAAAAACTTTAACAGTAGAAAACAGTGCCTATGCTACAAGACATTTGCTCTTCAGTTTGCAAAAACTCTCGCCAAAGTGTTTGACTCGGTAACTTCACAATTCTTATTGTCAGCAGAATTTGGCTTATTTTTTGTTCACACGTTTGACTTTACATGCAAATTGGTGTCAAAATCTTTTGGACCTTCCAGAGATTGCGAAAATTTGGACGAGTGGTTCTTTGAACTGATTAAGTATGCTGAATTGTGCAAATTGAAGCTAAAACGCGGAGCTGACAAAGTCCTGTATCGGTTCTATCACGATTTGTGCTCAGACATACGAATGTGTTGCGAATTTTGCGTTTAATTGCAATGGCTCTCCTGACCACCCCTTCGGATTTTTTGATCCTTTTTGAGAACCACATCAAATCAACATACCCCAAGTTTACTGACTGTGATTGCTTCTACAACTTTGTGTTCGATCTAGCTGGATACTTAACTGAAAACTTTTGTTGCATTTTTCCTGGATATCTCATGTCGGAAGAATTCAAAGGATTTGCAGAATCCCTTTACAAATGTACAGTAGATTGTGTTGATAAGTGTATGCATAGCCCACCTCATTGCAATTTTTCTTGTGCAAATTTTGATTCTTGGTACAAAACGTTGTGCTACGAAACATGTACTTTTTTGATAAGATCACACAGTGGACTATATTACAGACTGATGGATTTTTATAATATGGTTTGTACCAGTTTACACAAGTGTAATGAATTCTGTTCCATAAATTTATAGATGTTTCAAGATGGATAATAGTACGATAAGTCCGGTATTCTTTAAGAATTTTCAACAGCACATAAATTTATATTGGTCTAGAAATTTAAACTGTCAATGTTTTGATAATTTTTCCATACTTTTAATTCAGTTTTTATGTAAGCATTTTATTGGTCTAAATTCTAGAATTATGATTAAGAGTAGCTTTTGGATAAAGGTTACAAAAACTTATGAATTGATTAAGAATAATATTAAAAATTGTAATCACTCACATGAAACCTTATGTTATGACTGTTATAAGTCATGGTACTTGGCATTTAGTACTCTCTACCAGTCTTACAGAGTTAAATGCTCTGAAACCTTACGTCAAGCCTTGAAACCAATTTACCTTAGACTTTGTGACATTGTTAAAGAGTGTCCATTATCTTATGTATGATCTGCTGTAAATATTGGGGTGGGAGGTGGTGGGTGTAAATATAAATAAATTTTGGTAGGGTAGATGTAATTACGGTTAATAAACATTTCTTATCTCCTAAATATATGCGTACAAATCAATTACCGTACCATAAAGTCTTCATAAAAATTCATCGCACTGCCCATAAAAATTCATAAGACTCATAAGAAACGTACGCATTCACAAAACTGTATAAAAATTCGTGAAAAATAATAAGAATCCATTAGAAATCTTTATGAGTGTACACAGAAGAATCTTCCTAAAAATTCTTTGCACTGCTACTTAGCCAGAGAAAATCCATAAGACTCCAACAGAAATCTTTATGAGTGTACATTGAATATTCTTCCGAAACATTCTTCGCACTGCTACTTAGCCCATGAAAATCCATGTAAGTACATAATAACTCATGAAAAAATCTCACAGAGAAATCTTTTAGTTTATACATAAAAGCTCCTGAGAAAATCATGTAGGCTCTTAAGAATCAAACAGAATTTTTTAACTTCATAAAAGTACATAAAAGCTCATGAGAAAATCATATAGGCTCATAAGAATCAAACAGAAAATTTTTAACTTCATAAAAGTACATAAAAGCTCATGAAAATCCAGGCGTTTCATTTTACCCCATACTTTTTATATATTTCCATTTTAAAGTCAATCTACTTGTATATTTGGTTTCATTCAACTTGAGCCTAACCTGAACTCAAACCTAAAAATAAACCTGAGCTACAACCCTTTTACTTTCATTCATATTTGCTCTAAACCCCAAAACAACCCAACCCGAGCTCAACTTAAAATTTTTATCCAAAAGTACCCTTGGCTCAAGACGACCCTTGGATTCAAACAATAGAATCATCATCATCATCATGTTTGGGTTAGAAAAGGGTCAGCTTTGGATGTTCAGCTTTGGCTGATATACAGAGCTCAGAGCTTTAAGCTTTAGTTATAAGCTTTAGATATAAGCCTTAGGTATATACTGTTTTGTATATACTTTTGTGTAAGAGAACTCACTTGTTTATAAGAAAGAAATGTTTGTGTGAGTGGTGGTGGGAGAGATTTTGTGAGAAAAATGCAAACTCGGGAAACCCTACGCGTAAACTCGGGAAGCACTACGCTTAGAACCCGGGAAACCCTACGCTTGGAACTCGGGAAACCCTACGCTTACGATTGGAACTCGGCAAGTCGGTGGAATAACTTTGTTAGGCGTGACAGAGAGGTTTAGGTATTCTGTTGGTTTTGTTTTAAGTGTGTGTAGGCAGGTGACAGACAGGTAAGCCGAAGTATTTCCAAACTCTAAACCTTGTCCATTTTGCTTGTCAACGCTTTTACTTGAGTTTTATTGTTATTTACTTGAGCACAAAGTTTTTTGTAAGGCACGGAATTTTATTCAAAAGGAAAGTATATTTTGAGAACACACAAAATATTTTTTGAGAAACACGGAGGATGAGAAGCTTGGAAGATGAACAAAGTTCAACTGAATTCTATTTTCCAAAATTTCCTACCTCATCCCTCCTGAAAACGTATGGTTCAGGGATACATAGGATGGAATGCGAAGGCAAAACTCAAAAACAATAATATTTTTGTGCTCATTGCTCATTATTCTCTGTCGCTTATTGTTCACCTTTTTTCTGAAAATCTAAATTTAAAAGGGTTCAACCTGAGCTCAAAACAACCCTTCTCTGAAACAATAGACTCATCATCATCATCATGTTTGGGTCAGATTTTTGTGTGCTCTAGAGAGATTAAAAATTCGTATACCCGAAACCATCCCTTTTACTTTCATGTATCCTTTCTTGAAAATTTTATCCAAAAGAACGTGAACTCAAACCTAAAAATAAAAATAAACCCAACCCGAGCTCAAACTTAAAAATTTTATCCAAAAGAACCCTTGGCTCAAGACGACCCTTGGATTCAAACAATAGAATCATCATCATCATCATGTTTGGGTTAGAAAAAGGGTCAGCTTTGGCTGATATACAGAGCTCAGAGCTATTAGCTTTATATAAGATTTTGTATATAAGCTTTAGATATATACGAGTATATACAGAGCTTTAAGCTTTATATAAGCTTTGGTTTATAAGCTTTAGATATATACTACAGAGCTTTAAGCTTTATATAAGCTTTGGTTTATAAGCTTTAGATATATACTACAGAGCTTAAGCTTTTTGTATAAATGTAAAGAGAACTTGTGTGAGCGGTGGTGGTGAGATTTTGGGTTGATAGAGAGAAAGAAAAAAGTAAAAAATGAAATGCGGGAAACCCTACGCATAAACTCCCTTGTATGACACTTAAACTCCCTTGTATGACGCTTAAACTCCCTTCTATGACGCTTAAACTCCCTTCTATGACGCTTGGAACGCGTTACCATGTCGCTTAACGCTTATAGCTTCTCCTTTCCATGTGTCTATATCACTACTGGTATGGACCATTTTTATATGTACTTGATTTGCCCATAGTGATGATGCAGACTTAAAGTTCTAACTAAACGAATTTTACTTGACCCTCGAATTCAGATGAATTTTGAGTATAAGTTTTAAATATGCATATTTTCTCTAAAAGCTCACATTTGAGTAAACGGCATACCAAAATAACTCTTTTAAAATTAGAATTCCAATCCAGGCATAAACTTTCAAATAATATAATGGGCTTTTAAAATAGCGGCCAAGCAATTAGTCGTAAATACTGTAGGTACTTTTTTGATGATCTGCAACGTTTATATTTTCAAATGAGTTAAGAAAGGCTTACACATATAATATGCACCGACCACAGTTTAGTTTTATCACGATAAAAAGATCACGAGATGCTACTACAGAACCAATCATTGTACAGCTTCCCATTCAGCTAAAATTGTTCCATGCTCATCATCGCCGTAAAATATATTTGTGGTAACGATGATACCAGCTCAACTAAGTAAGTAGTCTTGATAGACAGAGTTGGACTTATTAAGTAAAATCCATAAATATAAAAAGTTGATGAAAGAAAGAGGAAGTTCTACTGTATCTAACAGGTAGGACGCACGCAGAATATTTATGAAGCGCAGAAAAAATATTAATTTTATTCGAATTAAACGAGTCATTGAGAAGTTGTTGCATACTGAACAATTTGAGGAATATAAATTTTTGTCTTGAGATAACTGTCCTCATTCATAAAAACGCTCAAAATGGAAAAAAATGCAATAATAAGATAACTGTCCAAATGAGATAACTGTCCGGTATAAAAAATTGACTAAGACAAATGTCCGTGTGATAACTGTCAATATAAATAGGGTCCTAGACCCTTATTGAACGTTATACGTTTATCTTAGTTATGACTTGAATTTTTTAAAGTTGACAAGATTTGACGTAATGAAACCACTTATCAGAAAGTATTCTAGTAGATACACATTACTAGAAAAAGATAACTGGGTAGATTTTCTCTAGAGTCTAAAATGTTTCTATGCATCGGAGATTCTGCCATTGTAAACAGTGGAGTGGATCAAAAGAAAGTTAATTTGTAATTACATGGTGGTTATTTTGAAGGGTGCTGGCTTCAATTTATAAGGGATTGTCTTAACTAAAATCTAGAACTTTCTACGTTCTCTAGAGTTTGAAATTACTCGTAGACATCAGCACTAATATTTCAATAATTTTCTTTTTCGTAAATTTTGTTGGGGGCCGCTTTCTGCTACACATTTTTTACCGTTTCCAGGTTTATGTCCCAAAGCAGCACTTTTTAAAAATTCCATTGGACTGTACCAAGTACCAGTATCCAAGTATATACTGGAATGTATTCTTAGGTTTAACTTGGTTTTCATGTGCTTTTTGACATTTGCCAAGCAAACATTTTTCCAAATTCTTTCATTCTTTCAGCCACTTTTCAATATAATACGGAGAGAAGCGTTGCCTTTTTGTTTTGGTTTCATTCATTTTTCCTCTAGATGGGATAAATAATATAACTTTCATAATCGATGCTGATTGTGGCTTTAGTTTCTCTATTGGGGGTGTAATTTTCCCAAATGCCTATGCCAATCAGGTTCTTTAATTGAAAATAGATCAAGACTTGATCATCATGTTATCAACGTGCATCTACGAACCGTTTATGCTTCTTATCACCAACGTGTTTATCAAACGTAGCTGGGTTGGCGGGTATATCATATAAAGATAACAATTGTGTTTCTTTGTTTCCGGTGAAAATATCACAGAAATATGGTAAAATAATGAAACAAACAAACGAAAATTAAAAAGACCTGCTTAGTAAGAATGGGACATTGATAGTTTGATACAGTTGGAAAGCAACAATAACATAAACACACTGAAAAATCAACAAGAACATTGCTATATGGTTGACAAACAAAACGCATATACTATATTATGTCGTTAAGATTAAACATTCCATGGTTTATAGAAGTAATCTTTTTGACAATGCTAATGGGATGGCACTGTAGTATGCCAATATCGAAATCCTTTCAAATTTTTAAAAACTTTATTTTAATTTTCTCTCGGCCCGGCCCTATGGCCGTTTCTACCTTGCCCGGCCCGCGTGGAAATCACGCTCAAAACGCGCCTATTTTAGCCTCTGTCTGCTATAGTACTGCTATTTTTTGACGAATTAAGCTGAATCTTGGCATGTAGACTAATTAAGTGGTGGGGAATTCAGCAAAATTGACCAATTACCTCTGGGGGGTAGGGCTCATCCCCCATGGGTAGTTTTTTACAGTTTTGCTCGGATTGAGCTTAAATTTGGTATGTAGACCAATTGAAGGGTGGGGAATTCAGCCCAATCAACCAATTTCCCCTGGGGGGTAGGGCTCATCCCCCAGGGGTATTTTTTTACAGTTTTGCTCGGATTCAGCTCAAATTTTGTATGTAGACCAATTGAAGGGTGGAGAATTTAGTAAAACTAACCAATTACCCCTGGGGGGTAGGGCTCATCCCCCAGGGGTAGTTTTTTACAGTTTTGCTCGGATTGAGCTCAAATTTGGTATGTAGACCAACTGAAGTTTGGGGAATTCATGTTTCACCAAAATTGACGTCAATAATTTGTCGCTGGGCGTACTTTTACAACTTTACTAAAGTTTTATTAATCATAGAGTCTTAGGAGTTCCACAATGATTGATTATTGAGGTCCTTACGGAGGCTTACTACGTGAGCGTGGAATAGAGAAAGACTGTTCAAATTTAGTTGTTGACCGTGTCCACAGGTAAGTCTGCTGAAAAGAACTAAAATAGCCTAAATTTGTTCTTTTAATTCAAGCAAAAATCTATTACATACACAAAATATTATCACACGTGTAGAATCAAGATGTGCTTGCTTCCGCAAAAGACATCATTTTCTTAAAGCTGGAATACAAGTTTTACTTAAAAATTCAGGAGCAGCATCTTTTGTGCAAAATGCAATTTTTACCTCTTTTTAAACGTTCTGATCTAATGAGTGATTAATTCATTAAGTTTATTCCGAAGGTCGTTTTAGGTAAAAGTAACTACTTTATTTATGAATTTCATACGGATTTCAGAAAAGAAATAAAGGCGATGGGAGGACGAAAAAACTTGGAAAGCAGAGCAAGAATGAAGTAAGTCCACCAACGGGCACTGAACCATTTAAATTGGGACTATGTTGGGTTAAAACACAGATACGGGTTGGGACAAATAATAATATTTTGAATGGTCGAGGTTGAGGAGCAATGGTCGGGGGGTTAGTTGTGAAGGTGGTGGAAGAACTAAAGAGAAGGAGGAATGATTTCTGGAGGGACCGTTAAGCAATGCCTCCCTTAGGAGAATGGGACGGAGGGTAAGAAGCAGTTGCGAAATGCTGCTGGTGGATGAAATTGACAAGAGGAGGATACCCCGAAAAATACAAGTTGCTTTGTTGAGTGTAAAACCACGCTTGTTGATAAATTTATTGTAAAATTGACGTTTTTCGTGTGTGTTCAGTTGCATTGGCCTGGGCTTTGGACGCTTTGGTTAGAAATGTACACGAAATGCTGCAAATTTTGAAGGAAGGAGACGTAATTCTTGCCTGAGCAAGTATGTACTTGGGAATAATCCACCGCATAAGAGTTTGTTGTTTTATCAACACGCCATTTAGTCTGGTTATATATACAATGATGTTAAATTTCTAATAAGATAAAGCTGAAGCCAACCATATCAGCAAGAAAATAAGTAGCTATGTTCTCTATCATCTATACCATGAGTAGTAAGCATGAAAATTTTCTTCAGCGGTCTGATAATACAAATCATCCCGTCAAGTTGCAAGTAAGGCTTTTCGGCGTTCAAATGCTGATATTTTATAAGTCTTAAATATCTTCCCAACCCTTTTAAATTCCAGTATTTTGAAACTCTATCTATCTGCTTGCAATTAAATCAACCATCAATCATAATTTTTCAGGAAATAATTGCAATAAATAATAGCATTTTGCACGCAATGCACAGATAAGAATTCTACCGTGTATTTTTAAACAGTTTTTATTATATCATTATCGTAAATTCCCATAATTATCATTAATAATCACGATAACGCCAAGTTTTTCTACAAGGAATGTTACAATTCTTGGTATCTGAACGGCCCAATCACATCCCGGATGCTCCTCTTCTACTCGGCTTAAAAGACTGTCATGGTCATCAAAAACATGCTCCTAGGTTTATTCAGCAATCTTTATGGATATATGGAATCGAGGGGATGGGAGAAACTTGGAATGTCGAGCAAAAGTGAGTAATTTCACAGGCACTGGGTCGGATAGTAAGGGAATAGTTATAATTTTAAGAGATCCAGGTCGAGGAGTAATAGTCCGGGGGTTTGTTGTGGAGGAGTGGGGACTAAGGGATTTTGTAGGGATTGCTAAGGAGTACCACCCCAAGGAGAAGTGAATGGAGGGAAAGACTCAGTTGAGAAATGCAGCTAAAGAATGACAAAAGCAGAGCAATTAGAAGGGCTAAAGTTAAGAGGGTGGAGGAGGAGGAGCCGAGGATTAGAAGGATACAACAGGTACCTGAGAGGTAAATGAAGACAGGAGATGAGTAATGTTGAAGACTTTTTAGTGGAGGGATTTATTGTGAACACGAGTACAATTTTATTAGAAGGAGGAACGGCCGTGCCAGCTAATAAATTAGATATATCATATTAATGTGAATTCTTCCAGCAAGTACAAAAAATGCAAAAAAATGTCTCTTCCAGCGTGCCGTGTTATTATATTTGTCTTTCTGAAATAAAATATTTGCTCGCTTGAAATTAGATCAAAAATTTTTAAGAGAGAAATCCTCTCCAAGGATGTAATAGACTGAAGGAAATGTGAAAACAAGTGTATATTCAGTGCCTTTAAAACGGGAAGGATATTTTTTCATTTTCCAATAATTCTTCTATGCGAAATCCAATCCGTGTGATTAATATGTACTTATGTAGAGTAGTTAACAGCTGTTATACCTGCCAGCTTTCGTGACATTCTGTTTAGTAACGTGGCAGCTAGGAGAAATTAACCAAAAGTTGCAATTTCGAAGTTTTCAAAAACCTAAGGATATGTAATTTGCAATCACCAAAATTTACGTTTATTGATCTTGTATCTTGTCAAACAATCTTGAAATGATCATAACTGGATACACTAAGCATAATTACTACCGAAAATGCTAACTTTGTAGAATTTTTACCCTCTAACACAATTATTTTCATGTTGGTACTAATATCCATATACTTTGGTACCAATGTTTCCGATCGATATGCCTATGTTTCTTTAAAAATGTCTAATTTTGAATGAAAAGTAAAGTTGAAATATTTTGTCAATTCGCAATGGAATAAACATCATGCTATGGTTTTTTGCACAACTAATCTGCTCTTTAAAGATACACCAGCAAATGAAAGTGTAGCAATTTTGGCGTGGAAATGCTTAAATATTGACAAATGACAACAAATACTTTTCAAACCTATCATATTCATCGATTTGCTACTCTGTCATTAAATCAGGCATATGAGTCGTTTTGCACAAATGTCTACTTTAATGCGTTATATTTCATGAATTTTGTAAAAAAAAGCATTTCAATTTTATGAATTTATTACAAGGTAACATGCAGTGAAACAGTTGTTCCTGTAAATATTTTTGTAAAGTTAATTTGTATACCCCTTCAGGATTTGCAAAATTATATTCTAAATAATATATTACATATTATTGATCACCATTTGAATAAAATAAAATTCCAAAATTTCTCGTTTTTGGTGTCTTAGTTTTGTAACTGTCCCTGATTGTTCATGCAAATAGTTTATTTTATCGATTTCCGAATTACTAAAATGTTTAAAGATTTATTACAGCTTAAGTATTTTATTTTCTACCTCTCTGCTCATTAAAATGCAAACGAAATTTCTCTACTGATCTTGGTTGGGGTCAAAATGTAGTCAATGACCGCCCAATTTGAATTCTTTGGTCAGAATTTTGACGAAACCAAAGAAAAAGAAATATTTCGGGAAAATGGCTGAACATAAAGCAAACTGCTTCTTGGTATAGTGCGATGACAATTTTTTAGATGAATATTTAATCGTTGTATTTTTGTTGTATTTAAGCATTTGTATGGTAATCTGCAAATATATATTTGGACAAATCAAATCTGATCACACAAAACACCTCACAAAATGCATTTACATGTGCATCCGGCGTTGAAATATTTCAAAATTATAAAAGTTAACAGATTTCTCCCTAAACTAGCTACGCCCATTTATTTGCTATTCCGCCACTCAATCAGTCATCGTAAATCGCCAGTTTTACAATATTCTCTATTTTAATGTATTACTTTTGCAAAAACCTTTTCAATTTTTAGAATGGCTAAAGTGTAGTGAGGTTCTGTAGTGTTTAGTATTTCTAGTTTCTACTAGGCATGAGGGACCTGTTGCAATAAAAAATGAAAAGGAGGCAAAGGTCAAAAGTTGAAATATAGAGGGGTGAAGTTGGACCAGATGGCCAGGAAATTAAGCGCCTGGAAGTAGAAACTGGTTGATAGGGAACCAAAGATTGGGATCCTTAGGGCTCTGAACCAGTTAGAGGCGGAATTGCAGTTAAAGAAGAAAGCAAAAATGACTCAATAATTTTTAACCCAATAGACAATTTAAAGGTAGTTTTGCACACAATATTGTGTTTATTAAATACATATTAGGTTATCTCATAATGAATCTAAAAGCTAAGCTAAAATTCTAAAGTCAGCAAAGAGAATGGCATATATATTATTACTCTTTGTAAAGTCAGGATTTGGAGATTGGGTTGAGATGTCAACACACTGATTGCACTTATTCCTGGAATAGGTGGCGGTATTGTTGCCAATACTCATAGTACGCAAGTGGAAGAGAACTTGTAGTTGCTGCCTTTCGCTTGTGACGACAGAAACGCAAACTTAAAGCAAATTCTTATTTTCGCAAGCTTTTGAATGTCAAAGAAGGTGCTCAAATAAGAGAAAAAAATAGAGGAAAAGGTTAACCAGCACTGCTGGTGGAATAGCCGCGGCACAAACCAAAGGCAAATGTCCTTCGGACTCTGGGAAACGAATATCAGCACTGGACACAGCAGCTCGGAAGCTGAGGTAAGAGTATTCAGACTTTTCACACGCTGATTTAGACGCAAAAGCTGACTCGTCCCGGGGAAATACCATGCAACTTTACTACCTGCCAATATGCCTCTATAGCCTTCTTTTAAAAAATGTTGACTGGTAGATTTTTAATTACAACTTTAAGAGTATGAGTTAGCTAACATGGCCCATCACATTTCCATAAAGGCCTTGGCTTCTACGCACTACTGTTCAGGACCCCCTTTTAGAAGGACTTTGCACAGGCGGCTACTGCGACCAAAAACTAAATTTCAGACACCTGCAAATTTTGAGTATAAACATTTCTGCCTTAATTCCGTCAAAACATTCAATATTATCGTTTTTTCATTAGGTTTGTCATACGCTAAAAACTTTATACTTATGGAATATTCAGGGTACTCCAAGAAGATAAACAGTGTATTTTAAGTGCATTTATGATAAAAAGTTTGCAGTCAGCGTGATTTCTCGCAAAATGCATTACTTTGTCTCGAAAACGGTACAAAGCAAAACTTCAGGTGACTACTTCGACGGTAGGTGGTATTTCGTTCACGGTACTTGTATAATGCAGGTATTTTGAACATGCAATGAAAACCTGAGAAAGTGCACATTCCATGCAAAAGACCGACGGTAAAATCACTAACATTTTTAGATATGAGGTTGTTGGCAGCTTAATTTCATAATACGCTATTTTTATATTGAAAACTTTTTAGGAAAGGAGGACAGAATAGCTTGTTTGGAAATGAAAAACTGATTTCCGTGTAAAGGGTGGCTCTGGAGACGTGTTAAAATTATGCTCGGAGAAAGATTAAAAAGATTTGGCACTTTGACCTATAGAGTGGGAACAAGATTGCTTGAGTAAAAACAGAAAATATAGCATTTCATGAAAACACCATAATCCAGTTCTTCTAAATTTTAAACAGATTAATGAATAGCAACGCAAATAGTCATAAGCTACAAATAATCCGCTAAATGTCATGTTCCATGTACTGGAGCGCGACTGTTACAAAAAAGTCAAAGTTGCGTTTCTAAGGAAAGGATTCATTTAATATGTTAAAACATTAATTTGTAAAGACTAACAATGCAATTTAACTTTTCTTATTGTAAGTTTTAAGTCTTCCCCCTGCGAGAGCTTTATTTAGAAAAGCTAAGGAGCTTTATTATTTAGACAATTTTTGGGTAGTTTTGTGCACAATATTCGTGTCTAATTGTATACTAAGTTAGATGATCCCATTATAAATCAAAAACCGAGGCAAATTCTTAAAACGGTCAACAGCAAGTCCAATGTAGGAATTTTGGTGTCTAGATCTCATTCAACTAAGGGGTGTGTCCTAATTCCTAGCACTAACTTTGTTGGACTGTGTCGTTCAACGGCATACGAGAATTGGTTTGAGTTTAATGCAATCTAATAGTTCATTTTAAGGGCTTTAATATAAGCATGACATGTGCTCGTAACTTGATAGTGTAATCGTCTTATTGGTTTTCCTTCTTAGTGATCCAAAATCTGATTTTTCCTGGATTTCAAACAAGTTGTCTTTTATTTTTGAATTTATTTCCTTTAAAAACTACAATATATTCAAAATGCAAACTAACATTATAATCACCATCAAATGGAGATTCAGAAATGCATCTAACCGTACACATTGCAGGATACACTGTAACGTTACGTTAATTTGATTGTTTTGCACATTTTTCTTCAAACATGGAATTTCTTGCTCTTGCATTAATTTGTTGTAACTTTCTTCTTTCTCTTGATCATAAAATGGTCTTTAGTGCAGTGAGTAGAGAAGTCATTCCCTGAAACAAATTTATCAACCGCAGGTCTGAGTTTGCCAACGAGTGTTACCCGAATCATAATATAAATCTGTTCGGGTTTCTTCTTTCTTTACATGTTTGATCTGCTATAACTGAACTTACACAATGCTGTGCATTCAAGCGGATATACTTTTCTTCTCAGAACTATATGGTTAGTATATTAAAAACTAAAGATTGAAATTTGTTTGCCTACAGTGGACGTGACACATTGAAGTCAATCTGAGTAACTACTTTTACGCTTCAGGAAAAAATAAAAGTTTTAATCATTTGGTTCTTTGAACGGAAAAACTGATGCTACATATTTTTTCGTGTAACTAAATGTGTATTTTAATCAGCAGATTTTTAGCTTTGAAATGATGTGTTACTTTGGCATAAAAGTTGTATGAACATTGAAAAAATCACGATTGGATTTAGTGCTAGGAATTAGGACACATCCTTTATTTGCTACGCTGCCGTTACATTTTATTTTACGGTGGCTATCTTATTTAATGAATTTTGTACAAGAATTCAATGCAATGAATTGCAATGCAAACCGGCTGGAGTTTTAACTTTAGAACTTCAAAATTTTAAAAATACGCAAAAATCCGGTAAATTTTGTAGTTTTTATTTTCTGTTGCCTGCGTTTCAAAAACGCCAGCCGGTTAATTCACACCGTCCGAATCTACAAAAAATTGGCTATTTTTCTGGCTAATTTGCAAATCCGTGTAATTCGAGATTTTTGAGTTATCGAATTACGAAAATTTCAACATTGAATTCTGCATAACTTTGTAATTTCACATGCTACTTTTTTGCAATTATGACTGACAAATTTGCAACGTTTTTCTGCATCGAACGAGTATTTTTGCAGATTATTTGGTTAATTTAATAAAAAGTTAGTCCTGTGTAAATTTTTGAAAAAAAAATTAATTAGGTAAGGGGGTGAAATTTCACCCCCTGGTACTAGACTTACAATTGTCTTTTTCATGCCTAATATTGTATGAATTTTGTACAAAAATGCATTCTATGCTAAAAGTATTAGAGTTCTTGGGCTTATTAGATTCTTCCTTTCCGTTTTCAAACTAAACCAAACAAAATATGCGGTTTTAGTTTAATGGCTATGTTGACAAAGCCTGATGGACTATTAGTAATAAAAATTGATATTTTCATAAAATTCAACACAACCAACAAATGTTGTAGTTTAATTTACTGTAAGTTAATTTTTGTTCAGTTTTAAAACTTGGATTTCGAAGTTCAGTAAAACGTGGTATAGTAAGCAATAGATATTTAGATACACATTATCTGCCAAATGCAGTAGGAGTTAGTAAAAAGAATCGCCCAGAATTTTAATTTGTAATGTGTAAGTCAAAAAATCGTGCTTTGTAATTTTGTAGGTGGTTATTTTGGTATGTGGTTAATTTAGTAGGGGGCTTTTTTCCTGGGAAAAAATTATTTATTTATCTAAACACAAAATTCAGCTTGACGCTTCAAACCGACAACCGATGACCGACGGGCAATAGTTACTTTGGCTTTCTTAAATTTGTGTAAGTGGTTTAGAAAGTCATCCGATTTTAAATGGCGTAGTTTTTGGCGCGGGTTGAGACTGGTGAAACAAAATTGTTAAAATAAGTTTACTATCGACTAACAAACTTGTAAGTATAAATGTGAAAACGGGATTAAAAGTGGTAAAATTCTTTATTTGCCGAGCTTTCGACAACACACGGTCATCTTCTTCAGGGCATTAACAAATGAGAAGTGAAAACAATCAGAGTAAGGGAATCATCATAAAAAGAAAAGAAAAATATGATAAATTCATTGTAAATTATAATTTGGTCCGTTTCCTGAGTTTCTTTCGGTGTTCCAAAAATTTTTTCTTTAGGATGTGAGTCCAACCAGGTTTAACGGATTGACCTTGATTGAGATTCATGGTATTTTTGGAGTACTTGATCCATAGTGCTTCTTTTATCTTCCTTCTTGTCGTATTGCTCTCTTTGTCTATAAGTCTAACTTTTTTAGGGTCAATTTGATGTCCAGATTCCCAAACGTGTCTAGCCACTGCTGATTCTTCGGTATTCGCATTTCGAATGTTTTGCATATGCTGTTTGGTTCGTGTGTGCACTCCTTGTCGAGATTCCCCTATGTACTTAAGGTTGCATTCCTCCAAATCATTTCCATTACAAGGAAGTTCGTATACTCCAGCATCAATATCCGACTTCCTGTCTTTGAAGTTACAAACGTAACTGGAGATTTTGTTACGGGGTACGTAGCCGATTTCAAGTGTTGTGTGCTTCCTAAAGTGCCAAGCTAGGTCATCAGTCAGTTTCCCAACGTATGGTAGAATAGCCCGTTTTTGGTAGTCTTCCTCAGTTGTCACGGGTTTGGAAACACGCTCACTCTCTTTTGATATCTTCTCCTTTTGAATAGCAATTCTTCGTTTGATAAGATTACTTGGATAACCGTTATCTTTGAGAATGGTAGATACAAATTCCAATTGTTTTGGAATATGCACCTCATCACATAGTTTGAGGACTCGATGAATTTGACCATCCACAACCGAGATTTTATGAGCCATAGGGTGACAGGAGGTGTAGTGAAGGAATCTATTAGTATGTGTCGGTTTTCTGTAGATTGAATGGCCAATGGAGTTATCATCTTTTCGATATGTGAAAACATCTAAAAACGGCAGTCCAGTGAATGTACCATCAATAAGTTTTACTTCTTTTTCGGTTTCAACAGTAAATTGAAGACTAGGATGATAACTGTTTAGGTCCTTTTGTATTTCCGGGATTTTTCGTGACTTTGTAATAGAATGTACATCGTCCACAAACCGAACCCAAAACTTGATGTATATGTGGTTTTTAACTATACGTTCTTCTAAAGCCTGTAAGGCAAATTCGGCGATCACAGGGCTCAGCGGGGATCCCATAGGTAGACCATTTTTTTGCTTGTATACTTGATCCCGGAATCTGAAATATGTCGCATTGCAACATATTTTAATTAGAAAAATTATTTCGTCGAGTGTGTAATCCGTTCTCTTTTTCCAACAGTCATCACATGAAAGTCTGTATTTAATGTATTCGATGGTTTCATCCACTGGAACTCTTGTAAAGAGTGACACTACATCAAAACTCGCCATTTCATAAAACTTGTAAGTGTTAGAGTTAAACGGCTGAATGAAAATAAAAGAAACAACAATTTCTGTTAATGGTATGTAGTTCGATTCATTTATGCAAAGTAGAGTAAAGCCATTCTAATAGATCTACCCTGTGCCCAGTTCGCGTAAGAAATCATTTTTCAAAATGCAACTATTACATGTACATATAAATGAAGAAGTGTGTTTATGTATAAAATTTGTGCAATTTTAAACTGTTTTTAAAGCATAATGTCACTTTTACTGACTAAAGGTATATGTTTTGGTGTATGTAATTAGCTCTCTTATTACACAAGCCAAGTATTAAAATTCAAAATTTGTCAATGTAGAATAACATTTTTTCTCCCTTGAAATTAGATAGGAAATTATATGGGATCAATCCTCTCAGAGGATATAAGGTAAACCGAAACAAAGTTTAAAACAAGTGGATATAGAGCTCTGTAACATTTACTACGTGCTTGATTGCTTGCAAAAAATCTAAAGTCGGAAGTTTGAAGAGACCTCAATGACTATCTGGAGTGAAGTTGAATGCGCCCTGCATATTACTTTCTACAAATTGGAACAAATGCGCCCATTCATTACTAACAGCTCATTGTACGGTTTTAAAAGCATTGCAGTGGCTAAGTGAGCAAAGTCCCCGCCCCCGTGAAATAAATTTCGGTTTTTATATTTGCATTTTTGTTTCAGAAAACTACTTTTAATAAGTTCAAGGAACATAAGGAACCCGTATATAAAATATGAAATTCAAAGAGGAACGTTTATGTTATAAAATGTAGTCATACTCAACAGCAGTTTTTATCCACAACAACATCACAAACCAAGCAAAATGTAAATGATTTTATAGATTAGCAGCTGAGAAATGCTGTTCAAAGCATCCATCTTAATTCAAGTAGCAAAAGTTGCGATTCAAAGGTTTGGTGGGTATTACATTTCAAGTAAAACTCTTTGCTCTTACTGGATGTGTAAAATATTTCTGCGTAGTGAATTGCTTCAAGATTTTGTTAACAGTTTGTTCGGTTTGTTCTTGAAGACTTTCATAAGCAGTTGTGTATCCAATATTTGAAAAAAGCGGAAGCTTTCTCCTTGTATTACAACAAAAACTTTAAGCACTTGAAGAAGTCCACATTTAATTATTCAGCGTCACTTACTGATTAAACACAAAAAACATTTTTATCGCGCTATAGTTTTATAAAACTTTATGTGTTGTACACTTATTTGAAAACCCTAATTTAATAGAGCTAACACCAATCAACATATTTACTTAAGGATTGGGGGCCTGATATTTAATTGATATTATTGATCCTTTCATTAATTCATATAAAGAAAATCATATATTCTGTGGAATCCTTATAAAAACGCCGTTAAACTTACTCATATGTAATGCATACAGGCTTACACTTGTTCATTTGTTTGAGCAAGGAAAGTACTGGGCATGGATTTTTCCTGTATCTTAATATTTTTCATGTTTTTTTCTCCATCTTAAAAATTGTACGGCCCCCGTGACGATCACGGGCTGGCACGGGCGTCACTAAGCGCCTGAAGCATTGTACATTTCATTCTAAGGAGGAAATACTGGAAATGGAGGGATTGGGAAGGTGCCTGGATTGCCGGCGGTGGTCTGTCCTGGGAAAATGAGTCTGCTGTTGTCGTGGTTCCTTCTACGAGGGTGGATTCTGAATGGATTGTGAGCACTTCTGTGGCTGTGCAAGGAAGGTCACGTATATATATAAAGTATAGTAATGAAAATGGCTATAATTCACATAGTCAGAAGATTGGACGGCGAGGGACAAGTATTAAATCCAATATTTCAGGCATGGGTTTCGACATGTTGTTTCAAATAACAATCCAAATGAGGTCAGATATGTAGATTGTTAAACTTCCCTTTGAAAATACTCTCCAAAAATTGGAGTACAACTTTTGCATAAAATGTGAATAAACTGTTTTGAAGCAAAATGGGTTTCAAATATTTATCGTTCTAGTTCTTGTTACCGAATAACTATAGCATTGTAAAACCTTCGTTCATATAATAAGTAATGAACGGAATAAGTTTTGAAACAGGTTGATTTAATTATGTTTCCATACTTTTGAAGATATTTTAAATTAAACTCAACTTATAATGTCCATCTTACGTAGAACAATACCAATCTCCATACCAACTTGAAACGCTAAAAATCCAAATCTTTCGATCCGCTTTATAAAAGCATTTTCCTCTTGTTCTTGTTAATTAAAAAACAGCTGGAAAATTGGAAACGAAAAATAAATTGGAATGCGACTGTTGCCTGCAAATTTAGAGTTGCATTTCTCTGCAGTTTGCTGAATGAATATGTGCAAGCTTTAATTTGTACTGGACTAATTTAGGCTTAATTAGATCTCCAAATGTTAATTGGGCCAGTCCTTGATATACGAATGCGTTATAATAAATCATTTTTGTGCTTAAAATAATTCCAACATGTTAAAAGAAATGTAAATGTGTTGCTCAATAATGTGATCAACTAAATTTCAAAATGTGCGTTATTATACAGTTAGCATTCTAGCAACAATAGTGTTTATAGAGCAAATATTATGTAATGTACAACTAGATTATTGCAATTTCTCATAAGGTGTTAATCTCTTCAAAGGGATTTCAAGAAACAATTCATCTATTTCTTCAATTTATCCCATCAAGTTGAATATAAGACTTTTCGGCGTTCAAATGCTGATATTTTATAAAAGTCTTAAAATTCTTCCCAATGATTTTATAATCTTTTGAAACTCTGCCAATCTGACTGCAATTAAATTAATCATTTCGGTTCTGATGATACATATAAATATACTTGCTCAGAATGAGACAAGAGGTTACATAATCATCCGTCCTGGCAACGCATCAATTCTTAGTATAGATAGGGGTCCACGATTTTCTAAACCAAGCTAATATCATTCAAAAACCCTTGACCTCGGGAGTCGAATGGGAGATGGCGCAGATGAGGGCTTCGTCCTCCAGGGGTAGTTGTAAAAAAGTTGTTGTTTGAGTCTAGAAATGCTAACCAATCGCTCTTGAGAATTGCATTTTAAAAATGCACATTTTAGGATAATTAATTACAGTGCTCATTTCTAGGTGAACTTAAGTAGAATAGAGCATGATGGAAGCCCACGTTATTAAGCTAGAGTCACAATTCTAGCAGATTTATTAGTGGTCAGAAGGGAAGTGGAGGGGATGGGAGGAAATTGGAATGTGGCATCTCTGTGGCACAGGCACTGCTGGATTCAGGGGCGGAGACGGAGTTTGACAAAAACAGCCAAAACAGGGATCCAGGTCGTTGAGTAATATTCCGGGGTTTGTTGTGGAGGAGGTGGAAAGACTAAGGAGAACAAGGCAGGGATTTTGTAGGGATTGATAAGGAGTACCAACCCAAGGATAAGTGAGAAAGATGCAGTTACGAAATGCAGCTGAAGGATGACAGAGGGAGAACAATGAGAAAGGCTAAAGTCCGTAGGATGGAGGAGGAGGATTAGAAGGATACAACGGTACTTGTTCAAGGAGGTAAATGGAGGTAGGAAATGAGTAGTGTTGAGGATTTTTTGAGCGGAGGGAATTATTGTGAACACGAGTACAATTTTATTTGAAAGAGGAAAGGCCGTGCCAGCCAATAAATTAGAGATATCTTATTGATATGAATTCTTCCAGCACATACAAAATATGCAAAAAAAGTGTCTTGCAACGGGCCGTGTTATTTATATTTGTCTTTGTGGAATAAAAATAAAATGGAAAGCTCTAGAAAAGCAGGTGTTAGCTCTGTTAGACGAACAAGTACCAGTTAAAAAAGTTGTTAGAGGAGCTTCGCCTAAATGGATTACTAGTCAAATTAGAAAAGATATTAAGAAAAGAAATACGGCTTTTGGTAATTTTAGAAAGGGAAATCATGAATTTTCTGACAATAAAAAGCTTAGAAATAAGTTAAATAATGATGATCGTTTACTAAAAAAACAATATTTTGTTTCAAAGTTTAGTTCAGTAAGTGATTCATGCAAAGTTTGGGATTTGTTTAATGAACTGACTAATTTTCGATCTTTAAGTCAAACTTCTATTCCAAAACTTTTAACCAAGGATGGCAGTACAACTGACAATCAAAAAGAAATTGCAAATTTATTAAAAAATGAATATGTTTTATCAGGGTCAACGTCAGATATGACTAAAATTGACAGCCTAATTGATGGGTATTGCTGGGTGCCTGATGCAGACTATTTAGGTATTGACATCTTGCCAACTTAAATAACATCTGCAATAAGGTGTCAAGAAGTGCAAACCAAATGTTAGTAGTGTGCCTAAACAAATTTATAAGTCTTTTGAGAAATCTTTTGTTTTACCCTTAACACTCCTGTTTACGACAATAATTACTTTAGGCTTAGTGCCACTTTCATTAAAATTAGCAGATTGTTATCCTCTGTATAAAAAGAAAGGAAAAAAATTTGGCTTCGTCATATAGGGCCATTTTCAACCTTAACTGTATTACAAAAATATTTGAGAGGTTTCTGTGTAATCGAATTATGCGTCATTGTAGAGATAAACTTAATGATAATCAACATGGGTTTAGAGTGGATCGATCTTGTGAAACCGCTGTGGCAAAATTTACACAGGATCTATATGATTGTCTTGATGTCAAAAATGGTAAAGTATTAGTTTTATACATTGACTACAGGAAAGCGTTTGATTCGGTTAATAGATTTAAGCTTCTAATTAAGCTCATGTGCGAGTTTTTCTTTCCGCCATATTTAGCAACTTTGTTATCCAGTTACTTTACCAACAGAAAATTTAGAATCATAAATGGTGAAAATGTTTCGGACTTTTTTAGCATTGATAATGGTTGTGGTCCAGGCTCATGTCTTGGTTCGTTATTTTTCTCTCTTTTCATAAATGATATTGGAAATGCAATCGATATTCCATATTTATTGTATGCCGACGATGCAGTGTTATATGTTAATTGCATAAATATTAAAGATGGTATACTAAAAATGCAAGCTGCACTAGACAAATTAGAGGTATGGTGCAATGATAATGATCTTACTATTAATGTAGAAAAGACAAAGGCAATGTTTTTCTACAAAGGTAACGATAGATTCTCTAGAGAGGTTTGTGAGAATCATAACGAAATATTAACTATTTATAAGGAGAAAATTGAATTTTTACGAACGTTTAAATATTATAGTGTCATTTTAGATAGTACACTTTCTTTCAAATCGCATCTTGTACATGTTGAAAATAAAATGAATGCTGCGATAAGACGAATGGTCTGCTTACGTTGATTTATGTCAGTCCTTTGTATGCTCGATTTTGGATTACTGTATAGTCATTTGGTGTGTCCATGGCAACACAGAGATCATGAGGCTGCAAAGCAAGATAAATAGGTTTTTACTTTCTTTCTATCTGCATAAACAAAGATTAGTTGAAAGTAGGCGAAACAATTTTGATATCACAGAATATTTTGTAAAATTAGACTTATTGACAATTATGGAACGGAAAAAATATGTGCTTATAAAATTTGTGTTTAAATTTCGTACCACATTATTTAAGGATTGGTTTACGTTATCTGCGTGTGCAAGATCTCGCAAACCGACTCTAGCGGTTAAGTAATTTAATTATGTAATCTGCAAAAAAAGCTTACGCTGGAATGCTATACAGGTTTGGAATGCACAGCTTAGTGACAAAAAAGTATTATTTTATGAAGATCTACCCAATTTTAATATTGTTGATGTCATAAAAGAATATCTTTTAAGGTTTAGAAGCAAAATTATTGTTTATTCATAGAGTAGGTATTATACTATTTAAATATGTTTACGTTTGTATGTTTCTATTGGCCAAGACTTTATGGATTTGGAAAGATATTAGTTTAACTACTGAGCATTATCTCAGAGTTTTGTATTGTTATTGTATGGAAACCAGCAATTTTGTTGATACACAGTAACACGTTAAATAAATTCAATACTCAATGGTTGCTCACTTGAAATTTTAAAGAGAGAAATCCTTTTAAAGGATGTAATAGACTGAAAGAAATGTTTAAACAAGTTTAAATACATCTATCTTTGTCACGTTGGATTTACTCAGTACTTTTGATAAGGCTAGATAGCAGTTCAAAATAATGTAAAGTCGAAACATTTTGTCAATTTGCAATGGAACAACCATCATGCTGTGGTTTTTGACTCGAAAAGTATGCACTTAAATAATACGCCAGCAATTGAAAGTGTAGAAATTTCGGTGTGGAAATGCTTAAAAATTGACAAAAGACAACAAATACTTTTCAAAGCTATCATATTCATCGATTTGCTACACTGTAATTAAATCAGGTATGAGTCGTTTTGCACAAATGTCTAATTTATCGCGTAATATTTCATGAATTTTGCAAAAAAGCATTTCAATTTTATGAATTTATTGCAAGGTAACATGCAGTGAAACGGTTGTTCCTGTACATATTTTAAATAGTTAATTTAACCCCTTACAAATTTACAAAATTTTATTCTAAATGTATTACATATTGGTATCCAAATTTGAATTCCTTGGTGAGGCACTCTGCGAAGCAACGAAACTCTGACTGTTAGTGTAGTTCGGAGACAATTATAATTCAAATTTAAATAAATCTTTTGGATTGAGTTATATGTATATTTTGTGTAAATCTACATCGCCCATGATTTTGGCCATTCGTGATCTGAGCTTTAAAATTACCTCACAAAGTGCAAGTGCAGGATTTTCGGCGTTCAAATTTTTAAAAATTTATAAAAGTAAACAAATCTCCCTCTAAACTTGCTCATTCATCTATTTGCTTTTTTTCTATTCTGCACCTTAATCAGTCATCTTATATCGGTTGTTTTACACTATTCTCTGTTTTATTGTTGTTGTATCATTTGGCACAAAAAATCAATTCAATTTAAAATTTCAGAAATGTTGACAGGTTTTTTAATGCTCTATTATGTTTCTATTGTAAATGACTAGGATGGCTTCATGGACGGAGTTTGACAAAAAATAATATTTTAAAGGGGTCGTGGTCGAGGAGTTATAGTCCGGGGTTTTAGTTGTGGAGGTGGTGGAGGACCAACGGAAAAAGGAGGCAGGGATTTTCGGAGGGATTGTTAAGGAGTGCCAGGCCACGGAGAAATGTACCGAGAAAATTCAGAAATGCTGAATTTCATTTTTAATTGAATCAGAATAAGCATTACTGCTGCTTTCGTGTTTTGTATGAAAACCCTTAGAAATGATAATCTATTCGAAATAATACTAAATTCTTATGAAAATATAATTTTTTAAATAAGCTGTATGGGATATACCACCAGTATTAGTATGTCTGAGAACGTATAATGTTCATCATTTGAAATCGACAGAGGTAGAGAGACAGGAGATCTACCTTCATCAAGAATCTAATTTAAAAACACTTTCCAAAAATTGGCGTACAACTTTGCATAAACTCAATTTATATGCTTATTATTTTTCTACTTTGACTCTTCTCTGCTGATTTCTTCTTCATTATATTGTAGTGCAGGGCAGGATATTTCACACAAGCTCCAACACAGGTTATGAAGGAGCTTTGTGGAAGGTAGTCAGCAGAAGTTAATCTGCATTTATGCTAATTATGTATTGGTCCGTTTGGACCTGAAAAGTAAAATATGAAACTGCAGGACTGACTGCAGGTAGGTGAAGAGACAAGGGAGAGATAGAGATTCCTTTCCTATCCACCGTCTGGAGTGGAGCGCAGCGAGTTGGCTGCGGATTTTTTGCTTATCACAAGTGATCTCTCTCTCGTCTGCAAAATGGAATCAAGTATGTGTGTGAAGAGGAAGAGTTGTAAATAATCATTTAATTTCTGCTTAATAAAGTTAGTAGCAGTAGCAGTAGTAAACCCTATCGTGTTTGTGATTTGCTTATTTGCATACCTACCGTGAGTCATAGCAGAAGGCTTGCCTGGACGTGTTGTTGCGTGTAAAACAGTTGTCTGCCGAGGAGTAACGTAAGATAAACCCTTTTTTGCAAGCTATAGCATCTCCGTACGCATAATATAGCATAGTTCGTACAAGAACAAAACCCCTTCGGCCGTACATGGCGAACATTTTGCCAGTTTTTCTGTGATAGTGACTGTGTAGGTGCATAAAAAGCTTATCATTTTATGCATATATTATGCTTTTTTCTCTCTCTACTGCTGTGATGTGTGCATTATCCAGCTCATTACTCAGTTTGCTGAGGATGATAAATAGCTGTGAAAGGGATATGCACATCATCATCACACACACAACTCTTTCCACTCTACATGTTTAGCAAGTTACTCAGTTGTGAGTAGCTAAACGCAATCTTTCTTTAAGCATGCAAATATTATTTTGCCAGTACTCGGTTGTGAGTCAAGGCTATTTTTCTATAATGCATATTATCAAATTGGCTAAAGGCTTAATTTATACATAAAAATGGCTACATAACTTCATTTCAATGTCTTGTCTGAGAAAACGTTGTTTACGTTTTCTGCTGCGCCAAATCTCAGGTTGTTGAGAGTGTGCGCAGATAATATGCTGGATGTGATACGGCATACCTATGCATATAAAATACCTGACAAAGGCTATGCAAATGTCCGAAAACGTTTTAGAGGCTTGACAAAAAGGCAAAATTATCGAACCTTTTTCAATGTAAATTCCTTATGAATGGCCCTCTTTCAAGCTAGCCAAGCAAACGAATAGCCATATAATATATGCATTATGATATTAAAGAAAGACAGAGAGATGAAATCCAAAGATAAGTAACATATGTGTTAGAAATGTTAGTAACTCAGTAGTCAAATAATCTTTTGTGCTTGTGTCACTCTATATATATTATATGCGTTATGCATTCACACATTGCACTAAATTTCCTATATTCACTCCTACTTAACTTGAACAAAATTCTAAAGGGAAAATTTCACAATAAACTATACTACCAAACATAACACAAAATGCCTAACTACTAGACAGCTAGGCATATCAGGAAAGGAATCAATGCATATATGCAAGTCATATTATCCAAAAGCTTGTAGTGTGCTTACTCATATGACTGCATGTGTGGTGGTGGATATTATAATAACCCTCAAAACTGAGAGCACCGGTGATGCTTACCGATACCAGTGACCAAGAAGTCAAGCTGCAGATAAAGGACCAGTAGTACCTAAAGGACTATTATGGACCACCACATTATGTAAATGCGGGAAGTTGACTTCTCAGTTAACACAACTAAAAGATGTAATGGGAAACGTACATAGACCAGTGCTGACTTGGTAATAGTACAAGTACCTTACACTACACCCTCCCGCAACCAAAGTACTCAACTACTAGTGTCAAGGGAAATGTATCAAGACCAGTGCAGATCTGGAAATTGTTAAAGTACCTTACACTACACCCCTATAAATGGAGAGTACTACAAAAATAACATTATTGGAGGAAGCCAAGCCCCACTATATGCAACCCCTACTGGGCAGTGAGAAAAACAGAGGTAGCTCTGTAACTCACTTCAACATAAGGAAGTTAGGAAATCCACAAGTGCCGAACCCAACACTACGGGACTGGAAGTACTAAGTCAACTAAATAAAATTAATTACCGCGATGAGGAATCGAACGAGTTAGCTACATAAGCCAAACCAATGGGGTAAAGTGAGAACACAGAGGCAGTTCTGTAACTCACACTGACATGGACCTAAACCTGAAACCTACGGAAGGAACATTGGTAGTACATCAAAGGAATACTACTACAACAGCACCCCCCTAGAAACGGAAAAGTACTTCACGGCTACAAAATCAAATCAAAGATCTATCAAAAGATCTATCAAACCAAAAATATCAAAGGAATTGTGGAAGTCCCAACTCATATGGGGTAAAACGAGAGTGCAGACAAAGCTCTGAAACTCAAACTAAAGGAAATGGAGATCCCACGAACGAAATAAGACTGTAGTTAGCTGTACTCACAATACGCGGGCAGTCCGGCGTTTGAGTACAAGCCCTTCGGTCACCCAAATAATGCGTGGCAGCTATCAAAGTCACGGAAATTACAATGCTGTATCGGACCATAGCGGAAGTCCTCTAAAATGGAACTATTGCCTCACGTCTTACGCAATCGAACGATAATGACCAACGCCTCCACCCACGATGTTGAGACGTCCAAAGGTGAACCACTAAGATAAAATCAGTATTTTAGGACTGAATATTCTGTCTGGATAAAATATCGATGCAAAGCATAGATGCGATACAGTACCAGAAGCAAAGAAAGTAGAAACGATGGAAGTCGGGATTATGTCTAAATAAGGACCAAAAGCTGATTAAGTCTTGGACGAAGTCCAGGACTGAAGAAAAGTGGAAGACAGCGGACTCAGAAAGAAGATAGCGGCCAGGCCAGAGGTTAGGAACTTTGCGGCAGTAATTGCAGTAATCCCGGTCAACGAAGACCGACCAACCGAGGGACCAAAGGCAGCTAGGAAATAACAAATGGCGAACCAAAGAAACCTTAGATGAATGAAAAAGAGTCCTGTTACCACTTAACAGCTGAGATAATTCCGAACCAAAAATAATATCAACCTTGGGCGGAAAACGCAGGAAGCAGTTAGAACGAGAAATCACAATAAATTGGATTGAAGATTGTACGAGGTGGCGACAAGTCACATGGCTTAACCAAAGAAGCGTCAACTTCCACGGGTAGTCGTGATGTAGTTGAAGCTTCATGCATGGAAGCCACACAAAAATGGAGTCCATAGAGACTCAGATCCAGGCGCAGACGTGATGGCTACAGGAATACCAATGCTATTAGTACTCTGGACTGTCTGTGGACAGCTAAGGCTAATCCAGCTAATAAACACAACGATGAGACTCCTACCACAGACTTGGCCAACAACATGAAAAGTTACTCGCCTTGAGAACTTAAAAGCGGCACTTCTTGATGGATCTAAACTCTTGGCAGCACGTCTGGACACATATGAAATATGAAGATTCAAATATACATGCAAGGACGCTTGAAGAAATCTAGTGTCCAATCATCGTTAAAACCACACCACCACCTACGGAGAAATCAAAACTCAACGAAGGAAGAGATGAACAGGAAACACTACAAACAAAGATGCCTTCCGATCCCTCATCGAGCAGTAAAGTACAACTCAGCAAGTACCCCCAAAGTTCCAGCGGAAATGGAACCACCTTAAGGAAAGTGCCTTTTTATTGAACATTAAAAGTTTAAAGGCACACACCCCTCAAACGGAAGACGTTCCGAAAATTCCCATTGAAGGAGACGAGAGCTGAAGAAATTATTGGAATTGGCGACGACAACAGAAATATTGTCTTGATAACAGAGGTAGTTCTGGTTCTAGACAATTACAGGAGTTCTTTTCTGAACTCGGAGAGAGATGCTAACCAAAGCTCAGATAATTTTCCGGGTATGGAACAAATAATCTAGGAAGACTATTCCAAACAATTAAAGATACCCCAGCGCGGCTGTAGATAATGCAGAAGAGGACGCCGTGAGCGTCTGAAAGTCTGAGGAAGTCCGAAACCTTAACCAAAAAATGGATATCAAAGACTTGACGGATAAGCTCGAGTCTAAAATAGCAACTGAATCTACAATCGACTGACGGATGAGTAGAAATCCTGCACGGAGAGTGAGATGTTTAAAATCGAGGACAATGTCAGAAGTCTTTAGTACCTCACTATGGTGATGGAAGGACTAAACGAGCTCTTACAATTCCATGGAAAGTCATTCCACCCAATTAGAAATGAGACACTCCAGACATATGATGCGCCCCGCAGAAGTCAGTAGAACCCAAGGCAAGCTGACCAAATCAAACTCTCGTCGGAGAAGTCAAGTTGAAAATGTGGACTAGATAGAAGAAGATGTCGAACATACAAGGCTGTTGCAGCTTTGTTCGATGCAAGCGGAAATATCGGTTTACAGACTCACACTACAGCCCCCAAGAATCAGAGGACCGACAAGCCGCATAAACCATTGTCGGATAATCAGTTATGGTAACGTCAACCAAATAAACAGCGGCGGATGGAAGATACCACCGTCGTAAATATCTGTCTTAGAACAGACCACTCGGACAAAATCTCTGTGCTGATGTAAATCAAAAGTTAGCAGTCACCCAAATCGCAAAGAACTTAGGAGTCGTCGGAGGAAATGATCCAGAAAAATCCATATTATGGTTAATGCAAGTGAATATACACTTGAAACTCGACTCAAAAAGAAACAAAGACGTCGCCAAACCAACTCTTCCAACGCCTAGAAAAGGACAAGACTAAGAGGATGTTCTCTTACGAGTAATGTCCCAACTTCAGATGAAAAATGGAATATTGCAAGGACCTATGAGCCTAAATGAGATCTTGTCGAGAATTACACGGGGAGAATTACAAAAAGCTGAGCAGCAGATATCCCATTGTCTGCAGAAAATTATGGACTAACTCAGTCCAATGCAATATCCGCGTTCCAAAGGAATGCGGAGAAATTACTAGTTCTGGATACCCTTATTCAGTACGAGTGGACTCACGATCCATCAAATCTTCGGGGGGTCGAGGGTGGATCTATATGAAAAAAAATATTTGAGCTGGTGGATACAACCTGAAGGTTTGATTCACACGCAAAAGTCAGCAAAGACTGTACTAAGCACGGCTCACGGGATGTGCGTGACACTACCCGATGTATAAAGAGCGCTCAAGACGTAAGACTGGACCTGGCCAGTTCAGCAGCAACATATATGTCCACAGAAAGAAAAAATAAAGATGATGAGGACCAAGATCGAGAATGGCTACACACTGGACGGTTTCCCTTAAACCGGAACCAGGAACAATATTATGAGGAACGGAGGGTTCCAGGAAGAGAATCCTCTAGACGTTCCAGACTCCCCAACAAGCAGGGCACACTGAAGTGATGTCCAAGTTTCTTAGAGGAAACGCGCAAGTAAAGAATGAGGATGACTATAACTACTTAACGAAATGTTCCAAAATCTTATCTCTTTTACATGATGGAACATGAAGATTGTCAGGATTGTCCTAGATGACACATTTGGACTTAGGAGTGGGTCCAAACGAAGAAATTTCCAGAATGGAAACATTGATCAGTGGATGTTCAGTGTGAAGCGATTATGAAGTCGCCGGAACTACCACTACAGAAGTCAACATCCTCAATATTAAGACGTTCGAGAGAAAGACGTCGAAAGGTTAGGAGTACTGGATTCCAGTGATTCCCATATCACTTCAAAGAGGAATCTCCAATTCCACAATCTGGATATAACAGAGGCCAGACACCGTGTTCGAGCAAGGAAAACATGAATACGGACCAACAATGCTAGCAAACAACAATTATGTCTGGAGCGGAGAACTCCAGAATAAAGAAACCGTACGGAAAATTAAGCTTAACTCCGGAGAACCACCATCCTAGAAGTTATTTCCCATAATAACTAATCCTTACGTTAATTCACGGGCCTTGCAAATAAACAGGAGGTGGAAACAAAAAATCATATATTAATGGACGCAAAGTCCATTTGGCCCAAATATCGTCCCGTGCCATTGCGGAGGAACTAAGACGGGATTCAATCTCCAGAAAAGAGATTACTCAGAACACCGAAAATCTTTTAAGCTGGCCAGCAACATTGAAGATATCGGTGGACTAAAGAAATAGAAGGCAGACCGGTTGAAAGAAGTCAAAGGCAGGAGTTGCAGAAATCCCAATGTAAGGCGTTAATGGAGAACTGCGCAGTAAAGAAGACATAATTTTCAAGACCCTTACACGTTGATTCCGAGACTCAGCTCGCCTATGTATAAGTCGAACAATGTTCAAGACATCAGGATTCCCAAAGAATGGAAAATCCCGAAGTGTACCGAATCCCGTGAAGTTTTAAGTCGCCGCTGGTGCAGCAACGTGGGGACGAACGGACATGGAACGCTCCACATTGAAAGATGAGCGAAGTCCGCTGAAGCTATACGAAATCTATTCGTTATATCCTGGAGGACCGGGATGAATCTGCATTTTGAAGTAGAACAACAACATCTGGACCGCAATTTAAATAACTCGGGCTGTCGAGTATATGTGGATCCCAACTACGCCCAGAGAGGCAATAAAGAGACATAATAGTCAGAAAGTTTCTTAACACTGTTAAAATTTTACGCCGTCTAATGAGGAACGGTGAACACAAGCATGCGCAGATACACTAATTGCCATGCATCCCTGCTTAAGCAGAGAAACAAATGATAGTAATAATTTACTCGGGTTGTCGAGTGAAATTATTCAAGCGAGAGAATAACGCAAAACGCTTAAGACTTGCAGGATCAAGTCACAAATGGAAGTCAAATCAAATGGTACTTCCTCTGAAATAATATCGAGTCAGGTATGACTCTTGGATTGGCCAGAGCGCCACAGCCCTTATGAAAACTCCCAAAGCCCAGCGGATGACCGATACGTTGCTGAAGTTAACTTACAGACAGATTTGTAAAGCTCCAAATGGTCGTCGGCAGTCATGAGTCCATAGCTAGTCCTTAAGGATTGGTGCAAAGTTGAAGGAAATCTGATCTGAGACCATGAAGCCTACCTCAGTCGTCTATGGCATAAGTCCCCTGAACTTGACAATTTGAGGAATGGGAGACCAATTAACTCGGAGTCAATTCTTGTCAGTACCTGGAAGAGAGAGGCGAGACAGTATACGGTATACACAGGTTAGCTGTGGCAGTGTATAGTCTTGTTCTCTAAAGGAACCAGTAGAGGAGTAGATCTGACCAAGGTAGGATGGGAACTTGACACGGGACAGTTCGGATGCTGAGCGCAGCCTGGTATCTCGAGACAGTTCGTGAGGATTAGGACGCCGGTGGAACACATGGAGAGCAGGAGGATAATTTTATAAACTATATTTAAGTCAATGAATTACTATGTATTTTATATTTTAACTAAGTTTGGTTTTGATTAATGATGACTATAAATATGTAAGTTTTAGATACTTGTATGTAATTCTTTATAAAGTGAATAATGTGGGTCTGTATGTAATTAACTATAAGATGTACTTCAAGTGTAAGTTGTAAATTGAATTGGTATATCGGCAACGAAATATATTGTTATGTATTATGTTCCCCTTGATTGTAACTATTTTAATTATGGAACTTATGTGTAATTTTAATGTTTAACTTTTATATATTTTAATGGAAGTGTTATTTTAAGTCCGTGAGGGGAGAGTCCGCACCGGGGGCGTTTTGGAGGTAGCCATGTAGTGCAGGGCAGGATATTTCACACAAGCTCCAACACAGGTTATGAAGGAGCTTTGTGGAAGGTAGTCAGCAGAAGTTAATCTGCATTTATGCTAATTATGTATTGGTCCGTTTGGACCTGAAAAGTAAAATATGAAACTGCAGGACTGACTGCAGGTAGGTGAAGAGACAAGGGAGAGATAGAGATTCCTTTCCTATCCACCGTCTGGAGTGGAGCGCAGCGAGTTGGCTGCGGATTTTTTGCTTATCACAAGTGATCTCTCTCTCGTCTGCAAAATGGAATCAAGTATGTGTGTGAAGAGGAAGAGTTGTAAATAATCATTTAATTTCTGCTTAATAAAGTTAGTAGCAGTAGCAGTAGTAAACCCTATCGTGTTTGTGATTTGCTTATTTGCATACCTACCGTGAGTCATAGCAGAAGGCTTGCCTGGACGTGTTGTTGCGTGTAAAACAGTTGTCTGCCGAGGAGTAACGTAAGATAAACCCTATTTTGTAAGCTATAGCATCTCCGTACGCATAATATAGCATAGTTCATACAAGAAAAAAACCCCTTCGGCCGTACAATATACATAATGTAAATACTTATATTAAATGCAATTCAAACTTTGTTTACATTTTTCGCAGTGCTTTTTCATTAGCTTCTTATAGAGGCATAGACAAATTCGATCTATCATTCTAGTTATTTTTACCGAAGCATAATTAGCAGTGTAACACCAAAACTTCCGTTCGTATAATTAGTTGTCAAAGGAGTAATTTTATAGATGAGATTTATTAAGTAGCGAAAGCTACTTATTAAGATGGCAAAACCTGTGCGTCCGTCCGTCTGTCTGTCCGTCTGTCTTTCTGTCTGTCCGTGCGATATCTCCGTAACGGTTTAACCGATTTTAACGCAGCTGTGGCCAAAATTTCAGGTCAATAGGTCAAAGAGGTCAAACGTTATGAGGTCACAAGTCACATTAGCTCTCTCACTACTATATCAAAGTTGGGATATTACGTATTACGCTTTAAATATAAAACTAGCATGAAACTATTGTTTTAACTTTTTTGAAATTCCCAACGTCATTCGTTGGTCAATAATACTACATTTTACGTTACAATTTTATTGATGGCATGAAATTATTAGTTTAATTTTTTGAAGTTACAAATGTCATTCGTTGGTTAAGAATACTACATTTTACGTTTCAATTTTATTGGTGGCATGAAACTAATGTTTTAACTTTCTTGAAATTACCGACGTGTTGCGTTAGTCAAGAAAACTACATTTTACGATTTAATTTTATGTCTGGCATGAAACTATTGCTTCAACTTTTTTTTGAATTACTGGTGTCTTTTGTTGGTCATACGTACTACATTTTACGTTTTAATTTTATGTCTGGCACGGAACTATTGCTTCAACTGTTTTGAATTACCAATCTTCTGTTTTCATAAATACTACATTTTACGTTTTAATTTTATGTCTGGCTCGAAACTATTGTTTCGACTTTCGCTACTTTGCTACATGTAGGCATGTTGCCTGCTTTATTTATTTATGAGATTAATAATAAAGACATGATTATTATTATAGGTAGGGTAGTTTAATTATTCTTTACTTTTATTTTAAAGAGTTTTAATTTTAAGTAAACTTAGCATATAAGCGTCATTTCATGCTCTAGTACCTGTCTTCTCTATATTTTCAAGCGAATAGGGGAGGCTGTTGGGAAATGAAAACGTAGCGGTTAGTTCTTGTGACATGTTAAAATTAGGAACAGGGATAGATTTAAAAGATTTGGCAATTCGATCTAGCGTAGCATAGGATTGCTGGTGTAAAAAAGAAAATATAGCATTTTATGAAAAATCCTGTTTTTGTAAGTATTAAATCAACAAATCAACATTTACCCGTAGTGAAGTCAACCACAACGCATCTACAATTACTAAAAGTCCGCTTAAATGTCCTTTTTATTATTTGAAGCACTACTATTACATAAAACTCTTGATCCAGCAAATCTTACTTTGTTATATACTTGACAATAGCTCTGCATGCCATGTTTTTGCCATGCCGGCTCCGCTTTGCAGGAACTGTATTCTCAAAATCTTATTAGGTATTCTTAGTTAATTTTTTATATTGTCAGCGCTGTAGTTTACAAGTGGAAGGTTGAGGACAACTGAATTCGTGTAAGATATTTACAACTATGACAGTTATGATTATGGCATAACGGGGTTCGTTTTATCTATGAAATTAAATAGAGTTCTTCTGCACTTGCTTCAACCGACAACCTGCAGAAGAGGGATATATTTTGGCAATTTCAACAATTTAAATTGATGTATTATTTAACTTTACACTACTAATATTAATTTTATAATTACAAACACTCAAATTGCCATTCTCATCAGACATATGTAGGTATGTAGTGCCACACCAAGCGCAAATGCAGCCTTTACGGCGTTCAAATGTAAAACAAAATATAAACTAGTATAAGGGGACCAAAGAGATTATAAAGAAGCTGAAGGAAGTGGGAGAATATGGAGAGAAGCACACGAGCCGACAAAACCTGGTGGTGTGGATATGGATGGAGGTATGCTCTTGGCTGAGGTAACGAAACTAGAAAGAAGCGGAACAAAACCCGTCTCAGGTGACGATGCAGGTGACTTAGATTTGGATTCTTAAGCTGATAGAGAAAATGATATGGAATTTGAGAAGGGAAAATAGAAGGAGGCAAAGTATGGAGTGATATTGGGAACTATTTTTCTTGGACCATCGTTCTTGATGATGCCAATTGTCAGACCAGCTCGTAAAACCAGGTGACACACCACTGCTTCTACTTTAATGTAGACCCCTTTTCATTGGGATAAATACGAAGGAGAAGACCAACGTGGCACTCCATTTTAGTCCTTCACGGAAACATCAAGAAGCTCAATAACTGTCCCATGCTAAGCTGGAACTCCTTGTTTTACACGGTCAGTAAGAAAGGTGAAGCCAGTAAGACGTCTCATTAAATTAAAGAGAAGGGTCTCTGACTGTCGTAAATGTTATCTAATCATTAATCATCGTATTCAATTTCAAAAGCTTATATTGTTATGTACTATTTTCTATACGTTATGCTATATTGTTATTAACCTTCTGTTTCTGTAAAATGCTTCCGCTTAAATGTCATTATGAATTGGAGTGCGACTATTACATAAAACTGCGGAGTTGCGTTACTAAGCAAATGGCTGAATTAATATATTTAAACGTAAAATAAAGGTTAACAATGTAGTTTAAAAGTAATTAACTCTCCAAATGATAAACCAGCGTTGGAAATATGAATGAATTAAAGTTTTTTTTCTTAGAGTTATTGCAGCATGTACACTGAAATGCTAAAATATTATTGAGCATTATGTGTTATATGACCAACAAAATATCAAAATGTACGTTTTTATCCACTTAGCCTTTTAGCATCATTGTTTTATATACCAATTTTTATGTAATAAAACGTGTTGCATAATTATTTCGCAAAGTCACATATTCCAGCAAATTGAAGGCACAAGATAATCTGAAGCAATAATTTATCCCATCAATTAGCTAGTGAAACTTTTCGGCGTTCAAATGCTGTTTTTGTTTTGGAGAAAAGTCTTAAAATTTCTCTCAGCGCTTTTTTATTTAGTTATTTTGAAATGCTATCTATCCAAAATGCAATTAAATCAATAATCTCGGTCATGATAATAACAAAAGAATATTTTAGGATAATTTTGCACTCAATATTTGTGTTTAATTGCTAAGCCTAACCTGTTATTTAAACATGTAACCGTTCACCGTTATTTATTGAGAGGGATAAAGAAGAGTTTAAATAATTAACCTGAAAATTAAGGGAGCTGAACAATGTGGAAGGAGATGGAAGACAATTGGTGTGGATTTGGATGGATGTGACGAATTTGTTTTGGGGAAGGGGAATAGAAGCATATAGGAGGTGACAACAATAGAGATTATCTCTAAGAGATAATTTGGAATCTTAGGGTACCAAAGAAAATGATAAGGAACGCGGCAAGGGAAATAAACAGCAGGCAAAGTTGGAAGTGAACTTAGCTCCTGTTTTTCTTGGTTTGGCCATCGTCCCTGTTGACACCAGTTGCCAGAGCAGGTCGTTTTAACCAACAACACACCACTGCTGGTTGGGGAGGATCCCCACCCTCACCCTTTCAAAAGGAGAAAAGCGTGGAGGAAAAAATTATGGTAGCTCTCCATTTTATTCCTTCACGGAAACACCAAGCCGGTTATTGACTGCCCCAGGCTCTGGGGAAACTGCTTATAGTACCCGGTAAGGAAGGATTTGAAGCCCGTAAGGCGTCTAATCCAAGAGGATGATCTGTCCATTTTTAATTTAAAAATTTATTTTGGATTTTAAGAGCTTTCAGGCAAATCTTTCAAGTAATCCGTGAGGAATATATTAATATAATTGAAGTCAGTTTAAAAATCTTGACAAGAACTCTTAATTTAATTTTGATGGATTGTTCGCGATGTCGTTATTCAGCGTGGGAGGTTATCATTTAGGACACCCCGGTTTTTGTAAAATTTTTATGACTATCGATCTACTAAATTAGATACGGTTTTGCACTTAAACTAGCCGGTTTTGCACTTTGCTTAAACCGACAACATGCTGAAGATGATATATCTTGGCGATTGCATCGATTGATTAGCCTGAAGCGTCGTTAATTGACTGGAGTTTACAACGAAAACTAATGAACCAATAACGCTAATAAAACTGCAAATAAGACTTTGCTTGCTTTTTAATACCTGTAAATCTGGATTGCCTAAATACTACTTTTAGCATCAGCCTTGCAATTTCATACTTGAAAAACATTAACTGCGAGATATTTTCACAACGCATCTATCCTTAAAGTTGCTCGGCTCACTTAACCAGTTAAGCCTACCGACGTCAAAACTGAACGGTGGCCTACCACATGTTGAATACAACTAAATTTCACAAACCAGAAGTAATATTTCAATTTTAAAATATCCCAATGCTTTGTTATTTTTCTCGAAACGATTTTCACGCATTCAGCTTAAGCTGCAGCTTAACAGCTCGGGTCATAATCTGGCTTTTGTTAAACGCGTTCTGCGTTGCAGCTAGAATCAAAATTAACCGCCAAGGATTCTCTGGTTAGTTTAATAATTGCAAACGTTCTTAAAGTAAAATAAAGAAAGCATTAACTTCTTTTATATACCAATTGCTAGTTAGGTAACTGGAGTAGGAATTTAGAAATTTGCATCAATCCGGGACAGTACAATTTGTAACACTCTGTTACTCGGGTTTCGTGGTGTCATGATTACGTACTGCTTTTTCGACTGATTTTGCAGAGACCGTTTTACTGATGAATCGGTTAATTTTTTAATTAAGAAGGAAAAATACCAGTATATTGACAATATAATATTGTATTTATGATTTGCATTAAACAATTGCTACTTCAGTTAAAAGTGGATACGTTGTAAAGGTGACAATTGTTTTGGTGCAACTGACGGTGACGCAGCTTTCGCTGAGGTCATACATATGGAGGCAAAACGAATTTTTGGCGTGTCATCAGAGAACGTCTCGTCTGTTGTCTGCTAATCGGAGACCGGGACCAGATATAAATTACTTTACACGTTTTTAGAGTCTTTTATATATTTAAAATTCAGGGAAGCCTTTCATTTAACTTAAATTTCTTATCGATTATTATCGTGTTGTACTTAATTTGGAGCAATCATTTAGACTTAATTGATTGAAGGGAATGTTCTGTTTGATCAACACGCCAGTTTATCTGCATTTGACAAATGGTGGTTTCACAAGCTGATAATAATTAAATATGTCATGATGGTTAAGTCAAGATCATCTTGACAAGATGCACTCAATGACCTGAAATGAAATTCCTTAGATTGGCGTTCGAAGAAACGAAGCAAATTGAATTTTGCTAAAAAAAATGGCTGACCAAAAAGCAAAAACTTATTAGTATAGTTAGAGGATAATTTAAATTGCAATAAAATTTTCAACGGTTAATCGTTTGGACTATGTTATTTTTGCATTCATTCATACGTATACTATTGTCTCGAAAGAGCACGCAAAGCTTTTATCAATGCGATTATAATACCTCCACAAGTGAAGTGCCGCATTTTCGGCGTTCGGCGTTCAAATGCTTAACAAATTTCTTTCTCTCTCTCAAAACTTTCTCATTGATCTAGTTACTATTCTGCCATGAAATCCGTCATCGTAGATTGGCTGTTTCACACTATTCTTTATTTTAATGCGTAATGTTGGAATTTTTTTTACAAAATATACTTCAATTTAAAATTACTAAAGTGTTGTAAGTTTCATTAATCCTCATGTATTTTCTACTACATAGATATTAAAATGTAAACGAAAGGTTCTCTATAATTTCATTCAGAGTCAGGGTGGACAAGGGCCAACTCACCCAGTTTGTTCTAAGCCAAAAGCTGGGGACGGCTCCATGGAGGTTGAGGGACGAAGGACAAAACCTTGAGAGGTTGAAGGAATAATGGAACTTGTTGCAATAAGCAATTGAAAGGAGGCAAAAGCTGTAAAGTTTAATTATAGAAGAGTGAGGATGGACACGATTTCCAGGGACTTGAGAGCCTGGAAGAAGGAACTGGATGATAGGGAACAGAAGATTGGGATCCTGATTCAGGATTCCTGAAGGGTCTGAGGTCTGAACCAGTTGGAGGCGGAGGAGTTGGAATTGCAGTTCAAGAAGGAGGAATTGGAGGAAAAGCCGGACGAGCTAATTATCACTGAAAGGCCCAACAACTCAATAACTTTAACTCTGGACAATTTTATGTTAGTTTAGCACACAATATTTGTATTTAAATACATGATACGGTATACATGGTACGTGGTGGGCTTCCAAAGCCATGGCACTCTTCTCCAAATTGAAATCGCTGGAAATGCAAATCTTGCTGGTAGCAGTTAAGATGGTGAAGACGATAGTGGGATATTTGGCCAGTTTTAAATTGATTGCCAATATCAGGTTACAAGTTATAAGGATTCTCAAACGCCATTTTCTGCGGTTGTGGTGGTGGTATTTATTGGATTGATCGGGATGTATGGACTGCTATATTCAGCTTGACATCCGACAGTCGACTGACAATTACATTTAATAGTTATTTTATAATTGACTAAGGACAATTGGCAATGTTTTAGCCGTTTCTGCTTCACCGAACTTTCTCTCCAAAATCACAAGGGCAATAGCAAACTAAAATACCACTAAAATTAGCCAGCAATAAAAAGCTTTTTATCCAACCAGATTTACATCTGCTTGCCTGTGTTCCATTTGCATTTAATCTTTAAAGACGTATCAAAATCATTAGAGGTATCAAAACAAAATATGCAAAGTCGGACATTTACTAATTGTCATTTCGAAGACAGGGAAACAACATACCTATTGCATGAGAAGTCGTTGTATAGCGGCAACATAAATGCAAGGACGTATTACTACGTAGTATATATAAAATAAGTGATATTTATATATTCTTCTAAAGTTAAATATGCAATAAATCGGTCATGATTCAACTTTATTGGAGATGGAAACACCGACCAGTCTACCTTAAGACTAAAAAGTATTTGCATTCTCTCATATTTCTTTGAAAAAATTGTTGGAGTTGGAATAACTAAAAACAATTGGGTTAATAATTTTTACTACAATAAGTTGGCTTAGAACCAACATTGTAGAACAACTTCAGTTGCAAAATGCTAAGCGAAGAAGAGCCAAAAACTGCTGTTAAATAATTTACATGAAAAGAATGCACTTTTCAAGATGGTAATTAATTAGTGTTCATTTCTAGACTAGAAATTCAAGTTAAAATTAATCAGGCAGAAAAGTGATGGAAACCCCCTTTATTAAGCTTGAATTACAGTTTTAGCAGACTTCTTGATGGTGAGGCGGGAAATGGAGAAGATGAAACGATGGAGGAACTTAGAATGCAGAGAAAAAAGTAAAGCTGGCAGTACCAGCCTGGCACACCCATGGGCACCTGACTGGGTTGTAAGGGACTAGGCTGTAATATTGCTGTTGGGGTAACTCACTGGTTACCGTTGTGTTAGGCTTCGGTTAGGGACAATTACTAATCAAATCCTCATGATTCCTCTAACTAGTCCCTACACAACTTTTAAAGCTATTCTAACATGCGAAATGCATATGCACTGACTCTCGGTGCGGTTCTTCTAATCTACTGAATTAACTAACCAATGTTCTGTAATTAATGAAGCGATGTTAAAACACAATAAGGGGTTCTTTAGTAATAATTAAAACTAACTTTTAATAACTGACTTCAATTAATTATCACAATTAACAAAATAAGAAATTAGTAATGTTTTATGCTGCTTCTGCTCAGATGGTTCTTGCTTGAGTGTTACTGCCTGACAGTCGTGTCATCGTCCTTCTCCTTGCCGATGGCTTAGTGCTGCGATCATGAGATCGGTGAGTGTAGCTTTACTGTGGAGCAGGATGTGGGATGTTGGTTACTGCGGGAGAGTATAGCAGGAGAGACACTATGTGCGTTTCTCACTGTTACGCTGGCCGAAGGTTCTAGATGCTTCTTTGTTCCTGACTGTGGTAGTGTATTAAAGTTGAAGTCTGGGATTAATAATATTTTGTGGAAGCGCTCTCTGCTATGCTATGTTGTAGAGACAAGTGTACATAGTGCACTTGGAACGTTACAAGGCTTAGCTGGCTACAGGGACAAATATTATTTTGAAGGGGTCGTGGTCGAGAAGTAAATTCAAATTCCGGGGTTTTGTTGCGGAGGTGATGGAGAACCAAAGGAAAAAGAGGCAGGAATTTGGGAGGGATTGTTAAAGAGTGCCACGCCAGGACCGAGGGGAAGAGGCAGTTCAGGAATGTTACTGGACGATGAAGGCCATGGTCCGAAAAGAAAGTGCGGAGGGGGAGGGGCTGAGGATTAGGACGAGACAACGTTTGCCCTTTGGACTGGAGGGATGAGATGAATAATGTTGAGGATTTTTGAGTGGAGGGAATGAATGCGAGTTAAGAATGAGCACGAGTCGAATTTTATGAGAAGAGGGAAATTGTGGGTTTGGGGAGGTACATGAACTGCCGGTGGTGTGTCCCAAGGGGAAAAGAAGCCCATATGTTGCGGCGACGAAGGTTAGCGACTCAAGGGTGGGATCTGGAGGGACTGTGAGTAGTTCTATGGCTGTACAGGAAAGCACTAAGCATGTATAAAAAAGTTGATGGTTATCATTCGTATAGTCAGAACAATAGATGGGAAGAGCAAGGTTTACATTAAATATTAACGGAATAAATTTCGTTAACGTTTCGTTTCGTAACGAATAAACGTTTGAAGTAGAATGTTAGCGTATGCCATTAATTGTATGATTGAGTTCCGGTGACCTGACGCATGGGATGATCCCCTTTGAAAAAACTTTCCGAAAATTGGAGTACAACTTTTGTATAACATTATGCTTTACAATTGTTTGGAAAATCAAATTTATTATGCAAGTAAGGATCATTTCATGCAGAACTTTGTTAGATACTCAGCCCCAGTACCCGTCTTTACTATTTTACTTTTGTTCCAAGCGGATAGGACAATTTGTTTGAGAATTAGAAACCCGTTTAGGTGTAACGGTTAGTACTTCGGGCGCGTTCCAATTAGGATCTCAGAAAGATTGAAAACATTTGGCAATTTCGATTAGTCTAGCATTAGGATAAAATAATTTTTTATTATAAAATAAAATTTTCTGAGCTTTAATCCTGTTACTATAGAAGCAGATCATTTAGGCTAAATGGCTTAGCATTAGCAAAGATATTAGTAGCTCTCAAGTATATGATTTAAGCCATGGCTACAATTCGAAAACGGATTATCATCTTACAGATGATAAGCTATGAACTTGAAAGGTGAGTTGAAACTTGTTCTATTTCATCCATCACCTGATGGATGATTTTAGTTGTTGCGTAGAAACGTGCAGTGTGCGTGCACACATAATCGCTTTTCCTCAAATAATCGTCTCCGGAGAAGCTGTTTTAGAAAAGCGCTTTTTGAGTTGTTTTTTGAATTTTGGATGATTTAAATAATCCTAAAGCGATGAAAATTCAGCGATTTAGCCGATAACCTATGTACTTGAAAGGCCTTATTAATATAGTACCTACAATTGCTGCAAATCCGCTTAATTGTTATTTTCTATAAATTGGAGCGCAACTGCTACATAATTCCGGAGTTGCGTTTTGAAGCAAATGGCTGAGTTAATATATTTAAACTTTAATTTGCAAAGATTAACAATGTACTGTAGAATTAAATGATAAACCAGTGTTCGAAACATGAATGTGTGCTAAAGAATGCAAGCATGCATGCATTTCCAGCATGCAAAAAGGAATGTTAAATGAAAAGAAAAGAGTTTTAAGTGACAAACGGAATTTAAAAATGCGAGTTTTAGCAGCATTGTATATATAGAGCAATTTTTTATGCAACGAAGCGTCACAGAATGAGATTAATTTGGAAAGTCAACTCTTAAATCTTCGCACATAATCAATGGAAACATCTGTTCCATCATATTATCCCATCGAACTACAAATGAGGCTTTTTGGCGTTCAAATGCTCATTTTTTGTCTTGAACTTCCATTTGAAGCTTTTACATTCCATAATATTTTGAAATTCTATCGATCCAACTGTAATTTAAAAAATCCATAGTAAGCCATTGAATGATGTTTGCTGCTAAAACCCATATAAATGTAAATGTGCATAATACCCAACCATTTGCGGTTGTAGATGGGGTACTGTTCAGAATTGAATCATGTTGTTTGATGACGCAGCATGTAAAATACTTAAGAACGGTTATGATAAGCATTGCAATCTAGTTTTTATTGTATGAACTAACGATTTGTATTTAGTGGTAAAATCTGTCATGTGTAAAGCACCTCGCTGGAGAGAAATGTTGGAATTTCGGTGTGCCACATCATCTTTGACGTGTAAAGCCCATGCCTGTTTTACTAGCTAAAATCTGTATCTTGTTCAATGTAGGAGTGTGAAGGAGAGCTCTAGTCTGTCTACAAAAGTCGTCGTGTGAGGAGCAAAGTAAAATTGCTGTAATCTGCAGGTATTTTTACCTACCTAAATTGACTAGGGGAAATTCACTAATTAATCCTAAAATTGACCTTTCTGCTACCTATAAATTACTTGTATAATAAATTTGACCTATGTTTAATTTATTCCTCAAAATTCTCAACAGTTTTACACGAAAGCCACATTATTCGGCCCAACATCATTTTCCAACTTAACTGTGCATTTAACTAAAAGTCACCATCATATCGCACTAACCAGTATTTTCCGAACTGACATAATTACAGTAAAAACAGGTAGCATATGATTGATTGGCGTGGTTGCTTGGAATACATTATTCAGCTTGACGTCCGACAACCGACGGACAATTACATTTAATTAGTTGTTTTACAATTTTGGATTTTGATAAACGATTACATTTTGACCCCCGGAAAAGTAAGAAAAATCCACAGGAATGGCCATTTCCTTTAGTCCTGTAGTCTTGGAGATTAGCTTGAGATGCCATTGTGCTGACTACACTTATTCCTAGAGGAGGTGCCTGATTTCTTGCGAATGCAATGGTCATGGTAGGGAGAAGGACTTAGTTGTTGCTGGTGGTAATCCAGTACTCCAGTTGAGTTTCGTAATAAGCTATGTTATTATACGCATACGCTGGTGATGGCGCTCCATAGTCATGGCCATCCCCTCCCAGTTGAACGCTGGAAATACAAATAGTGCTGGTGGTGAGGATATTGGCATTGGGTAGGGAGGAAACGTATATCCAAATGTTTGAGGATCCATGAAATGCGCTTACGTTTACCTTCACCGTTTATCATAAGCATTGTATCATCAGCAGAATTTTGCTAATGTAACTTTTTGCACTAACATTGTATTGATGCTCAAATAATCCAATAGACCATTTGGCTAATTGATCTGTTGTAACCGCTAATGCTATGTAGTTGCAAGTAAGACTTTTCGGCGTTCAAATGCTGATTTTTTATAAAAGTTCTAAAATTCCTTCCATCTCCACTTCAATCAAGTCAAAAGTCAATCATCTGACAATCAGTAATGATACTTGTAAACACACTTGTTATGACGCGTTATTAATTGGATCCGTCATGACGGGTCCAAATAATATCAGTTATGTAGTCTTGTAGACTGGCTTGAGATGCTCTTACACTGGTTACACTTATTCCAGGAGGAGGTGGCGGCATCTGATTCCAATGGTCATGAAATGACAGTGGAGGAGAACTTTGTAGTTGCTGGTAGGGGAACCAGGTGGATTGTACATGCACTCCGGTTGAGTTCCATAAAAAGACATGTGGTTATCCGAATACGTTAGTGGTTGGCTTCTATAGCCATAGCAATCTCCTCCAAGTTGAATGGCTGGAAATGCAAATCTTGCTGGTGGCAGTAGAGATGGCGGTGATGAAAGTGGCATTGGGTAGTGGGGACACTTAGAATATCTCAAAGTCCATAGATACATGTAAACCACAGGAGGCGTAGAGGGAAGCGGAACTCTAATTACATTTCATTACATATCATTTCAGATTCTGAAATTCAGAAGCGACCAGAAATTGATTGCCCCCATATCAGGTAACAAGTTATATGGGTTCTCAAACGTTATTTTCTGCGGAGGGAGGGAGTTCCGAGACGATGCTGGAGGATAAGGATGACAAGAGGAGGAAAATAAGAAGGGCTAAAGTCAGGGATCATAGGGTGGGGGAGGTGGACCAGAGGAAAAGACAAGGTACCTCTGATGAGTTGTGGGAAGGATCTGTTGAGACGAGGGATTAAATGAGAATTAGTGTGAGAATGAGTACAATTTCATTACAAAGAGGAAATGGAGGGATTCGGGAGATGCCTTAATTGCAGGTGGTGGTCTGTCCCCCGGGGAAAATGAGTCTGCTGTTGTTTTGGTTCCTTCGACGACGATAAATTCTGGATGGATTGTGGGTACTTCTGTGGCTGTGCAAGGAAAGGCCACGTATATATATGCACAGCAATGAAAATGGCCATGATTCAAATTGTCAGAAAAATGGAGGGGGAGGGACAAGGATAAAATTAAATATTTTGGGCATAGATTTCCACATGATGTTTCATGTCTCAAGTGTCTTATAGGACAAATGCGGTCTGATTGGTATCTTAAGATTTCTAAAACCCCCTTTGAAAATACTCTTCGAAAATGGGAGTACAACTTTTGCATAAAATGAGAATAAACACTTTTGAAGCAAAATGGGGCTTCAAACGTTTATCGTTCTAGTTCTTTTTACCGAAAAACTATAGCACTGTAAAACCTTCGTTCATATAATTAGAAATGAACGGGGTAAGTTCTTTAGGCAGGTTAATTTAATTTTGTATTAACTTTTTTGAAGATGTTTGAATTTCTAAACTTAAATGGACTATTTTCTGTAGAACCATCTTACCTAATTAGCTAACGAAGACAGTACCTGTCTTTCGCTTCGTTTCAAGCGGATAGGACAGGTTGTTTGAGAAGGAAAAATTGGTTCCGTCGTAACGGTTAGTGCTTACGACGTGTTAAAAGACAGGTGCTTAGGATCAGAGACAGGTTGAAAAGATTTGGCAATTTGCTCTTGTCTAGCAAAATGAAAATAAAAACGTAGTAAATTGACACTTTGTGTGAAAATTTTATAATGTTCAATCCTACTCCTACAGAAACAGATCAATATTTACGAGCAACTAGATCAATCCATGTAAATTTAATATAAATACCGCTTAAATTTCATTTTCTATAACATACGCGCGACTCCTACATAAAAATGCGAAGTTGCGTTTCTATGGAAGTGATTAGCCAGTGTTGAAAATATGGGTGCGCGCTAAAAGATTTTTTATTCCAGCGCCAGCAGGCGTAAAGAAATGTATGTAAATGAATTCAAAGTATTCAACTTCATGCAACCAACGAAATTAAAAAATGTGCGTTTCTATACATTAAGCGTTTTAGCAGTATTGTTTTTATAGAATAACTTTTTGTGCAATGACAAATGAAGCAATTTGCAATCACATCACCTTTGAATTCAAATCGTTCAATATAAACGGGAGTAGGTACGAAGCATCTGCAGTGGGGGCATTTTCCCATGAAGTTACAAGTACGGCGTTTTGGCGTTCAACTGCAGCATTTGTGAAAAAATCTTAAAATTCCTTTCAGCCGTTTTTTTATTTCATTATTTTGAAATTCTATCTATCCATCTGTAACTAAGTCAATCGTATAAGTTATGATGATGATGAAATTGCATATTTTAGGCTAATTGTTTGAATTTAAATGAAATTTACAATGAATAACATTTTAAATATTCCGTTTTAAATAAACTAATAATAAAACTACTAGCTCTTTATGTGTAAGTCTTAAACTCTCCCATGCCACTACTTTGTTTAGAAAAGCTTAACAGCTTAATTATTAAAACAATGTAGGCTAGTTTTGCCCACAATATTTGTGTTTAATTGCATAATAGATCACCTCTTAAAAAGCAAAGCTAAAATTCCAAAGTCTGAGATGTTCTCACGGGTGTCCTTACCTTTAGTCGTGAGCGCGATTGGAATTTGGGAAGTCGGAATGCCTTTAGAATTTGTGGGAATGCAGGGCAGTTATTGGTGGAACGCATCCTAGTTTGTTTATTTACTTTTGTTACTTATTCAGGCGTACATATTACGTCTTCTGAAATTATGGAATTTCTAGTTTTGGAAAACAAATTTAAAATAATTGTGTTAAAGACAAAAATGTCTACAATTAATAATCGTGTTTAAATTATCCTATTTCAAAAACTGAGGAATTAAGTCCAAGTTTAATAGTGATTCACTATGATATTTAAACTTAACAACAACAAGGCATCACTTAAATTAATAATTTGATTCGGGAAATTATGGTACATCTGTATACTCTAGCCATTATGCTCAACTTAAAATTGTTAAATGACATGATAACTATTAATGTACAATAACATGTCTGTCATTTGGAACTGGTATTTTTTTCGTTTCTGCACAACGTACCCAAAGCAACAAAGCAACAATCATATACCTAGGCAAATTGAGCTTGTAAATTGTCTACTTCAGACGTGCTTAATTTTCGACAATTTGTTTTAAAAAAAATTAAGCGAGATGCTCGTTTGTTTAAAAAAATATTTATAAACTGAGAATAGCTTGGTTATGTAAATATCATGCTTCATTATTCCAAGTTCTTTACTTACATACGCAACGCAAACTGTTAACTACTTTTGCGCAGAACTCTCATTACTTCACCTTAATTACTGTCACTGTGTGTTCCCATGTGCAGTGAGCAGATTATCAGGCCAATTTGTCAAATCTAAATTCTCAAATCAAAACAATTGGTCGTAAAGAAAGCAGAAACTCAAAACATGCTCTAATCTATCGAATTAAACATATTTTTAGAATTGTCCGTGAACTCTCACAAGAAACAAATTTTCTAGTAGCAGCCGATTCAAAGCGTTTTACTTGCTGCCGAAGCTGAACACTCAAGCAAAATTTTACCAGAAAATTTAATTTTTACAATGCTAAGTGACAGAATATTCTCTTTCGTAGCAACCTTCTGCTATTGTGCCAGTGAAAGTGGCACCATTCCCGTAGTTTGGTGTAGCAAAACTTGTACTGTCATATATTGCCCCAAAGCAAGAAGTAGAGCTCGATTTATAAATTTTATTATATTTTTACATGTTGTTTTTATTCTTCTCCAAGTAGCTCGGTACTATTACACGGAAAACTCTGAACCCTTTAATACGTCACTGTTGTACTTCTTTGGTTTAGGCATTATTTGGCTAGCCCACGCAACAATTAATTTACAGGAGCAAAAATTTCTGGATTTTGTCAATGGCTTATTATCATATTTTAAACTTATGAACAGTATGTGGTACAATACAGATTCTAAACTTAAGAGTATAAAAAATAATTAATAAATAAATTTTAAGTTATACCTAAATATATTTCAGAAGAATACATGCCAAAATACAACCCAAACAATAGCATCATCTCACCTTTTGTGGAGTGTCTAATGATCACTATTTCTATCATTTTTGGATGCATTCTTATCCCATTAAATTTTCTACTTGTACTTCGAAATCCCAACTCACCTCACCTGTATTGCAGTGTATTGCGTAAATTCTGCCCAAAACTTATTTCATTTTTCATCTGCTGCATTATCCCTTTTTACAACATACTAATTACATACTTCTCAATTATGGTTTATTTTGGCACATTGCTATTATTTCTTGTCTATGTTGTTCCCTTTGTTCTCCGCGAATTTCGATTGGGACGAAAACCATCTTCATACTGTGTAGGTCTAGAGACTGGCACCGTAACGTAAATTGAGAGCCAAATTGCCGCCTTTTCTATTTTGGTTGAGGACCAGCTGATGACACTAATGCGGATTGGCTGCCTAAAACAACGACAAGCTGGCGTAAACAAACTCGCCAACCAGAGGTTTGTTGTTGTTTTAGACAGCCAATCCGCATTAGCGTCATCAGCTGGTCCTCAACCAAAATAGAAAAGGCGGCAATTTGGGTCTCAATTTACGTTACGGTGCCAGTCTCTAGACCTACACAGTATTTAGCTTGCAACAAGTTACGCCAGCCTCCGTTTCTTCAACAATCATGGAGAATCGTACAAGTTGTGCAAATGTCAGCTAATAATGTTATGGGTATAGCATTGATTCCCGCTCACTCAATATTTTCTGAATTGGTACTGATTTGTGCATACATGCTAATACGACATGAGTATAAACTAAATAAGACAACACGATTGATGTTTATTGCGTGGGCTAGTTTGAGTTTCGGATTTTGGAGCACCGTGCTACTAATGGGAGGATACTTGTATTTGTATGGAAAGAAAATAATAGATTCGTGGAAATATCATAATTGGGGCAAATTGAGAAAAGTAGAAAGAAAATGCTTGTCAAAATTTAGAAAGTCCTGTTACCCGCTGGCTATTGCTTATGGACGAACTTACGTAATAAAAAGGCTAACTGTTCTTAAATTTGTTAAATCGTTATCAGTAGGATTGCTAAGAGCATTGCTGGCTTTAGAAGTGTAGTCTCCTAAATAAAAATCGTACAAGCAAGCTAAGCTCATGCATTGTTAAGTTTGTAGCAACTTGAAATTTGTAAAAGGATAATCAGAAATGACTTGGAAGGAATATAAACTTGGACTATATTCATTTTAATAAACACAAGAAAATACCTATATAATAATATTTTCTGGAAATACTGAAAGACAAGATTGTAAATACCACTGTAAGCAACTACCATTATGCCAGTATTAAAAGAATCTGCAAAAGTTTTCGTTAAAAATGTGATTTAGCCAGTTTGGAATTCCAAAATACAAGGTGACCAAATTTACTGACTCTAGTGTACATCTAAATATCTGTATCTTTCTACTCCGTTCTTGCAATCAGTTTTTTACAAACCAAAATAATAATGTTAGATTATTGCTCGTGGTTAAGGGTTGGGAGTTCACAACCTTTTTTTAATACCAGCAAATTATTTTAAATTCCATTTTGGAATATTGAGCTTATTGAAATGGGATTTCAGCAATTTTACTCCTGCTTTTATCTGCATTCCTAAGTGCTAAAACATACCTACCTAGAAAAACATTGAACTTCTTTGTGCAATATTAGGTTACACGTTTTAATAGCTTTCTATGTTCATTTGTTGCTGTGACGTACATGCACATATTTTAGCACAACAGCCGAGCATTCAATCAGTTTAATGTTTACGTTTGGGAAGACGTAATAATACGTTGATCGAGTACGTTTTATAACGCGGGAAAACGGAAATCTCCGTTCTCGCTATCCGATTGGCTGAGTGGTAAAACCAGTAAAACGTAATATTACGTCTGGTCAAAAACTTGTTCCGAGCGGAAAACGTGTTTTACTGTAGCCCGTAATCGATCAGCTGAGCGGTAAAACGGTTTCATCCGTTCTCGCATGCCGTTACGTGCCCGTGGGAAAACGTATTATTACTTTCGTTTCCTTTGCAATTCAAACATGTCCCACGTCAAGGGCTGACCATATTTTTTAAATTCCCATTACAGCTGATACCTGCTCCAAAAGAATTCTCACGTTGACTGCTTGGCTTCCCCATTTTAATTGCCATGTAGGCTTCGACAACATAATAATATTAACCCCACTTTAACAACAAAATGGTCGTATTTAATTGCCATGTAAAAAGGTTAAGAGTAAGACCATTTTTTGCAACGGTATAAAGGGACCGTCCATAAAATACGTAAAGCCAAAACCCCATTTTTTGGACCCCCTCCCCCCCTTCCGTAACGCTGCCGTAACGGAGATTCTTTACCCCCCCTCCCCCTCATGCATAACGTAACGGCAGACAGTAAACACAAGATTTGACAGTAATTTTTTAAACCGTATAAAATTTTATCCGAACAATTTCAAAACGCATTAAATACAAGTTAAATTTTAATAACTTGAATGTTCCCATGGATTTTGTAAAGAGTAATTATCAAAATAATCGGATTAATGAATCATTTCAAACACGTAGCTGAGCCATATGCATATTTGTCTGTCTGATTATCTGACTCCTTTCACCATATTACCCCATGGAGTTAACAAACCAAGCTCAAAGTCAATGAATGACTGCAGCAAATTTGGTGTGATTACGACAAAAGTGAAAGGTCAAGCTGGTTACCTCCCCCTTTACCCCAGGGGGATGTTAAATGGAGTTCAAAATCAATAAGACTCTTTCTTATGACCTAATAAATCACTGTACTAAATTTGGTGTGATTGTGACAAAAGCGTAAGGTCAGGTGTGTTACCTACCCCTATACCCAAGTGATAACCGATCTAGCTCAAAATCAAAAGGGTTCCTCCTTAATAATAAGGAGTCGTTATGACCCCGTGAACTACTGTACCAAATTTCGTTTGATCCTTATAACGCGTCTGATCTTATCGTGTTCACACACACACACAACCAATGCATTCAATAGACCATATGCAATTTACTTTTGTCAGCCATTTTTTATCAGTTTAAATGTTAACTGAAGTTAAAACTTTCTAGCAAAGTCAAACAAGAAAGGTGACACTCAAGAATAATGACTAGCAGTAACAGTTGAGTTGCAAAGTTAAGTATATAGATCTGTAAAATGTAGGATCTTTGCCAGTATTTTACATTGTTTGCTCGTTACGTAACGCTGCCGTAGGACCCCCCCTCCCCCCTCCGTACGAAACCGTAACGAATTCCACTACCTCCCCCCCTCCCCCGAACACCGTTACGTATTTTATGGACGCTACCAAATATTATCAAGTAGTCGTGTTTATCTACTTATCTTAAAAGACAAAGGCAAAGACGTCTGTTAATGTAAAAATAGCTATGAGTAAAACATAAAGCCAGTACAAAACATAGGCTTGGATTAGTTCGACATTGGAAACAATTTTATAATTGTAGACGTGAACGCTTTTGTGAATGTGAATAAAAATCTGCTGTACTGACTGTGGGAGACGCAATTAGCGGGTTATCTACGGCAGATGTAATAAGGTTTTAATAAGCTTGACGTGGATGGAGGTGACAACAAGGTGCTACTTCCGGTTTCGGGAATCAAAAAAGTGTTCAAGGTGCTTACGAAGATGAGGGAAGAAACAGTGGCGGTGGAGACTCAGAAAAAAGTCAAAGAGGGGATGAATTGCATGGAGGAGGGGCTGGAGAGGACAAGAAATATGTTGGGGGAGTTTTTGGCAACAAAGGCGATTATATAGAAGCTAATTGATGCGGGAGGGGACGAAGAGAAGGGTTGGGATTTACCACGCCAGCTTAGAAACACAACTAGCTTAACTTAGTAACTAAGTCTTAGTTAACTAGACAGTTTTTAAGTTAAGTTTCTACGCATTGCTTATGTACCTGCGTGACAAACTTAGATAATCCCATACTAAAATTTTACCCAAATAAGTTTAAAACTCCAAGCAGCTTGGACCAAGCTTTTATTACGGGACCTTGAAACAGTGGATCTGCTTTACTTGTTGATCTATGACCGAATGAACTTGTAACTCTAAGAAGCAAAGTTGTTTTGTTTGAATTGATGTTAAAAATAAAAGTTCAGAGAAATATAAATGCGTGCTAATCAATCAATCAAAGATGTTTAACTTAGCATTCTTCCAGCATGCACAGAGATATGTTAAAGTACTGAGATTTATGTGACCAACCAAATTTAATATATGCGTTTTAGCAGCATTGTATTTATAGAGCAGTTTTTTTTGTAATTAAACATTTTGAAATGAGATTATTTTGCAAACGCAAATACTCTTAAAATTTAATTGAACTCATATGCATCAAACAGGAACCAAGGATCTACATCAACGATTTACCCCATCCTGTTGCATATGAGGCTTCTGGCGTTCAAGTGATGATTTTTTATGCAAGCCTTAAAATCCCTATGAAAGCTTTTTTGTTCCAATATTTTATCGGTTACTTGGTAATATCTGCGGTTGTAGATGTGATAGCATATGATGTATTGGTGGGGATGCTTGGAATACAGTATTCAGCTTGACGTCCGACAACCGACGGACAATTACATTTAATTAAAATGTTTACAATTGACTAATGACAATTGACAATGTTTCTGCTTCCCTGACCTTTTTCTCCGGAATCTGGAATCACATGGGCACATACGTGTTTGCAACTTGCAAACTAACCTAATTAAAAAGCATGAGATGCTCCAATAGATGAGAGAATAGGCCGTGGCTGATGATATTCATGGGACAGTTAAGGTTAAAGGACTAACATCAATGAGGAGAGGGCAAGAAAGATGTTGGACGAGTTTGGTGAAGGTTTGCAGGCTACTAGAGCTTGGACTTCGGGCAAATTTTTTTAAAACCCGACCCAAACCCATGGGAGAATTTTGAGTTCCCCTGCCCTGCCCTGCCCTGCATACCCAATTTTTTGAACCCCACCCCTGCAGGGCCCTGCAATTTCGATAATACAAAAACAATTTTCCTATCTTAATAACTAGAATTCTAGCATAACTTTGATGAGTACAAAATTTACGTAGCTCGCTAACTAAAATAGAGTACTTTGGATGAAATGTTTGAAAAAATATGAATTATTTGCTATAAAGCGGCTTATATTGTCCTATAGGGACAGTTAAATCATGAAGAAAATAATTATTTCAGTATTTTTAGTGTTTCAGTAACACTGATTATTCGATAGAAGATTTTTAGGTATAGATATACAATACTTGAACATTTTTGCTAAATATAATTTTTTGCAGCTACTTAAAACCTACTTTGGGTACAGCAAATTTAGTGCCGTCATTTTCAATGAATATATTTACTAAATAGTATACTGTCTGACAGGGCAATCTTTTTGCTTGCTAAGGAGGGAATGGTTAATCTGTGCCTTAAAATCTATGCTATCAGCAAGTGTGTAATGCCAATGTAAATCCGAATTTTTACTATGGGGAAAAGCAGGGCCCTGCAAATTTTCGCCATGCGGCATGGCCCATGCCCTACCCCTGCCATGCCCTACCCCTGCCATGCCCTGCTCTTGGTTCGAGCAAAAATCGCCCCCACTGCCCCATGGGTTTGGGGCCCTACAGTCCCCTGCAGGGGTGGGGCCCCAAGTCCAAGCTCTACAGGCTACTAAAGGGATCATAAAGAAGCTGAAGGAAGTTGGGGATGGAAGAAATGACATTGTAGGAGATAGGAAGAAAACTGGATGTGGATTTGGATGGAGGAGACGAATCTGGTTTAGGGAGAGAAGAACAACAACTTGTCGAAGGTGACGATAGTGACTGAGATATCAGAGCAAATGATAAAGAATCGGAGAAGGGAGAAGAGGAAAAATGCAAAGTTGGGAGTGAAGTTTGGTCCTGTTTTTCTTTTGAACCGTTCTCCTTAATAACATGAAATGCCAAACCAGGCAACACACCACTGCTGATGGCCATGCAAAACCGTAACCTCAGCTTCAGACATAGTTTAATAATGTTACCCGCGGGTTTTTTATTAAAACCCGCGGGTATCTCATTATATGCATTATATGCATTTATATGTATGTAAATCTTTATATGCATTTTTATGTATGTAAATCTTTATATGCATTTATATGTATGTAAATCTTTATATGCATTTATATGTATGTAAATCTTTATATGCATTTATATGTACCGTATTTATTCGATTTATACCCCTCGCTCGATTTATGACCCCCCTCGAATTGTACCCTCCTTTGACAGGCGAAATTTGAAATTTTGGCCCCCCTCGGTTTATAGCCCCCTATCAGTTTTGATACGAACGTAAACAAAAAAAAATCACTTATATATTGAGTTCAATGATCAAAATAATCATTGTCAATACGTTTGACGCAATAATTTATGCTAAAATACATTCTAACAAAGCAAAGCTCAACAATTTACTGTTTATTATCATCATAAATACAAAATCCGTCCAAGATGTACCATCAAATTTGAAATTTTAGCCCCCCTCGATTTATGACCCCCCTCGATTTATACCCTCCTTTGAGATGTGAAATTTGAAATTTTAGCTGGGGGTATAAATCGAATAAATACGGTATGTAAATCTTTATATGCATTTAGATGGGACCACAGAAAATTGCCGCCGCATACCTAATATATGCAACTGATAAAACCCATTTTTACCCAAGACCATGCTAAATGGGGAAGGATAAAATGGGTAAACCCACTCCATCAATAAAGCCCACCACCACGCCAGCTCAGCTTCAATGAGGACCCCTTAAATTCAAGAGGTGAAATGCGGTGGAGGGGGACCATGGTGGCACTCCATTTTATTCCTTCATGGAAACACCCATTAGTTCAAGGACTTTGGTGGAACTTCTTGTCCTTATCTTAACCGGTCAGCAAGAAAAGTAAAGCCCGTAAAGCGTCTAAATTCTTGGAATAATACTTAAGATGAAAGGAAAATTAATGGCAATCTGTCAACTGAATAAAAATTAATTCTTTAGTGAAATTATTCTTGAATGGTTGTTCTCTTCTAGAAAAAAAGGAGTTTATTGAAGGAACAATGAAGTTACTCAACGGAGTCAGTTAGGTGTTTCTATTTTAGGTTTTGAGAAGTTCCAAAATTCAATGGATTTATTGAGGGTCTCACAGTGGTGGGCTGAGATTTGTGACAAAAAAGGTTTAAGAAACTTTACTCTAGACCGAGTCTAAGGTTATCAAATTAGCATCTTATGTAAATCACCTAAATCAATTATTTAGGGCTAACAGTAGAACACCGTAAGGACAAAGGTAACTATTAGTAAATAAGTTCCCCTAAGAAACTCTTTTTTAAAGGTGAAATGCAGCTTGTACATAAAAATTATTAGTTTTTGCGTACAATTTCTGGAATATTCATTACATCAGTAAGTTTTATGATTCTCTATCAAGGACTGACTAGTGCGGTTAAGAGTGGAGATGTAAGTGCCAAGGTTTTGGGGCAGGTGACGCACCTCTTGCTCCAGGAATTTTTTGCTTGTCGTCAGTGAGGGTCTGAAAGTCTGCTGACTTTTGTTCTCTAACCGGATGCAATGACCACATTTAAATTATTTTCTTCGTTTTGTGGCATCTTTTAACTATTTTTCGAAAGTCGAAGCAGCCTTTTATTTAACTCAAGTTCAAAGCATGCGCACATACTGATTTTGCTATTGCTATTACAAATCATTTTAAAAATATTTCCTTGGTTTGCAAACTTTTTGCTGAACAAAAAATTCATTTTTAGGTTGCAATAAATATCTTCCTGCTTAATAATATTTTTGTTTGATTTTTTAAAGATTTTGCTTGTTTTAAACAGCTTTTAGAGAGCATATTTATTTTTCTAATTTTCTTACATTTATTTGTCTTATAATTATTCATGAGTAAACCAAAAAATTTGCGTCGATACGCATTCGACACAGAAAAGAAGTTTGCGATATCCCAACTTCAAAATTTGACCTTACAAAATTATAAAAATGCATTGGGGACTTATTGAATTTAAAATTTGGAAATATTAATTTGTGCAAAACTCCTAAACAAAACGTCGGATTTTTATGAGGTTGGATCTACAAGACCTGATATTGTTTTTTGCATTGAATGAATAGTTTTGCTTATTTTTCTGCAATTTATTAACAAGCAATTCAAACTTTATTTTGCTGTAAGATAACTGAGTAATCAGCTTGTATGTTGCTGATGTTTAAGCGGAAGTGGTGGCAATAACTATAAGGATTATATCCTTCTACCACCGCCTCTTCACCATCCACCGTCTCAGTTTTCTCTTTTCTACGCTGCAGAAGCAGCACAGTAATAATTAGCCAGACCTTCCGTCTCAACTCAAAGTTATCTCTTATTTAAATGAGCACTGAGTTGAAATCTGCCGACGGATTCCACTCAGTGCCATACTATGTTTTCCTTTTGCTACGCTCTGGAGCTGCAACTCAATCACTTTCTCGTCCGCACTCCAGAGCCGATGTTATATATACAGCAGCAAAGCTGCACACTGTTATCATTCTCCTTCGCTCCACATGCTGGCAAAGAGCTCTGCTAGGGATGCTGAAATCCCCGTGACTCTTGGGACAGAGTTATGCGCATTGAGCTCTTACCAGGTATTAAGGATGTAATATTTCTTATTCTCTCTGTAAAATAAAGCCGTGACATTTTGTATAGTTCTGAGACTTAAATAACTTGGCCTTTTGACCTGCCACCTTTATTTATTTTGCTCTACATATTGTGGCAGCGTAGTTACCACCATTGACAAGCGTACTACCACACATAACTTAGTAACCTACGTCATGAAACTCGAGTCACAGTTTTAAATATTTGATGTATAAGTGGTCAGAAGGAAAATGAAGACGATGGGAAGACGAAGAAACTTGAACGAATGCAGATCAAAAGTGAAGTGAGTACACTCGCGGCACTGAACCAGTTAAATTGGGACTACCTATGCTGGGTTAAAAAACAGATACGAGGTTTGACAAATAATACGGTAAAGTTTATGACATTTTAGCAAGTGCTTTTATTACCTTACATTACTTGCATTTTATTAACTGTGAAAATTTGGGGTGGGAGAGTTGTCTGTGGGGCAAATTCACTAAAAACGAATCAATCAACTGTCCACGTGGGAAAATTGTCCGTGAGGTGAACTGGATAGGGAAAACTACCCTAGTGTAAGCGGCGGAAATGAACGGGGTCCGTCACCGGTTGACAACGACGGTTGTGGAGGCGGAGGAAGAACTATTGCGTTGTTGAGTATAAAACCACGCTTGTTAAAAAGTTAATTGTAAAATTTATTTGTTTTTCTTGCGTGTTAAGTTGCATTGGCATGGGCTATTTGGGCTTGGGATGATTGTTGTAGAAATGTGCACGAAATGCTGCAAATTTTACACGAGGGAGACGTAATTCTTGCCTGAGCATGCATATACTTGAGATTAATCCTATGCATAAGAATGTATTGATTTATCAACACGCCATTTAGTCTGATTATGTATACGATGAAGTTATGCTTCTGCTCAGAAAACCTGTCGTCGAAAGTTTCGGTACGAAAAATGATTAGTTATGTTCTTTAAAGAATGACTGTTCATTGCATTTTGACAAAATGATTTTGTATTAGTAATATTTGTCCTTGTATCCATTATGTATGCTATACAAGTACCAACTATTGTAAGTTATAACGTTCAAATACCGAGCCTACTGTTTGAAAAACTGCATTCAAGCAAATAGCAGATTCCATAGCAGTTCGTATTAGCAAATGCAAATGATAATACAACTGAGAAAAGTGTACATTGTTTGCGTAAAACCGGAACTGGTATTCGTAAAACCCTAGATACCTAGATCCTAATGCATTTTTGCAAAGTCACCGTATAATACAAAGATTACGTATGTGGTTATTGTGGACGTGAATAATATCTCCATCTGCTATTATAAAGCTGTTTGCCTAAACTAATTGACAGGTGAGTCACCTGAGGTGACACATACATCTGTGTTCTATTTGCATTCATCTTACAAGACGGATCAAAATCATTAGTGAATTCTCAAATTAGAATATTCAAAATCGGCTATTTATCTGTATTATATCTCGCCTTAAGTTTTAGGACATTTCAATCCGATAAGAGGAAAACACACCAACGCTCGGTCTCTAGCTAAAGAAATCCTTGTAAAGCAGTGAGATTATTATGAGAACTCAATCAACCAAATATCATAAATACCTACAGTGGACAATATTTCTTGGACTGTATCTACAGCATATAAATATCACAAAAATTGTAAGTCGGGCTTGTCGGCGTTCAAATGCTCATTTTTTTATCCTAAAGTCCTTAACTTCAATTCAAAGCTTTTTTATTCCACTTAATTGAAATTCCATGGATCCAACTGCAATTATATCTATCATCTCAGTTATGCTGAGTGGGAGTGTTTGGGGTGAAGGACATGGGAAGAGATGAAAAGTTTGGTGGTGTGGATTTGGATGGCGGGGAGGGTCATGGTGAAGTGTTTCAGTTTAGGGGAAGGTGAACAGAATCTGCAGGAGCCTACTACTCGGAGGTAAGGATGGAGGCGACTTAAGCTTTTCTGCTGCCCGAGGAAATGGTAGGTAACCCGAAAATGGAAAAGAGGAGAAATGTAGAACTATTGTGGTACTCCATATTATTTCTTAACGCAAACACTAAGAAGCCCAATGACTGCCTTCGGCTCCGGTGAGACTCTTGATCTTACCCAGTCAGGAAAGAAGGTGAAACCTGAAAGGCTGCTTCGTCTTCGTAAGGAAGATTTCTTAATTTCTCAATTTGAATCAATTAATTATTGTCAATTTGCATTTCAATTGAAGGACAGAATCTTAAGGCAAAAGACACCCCGCAGGGACAAGTTTAGCAATTTTGGCGTGCAAATGCTAAAAATATGCATAAACGTTAGCAAATACGTTTTAAAATTAGTGCAACTATAGTTTACGCACATGCAATAGTCGAGTGTACTGCAGTACGAGTTGATACGGTTTGATATACAGTTTATTTGAAAGTGTATTCATGATGGGATATTATTAATTTCCGACCATTTAAAAAAATGAAGTGGTGCTGTTGGAAGTAGGAAATAAATCTATATAATTAAATGAAGGGTCTATAAATGTTAGACTGTGTGGTTTCTAAATTGGTTACATTTATTTTTTAATTAATTAGCAGCTAAATCATTTCCTTACATGCACTTTAAAATTAATCGCATTTGTTAATTGAATATCAGCTTTATTTACCAATTTTTTGCTTGGTAGGGTGAAGAAGGAGAGAGCAACAAAGCTTAACCACTGATTAGAATTTCAGTAAAGTGTAGAATCAGAATCCGTAGCATTGTTTTATGAAAATAATCGTATCGCAGCGAAATTTATTTGGAAGCTAATATAGTCACCCAACAGCAGAATGACGAATCTATATATGAACATTATCCCTTCAAATTGCAAGTAAAACTTTACGGCGTTCAAATGCTGATTAAAAAATAAAATTCCTTTGAAACACAAGTTGTCACAGAAACATGAAACCGCTTACGGTTGCTTATTGACAGGAAAAAACATAGGCTGCTAGAAATTGCGTAAAGTCGGATTTTTATTGCGTTTTGGGGTGACTAGACGATACATGACGCTAGGTAGCTGAGTTTATTTTGTATGATTTTCGGTGAATTTCTTATACTTTGAGTTATCGGAGGAGATTAAGCAAATGAAAGAGGATGTAGTTGTTGTGGAGACGATTGTAGAAAAACCTAAAGAAGCGGTCAATAACCATTAGGTGAATCGAGGGAACAAAAAAGCGCCACTTCCGGTTTTGGTGGAAATGAAGAAAGGGATGTACGTGTTCGAGAAGATGAGGGGGAGGTGAAAAAGTCTCAGGAGAGAGTTAAGAAATGGATAAATAAGATGTTGGACGAGTTTGGTGAGGCTTTTGAAGCCGCCAAGATGGAGATGAGCTGAAGGGAGTGGGAGGGATAGAGGGGAGGGCAATGCTGGCATGGAATAAAAATTTATGTGCATTTGATTAGTGTACATGGTCATGGTAATCCAACTTTAGTCTTATTGAAGAGCCCTTTTCAAGAGGAGAAATCATTTCTCAGAAATGTGGTGGACGGAACCATGCTGGCTGTCCATTTTATTCCTGCACGGAAACACCAAGACGCTCAATGATTACATACGTCGTGGTTGTAAAATGAAGGACCACCGTGGTCCGACCATGTATGTAAGTATAAGCTGTAATAAGAGTGGCTGTGATTCGTAAAGTCAGAGGAATGAAGATGGATTAAATTGAATATTTAGGGGGCAAATTTCGATATAAAATAAGGTTAATTTTAGATAAATTCTTCAAACATTGGGATAATTTCAACCTAAGGTGTGTCAAATTCTCCTTTGAAAATACTTTCAAAAAATTGGAGTAAAGCTATTGCATGAATTCAAAATCTTATTATTATACTGTTTTGAAACGAAATGCATTTTAAAACAATTTTTACTAATCAATTTTCTGCTAAGACTCATGTTGCTCACTTCTTTGTTTACATATCGACGAATGGGAACCAACCGGACGTAACTTCACTCTGATCGGCCAGGGGAAAAGGACGTATCTCAACTTTGCATGAATGAACGAAAGGACGTAACTGCATATTTGGGGTAAAATGAGATTGTTTTTCCAATTAATTCCTCAGTGTTTGACGGTCATTTTGATACCACCAACACACTATTGAACTGGGTAGAAAAACATTTGGGCGGCATGGCAAAGTTGGCTATTGGCATGTGTCACTGAGACAAGCTGAGCGTTTTTAATCGCATAGTATGTTAATCTGCTTATGTTTGCAAATTTTTCAGTGAAACTATAAATGAAAGGTGCGCTTTAACGTATGTGTAATTATGTAGCTATTTAAAGCTACTAGATTATTTTTTTGAAGATTAAAAAGTTGACTAATTTGATGGGTAGAAAGCAACCGTGGCTTTTTTGTCCGCTGTACAAAAGTAAGTTTAGTTCACATACGTCCTTTCGTTCATTCATGCAAAGTTGAGATACGTCCTTTTCCCCTGGCCGATCAGAGTGAAGTTACGTCCGGTTGGTTCCCATTCGTCGATATGTAAATCGTTATATCAAACGCTCGTTATAGAGTTTTAAAAGAGTGCGCTTTTTATAACATACAAGGCCTGTTTAACGCCCTAGCTATTTTAACCAAAGAATTTATCATTGTAAACCTCCGTTCATATCATTAGGAAATTACTAATAGTAATGAAGAGAGTAAATAAATATATAGTTTAATATCATTATGCTTCGCATTTGTTTTAAAGCAGGTTTAAAGGAAACGTAACATACAAGAATCGTTTTATGCAAAACTACAATGTTAGCTAATCAGCTCCAGTACTTCCACTTTACTTTTGTTTCAAGCGGATAGCACAGGTTGTTTGGCAATGAAACACTAATTCCTGTATAACGGTTAGTACTTGGGACGTGTTCAAACTGGGACCAGAGAAAATTTGGAAAAATTTGGCAATTTTCACAAGTCTACCAGTAAGACAACAAAAACGTAGAAAATAGGCATTTCATGAAAATTTTACGGTGTCCAAACCTGTTCTTAAAGGAACAGACCATTATTTACCAATAGCGAACACGATTTGTGCATACCTATGGTGCCAACAAATCCACTTGAATATGGTTTTCTATAAATTGGAGCGCGGCTATTACAAAAAAAATTGGATGGTTTGGCTCAGTGAATAAGAGTACATTTGAACTATTAAACTTATTTAAAGATTAGCAGTGTATTTTAGGCCGAATTAACAATGATAACCCAGTGTTCGTAATATGAATACGTGCTAATTAATTAAAGCTTTCTTATTTAGCATTATTCCACTATATACCATGTAGAAATGTAAAACATTGATCTTTATGTGACCACCAAAATTTCAGAATGGGCAATAAATTCAGTATTTTAGCAGCATTGTTTTTGTAGCGGGATTTTCAGTTTGCGTTTTGCTATGAGACTTCTTAGAAAACTCAGATTTTCATGTAACATTCATGTAATATAACTGGAATATCTGTTGAATTGTACTATCCCATCTAATCGCAAGTGAGGTTTGCCGGCGTTCGAATGCTGATTCTTTTCATAAAAAGTCGTAAAATTCTTTTCAAAGCTTTTTATTTGAATATTTGAAATTTTATCAATGCACCTGCAATTATCTCAGTTATGATGATCGTTAAATTATTTATTTTTATTCTGGATTGGGTTGAGATTAGAGATTGACATTTCACCATCTTTTGGATGGTCTTGTTTATTTATCTCCTAGCTCATCGTTGAAAGTGATTACCAGTAAACATATTTTGATTCTGTAAATGAAGGAGCAGCCAAGTCTTTTGTTAATTTTCATGCATTCAGCTTTGAGCTGCAGCTGCTCGGACCGTAATTGGGGCTTTGTGAAACACGTCCTTGCTTCAAAAACCTCAATTAAGTCCAAAGGTTTTATGATTAGTTTACAGGGGTGCTACTTAACTTTTGCCGATCTTATGAGGCTCAGAAAAATATGTTCCTGTATCGCTACATAAATTGTCATGGTATGGTTTGAAAGAGCAGACATTTTAACTACGTTTTTGATGTAACAACATTTTTTAAAGCAATTGCCTTAAAGAGGCGTCGCCGGAAACGGGGAAACGCGTCTTAGGGTTTTCCACGGGTTTTTGTAGCTAAACCGGTTGCAAATTGAGATTTCCTACGACTGAAATCAGCGTTTCTGAGAAGATAATTTAGCGTTAGACCCATTCCGTATAAAAAGTTTGGTCTGTACGGAAAGTTAGAGTTACTACATGTTCTTAAGTTTGAAACAATCTAAACCGGACTTTCGCGATCTTAGCAAAAACCAAATTATTTACTGCAAATATGAATTTTTACGGTAAAGATGAAAGTGCTAAACAATGCATTATACCTTGCGGCACTGTTCCAAATGTTATCCGGGAAGATTTGAGCAAAGTGATGCTGAGAAAGGTCAAATATCTGTGATCATCGTAACTTTTCGTCATCTTACACCGCAAGATTGACCATGGATTATGCCAAAGAGATTAAAGAAATACTCGAAGTGAGCATTATACTAAAGAAAACACACCTGTAGAAAGTTTACATGCCAGTCCCATGTACTTTAATAGCTTTAGCTATTTGAAACAGCCATTGTTTCTAAATGAGAGAAGAGTTTTTGACGTGTGTTTGGAAAGCTACTAGCGGATATGGGTAGAAACCTTCCTAGAAATTATACAAAAAACTAACAACTGGTGCAAGTGTCGATGTCCCCAACCAAAATAAAACTCTGGAGCTTATTTTAAAAGTTGTAACACGATTCAGAAACAAAAATTGTATGTTTGACGGCTTTGTGAAGTTTGGCAAAAGATAAGTAGCACCGTTTAGTAATAAGTTGAATTAGGCTAACATTTTTTAAGTAAAATAGAAAAGGAATAACTTTTTACATAGACTAATTAGGAAAACTGTATTAAGAATTTAGGAATCTGAAGATATGAGGAACAATGCAGTTTGTAATACTCAGTTGATAGGGTTTAACATGTTTTTTAAAGTCTGTTCATTTGGATACTGTACGACCCAGGAGATGTTATGGTTATATAAAATGAGCTATATGATGCGATCAGAGATGATTTAGCTTACAAATAGGATTTGTCTTACGTTTCTCCATCTCAAGACAACTGATTCGCACGCAACAGTGTCTAAAAGCTTAAATCACTCTCCAAATGCAACAAAAGGAAATCTTCACCACAATTAAACCCCTACAAGTTGCCAGTTAGACTTTATGGCATTGAAATGTTGATTTTTAAAAAAGTCCTAAAATCCTATTGAAAGCTTTCTTATTTGACTATTTTGGATTTTTATCTATGCACCTACAATCAAATCCATCATCTCAGTTGTGGTAATTATAAAATTAAGTATTTTATTTTTGCACGTAATATTTCAGGAATTTAAATAAAACACGCATTTACGTCTTATAATTCTATGGTAAACTATTAACATACTTTGTACTTAACTGATAAATTTGAAACATTATTGTTGTACTTATAAAAAATAGTTAATATTTAGATTTCTTGTAAAATATACTAAAAAATAAGTACTGGTTTTGCCGTCTCAATAAAGTATAAAATAAAATTACTAATTTTTTGGTTATAAGTGAAGGGACGATGGAGGAACGCTTGAAAGGTTGAAGGAAGAAAGGATCCGTTTGGAAATTAAGGAAAATTTGTTGGAGCCGAAGGCAAAGACGTTGAAGAAGAGATGAGAGGTTGAACATAATGGCCACCTTGGCCATCCTCCATCCCCCACATTCATATCCTGACTCCTCTTGTACTTTTTCACGTCACCCCGAGTTTCTTCCAGAAAATTGTTCTGGTCTAAAATTTTATTAATTATCTGCTTTACCAGGTTCTGCACATTCTGCAATAGTTGATCCTGGCTTTCACCGAAAATCTTAAATTCTGCTTCTCAACGTTCAACTTTATCACCGTTGGCCCCCCGTGACACAACAAATCGGACTGGAGAACATGTTATGCCATCTCCCGTCGTGGCTTGGAAACGTGGACTCGTACCACAGACAGGGAAGGATTTCCCTTTTGCGCTGGTTGAGTTTGAGGTACTAACTAAGGACCTGATTACCTGGACCTCCAGACATATCGATTTGGGTAAATAGTAGGATTGTGGGTGCCTACAAAAGCGTGGACATTGCCCTCCTGAGTTTGATAAGGGATTCCATGGAAGGTAGGAAGGATCAAGTGAAATGGCATGCTATTACCATCAGTCGTATAGTCTTGGAGTTTGAGTTTGAGAAGCCATTACACTGATTACACACAGAGGCTAAAATAGGCGCGTTTTGAGCGTGATTTCCACGCGGGCCGGGCAAGGTAGAAACGGCCATAGGGCCGGGCCGAGAGAAAATTAAAATAAAGTTTTTAAAAAATTTGAAAGGATTTCGATATTGACATACTACAGTGCCATCCCATTAGCATTGTCAAAAAGATTACTTCTATAAACCATGGAATGTTTAATCTTAACGACATAATATAGTATATGCGTTTTGTTTGTCAACCATATAGCAATGTTCTTGTTGATTTTTCAGTGTGTTTATGTTATTGTTGCTTTCCAACTGTATCAAACTATCAATGTCCCATTCTTACTAAGCAGGTCTTTTTAATTTTCGTTTGTTTGTTTCATTATTTTACCATATTTCTGTGATACTTTCACCGGAAACAAAGAAACACAATTGTTATCTTTATATGATATACCCGCCAACCCAGCTACGTTTGATAAACACGTTGGTGATAAGAAGCATAAACGGTTCGTAGATGCACGTTGATAACATGATGATCAAGTCTTGATCCATTTTCAATTAAAGAACCTGATTGGCATAGGCATTTGGGAAAATTACACCCCCAATAGAGAAACTAAAGCCACAATCAGCATCGATTATGAAAGTTATATTATTTATCCCATCTAGAGGAAAAATGAATGAAACCAAAACAAAATGGCAACGCTTCTCTCCGTATTATATTGAAAAGTGGCTGAAAGAATGAAAGAATTTGGAAAAATGTTTGCTTGGCAAATGTCAAAAAGCACATGAAAACCAAGTTAAACCTAAGAATACATTCCAGTATATACTTGGATACTGGTACTTGGTACAGTCCAATGGAATTTTTAAAAAGTGCTGCTTTGGGACATAAACCTGGAAACGGTAAAAAATGTGTAGCAGAAAGCGGCCCCCAACAAAATTTACGAAAAAGAAAATTATTGAAATATTAGTGCTGATGTCTACGAGTAATTTCAAACTCTAAAGAACGTAGAAAGTTCTAGATTTTAGTTAAGACAATCCCTTATAAATTGAAGCCAGCACCCTTCAAAGTAACCACCATGTAATTACAAATTAACTTTCTTTTGATCCACTCCACTGTTTACAATGGCAGAATCTCCGATGCATAGAAACATTTTAGACTCTAGAGAAAATCTACCCAGTTATCTTTTTCTAGTAATGTGTATCTACTAGAATACTTTCTGATAAGTGGTTTCATTACGTCAAATCTTGTCAACTTTAAAAAATTCAAGTCATAACTAAGATAAACGTATAACGTTCAATAATTCTATTTGCTAAAGCGGTTTCAATTTTCAATATACCTATGTAGTTTCAGGAAGTTTGCAGTAGTACCAATAATAAATTGTTCCTAAAACCATTCTTGTAATATGACGCCTTTACGCTTAATGGATAAAATCGACGGCGCCATAAAATAGACAATATTCGACATTTCATTTAGAAATACATAAAAAATCCACCTCTTTTAAAGCCTTGTAATTATGGCATTTCGTTTCTTTTAATTACAAGCCGGTTTTTTATCCTAACAAACCTGACTAAAATATTTGAAACATTTAAAATTGTGACCACGGCTGAAGTCAACGTTCCTGACGGTCTAAAGCAATTACATTTCAGGACATTTTAGAAATGATTTGATGCTTTTCCTTGCTTGATGAACTATTTCAAATCTACTCAAAACTACAATACACTTAGAAAGTACCGATACAACCCTAGCATGATACAATCATATATATTAAGCACTGATTCCGAAGTTTGTAACGCCCATATTTTGTTTTGTTTGTATGAATGCCTTGGTTTCCATCTTTCAGTTATGTGCCTATTTTTTGTTTAGGATTTGTTTTGTCAATTCTTTCTTGGAATTTCTTTTTGTACAAAAATATATTACATTCAAGAGCAGGTAAGGAACCACTGCTGTTGGATAAGTATTGAGATTGACAGTTTTGATTCTGTGAATCAGTGCTTAATATATGCTAAAAGGTGCCAGAGCGTATGCCTGGAGTACAGCTAGTCTTAATATAGATTGATAATACATATTAGGTAAAAAACTACAGGTATGAATAATTGTGCAACGATTTTTGTGTTAAAACATACCACGCGGGCCGGGCCATGGCTACGTTAGCTACTGATTACACATACTCTTGGCGGCGGCATTTGTTGCCAATGGTCATGTTACAGAAATGGAGGAGAGCTAAGTATTAGTTGCTGCTCAAGCGAATTGGACATGTACTCCGGTTGAGTTCTAGAATATGCCTAGTTGTTATTCCAATAGTATTGGGCCAATACGCTGGTGGTTGGCTTCCGTAGATATAGCCATCTCCGGATCTTCTACGTGAAACGCTGGAAATCCAAATCCTGCAGCTGGCAGTTGATATGGTGATGAGGACTGTGGGATTGGGTATGCAGGAGATGTATGATATACAAGAGGTGGTGCAGAATAATTCATGAGAACAGGGGGCGAGGGAAGCGTGTCGTTTTACGTAACCCATGCCAGAAGCAATCAGAAGCTGATTTTCGACTTGAGCTGAGAAGTGGTAAGGGTACTCATGGTTTCTTTCGTTTTAGTTGACTCAGAATTAGTATAAGATACTCGTGTATGATAAGAAAACCCCTAAGCTTGCAAATGATAATCCATTGCAAATTACAGTTATACAAAATTTGCATGTAAATATTACTTATTCAATACCTTGTTAGGTGAATTCCACCAAATCTTATTGCGTCTGGAACGTGTAACATTCTACGTTTTTTGTTAACGCAATAAGCCCGCATTATTTCATCTAGCTACTGAAAAAATCCCATTTAAAAATACTTTCCAGAAATTGGCGTACAACTTTTCACAAAATTAGAATAAACTGTTTTGTTGCAAAACGCATTTTCAACCGTTTTATGTTAATTAATTTTCTACTAAGACTCAAGGTGTTCTGTTCTTCATTTACATAATATGTGAATGTTTATGTTAAAGGCGATTAAAACTAGCGTACTGTTTATACGTTTTACAGTGCTTCTTAATTATCTCATTATACAGGTTTAAACGAGTTTGGTTATATAAAAATTTATAAGTGTTTATCGTGATAGTTAGTTTTACCGAAAAACATAGCAGTGCAAAGCTTTCTTTGGTATAATTAGTAGGTAAGGGAGTAATTTTATAAGCAGGTTTATTTTATTATGTTCTGCTTTTACGCAACTTTTACATAAAAAGTCGTTCTTAGTATGAAATGCAATTCTGCGCCAATTAAAGGTTAAATGTATATTCTCTTTGTGTATACTTAACTCTTCTAATGATAATTGATTGTACATTCTAAGAAATTAAGGATTTTTTATTTTGAGTCATTCCATAATTTCCCAACGATTGAATTCGAACATGTATTGAGCTTATGACAGCAATTAAGTTTCTAAACTCGCGCTTTTATACAACTAGCCCGATTACTATATTAGTTTTTCTAAATTAAGGTGCTTGATTACTTAAATAAGCAAAATAAAAGAGAAGTTTAAAATAAGTACGTACTTTTATTTCGTTGAATACAAATAGTCAGTGCGTGTTTGTAGGATTAGGAAAATAATTATATTGATGTATTAGTGAACTTATCTAGTAACTTTGAAGTTACATGTAGAAATCTCAGACACATATGCTATGAATCTGTAAACATAATGTACCACACCAAGTTCAAATGCAGCCTTATCGGCATTTAAGTGTTAAACAAAAAATTTGACCATTATTCGATTTCAAAACCTATTTTTACTATTTTTGTTACTTTATCTGTCTGCAAATATTTCAGTAGTGACGCTTGAAAATTATTTGATTGAATGTGTTCTGCCCATTTTCATGAAGAGAAGATCGAAGTGGACAGGAAGTGGAAACTCTGGATATTTTATTATAATTTTTCCATTTCTTTGTTAACTGAATGTTTCCAAACTTGTATTTTCGATGTTATTTGTCCACGTTCAGTATTCCTCACTTTTAATGAAAAGATGAGCATTGTAAAAGTTCAATATTGTGAACTTTGGAGTTTTGTAATGGCTACTTCCGGTAAAAAGGGTCAAGTTCGATCCAACGTAAGTTGGACTTTGTAAAACGTGCACATTTTCCTTTGTCTTTCTTTGTGCGGAGGACGATAGTTTTTCTTGTGAAACCGGAAACGGTTCGTTCTGTCGCTTCATGAAAAGTTCATCATGAAACGTTTTTCTTTGTTTCTTGCCATTTTGTAACTTTCCGAGTTCGAACCCGGAGTAGCCAAGTTTAGTATAAAAAGGGAATGAAAATTGTAAACCATTATCAGTCCTCTTGAGGCATCATACCCAGAATCTTGTGGTTGAGCCAACAAAGAGAAGAAAGTCGGTCTACGGACTAGAGACATTTAACAAAAGCACCGTTACTTGTCTATTTTTGGGAAATAATAAAGTTGAAGTTCCTTGTATTATTTTTGGAATCGTTTGCTATTGTTGATAATTGGGGCGTTTTCGGGCGCTCAACAGTTAATTGTGATGAGTATGGGCGTGCCTAAACTTTTTATGCACCAAAAATCAGTCGCATCACACTATTTTTCAGAAAGGTTTGGATCTCAGGATCAGTGGTAACAGAAAATAATTCAGTAACTTGTTGGGGCAGTTTTAGCAGTTATTCGTCAACTTTATTTAAAGGATAATTTATTATTTTACAGAATTTAATAGCCAAAATGGCACAACGACAAAATAGACAAACTTGCTCAAGGCAAGGTAGAAAGGAGAGTAGTAGTAATGGGTTTGGTGGTGGTGGTGGAGCTCTGCTACTCTTGCGGACTAGGATGAGGATGATATTTTGGGGTGTTAATTCTGCTGCTGCTGCTGGATGTGCTCAGCACATTTCTCCCAAATTTTAAAAACTGATTCCCTCCGCAGGTGCCGAGGCAAAATGGAACACCACCGTTCCAACACCCAAAAAGTAGCCAATTTTGCCAAAGCTATTTATTTCCATCGTCTGGAATAGTTGACCCAGTCATTAAGTTGACATTTTGGGGTTCCAGAATTGTCCCACTTCTGTGGGTGGTCCTTCGGAAGCATATTTTACCTCTTATGTTCCCAGACGCTTGATAAGCCTTGATAACGATTTCTGAGTTGTCGAAGGTGGGAACAGAATGCATAGTTTTGAACAAATTTTGCAATCGTATTTTATAATTGAATCGTAATGTAATAACATATTGCGTAATCTAGTGAAATATTCATTGCTGCACTAATAACAAATAGTTAATAATTTTTCGTTTCGAAAAACGTACTCTAAGCTTAATTCTAAGTGGCAAGTTCTGTTTGAATAAAATCAATACTAAACTTAAAATTTAGCTGTCTTGCAATGCCCCTAGACTCAATCTTACTTAAAAAGGCTAAACAACTTGATTAATTCGACTATCAGACCGACCTGAAGTTCTAGAATCCGAGAATTTATTACCAGACTTGGAGATTGGTTCTGCTGACCAGCGACCAGTGGCTTACTATATTTTAATTTATCTTTAAGTTGAAGAGTGGAGAGGTCAAATAAATCATTATGTAGTTCAATTTTTAACTGCACAGACATTAAAATGGCGAGTGCAAACGTAGGGTTCTCTGATGCTTGTGGGGCTCAAGATGTAGTCGCTGAACACTTCATCTTCTGTAAATTCCTTGGTCCGACATCTGCAATGTTCGAGGAAACAAAATGGAAGGAATGGACATTTTAAGGAAAAATGGTCGACAGAAAAGCAAAAGCTGGATGAGAGGGAACGAAGTGGGGGACGACGAAGGTGCACCAAAAAAAGGAGGAAAAAAAAACCTTTAGTGGAAAGAAGGAAAGGGATTGCCGGCAAAGGAAAAGGAACTTGAGGCACAAACCGATAGGCTTGCGGAGGAAGTCAAAGGATTAATGGAAACATTGCACAAACTAATGGTCAAGAATGGGGACGTTAGATCTCAAGGCTAAACACATGGTGGAAAAAGCTTGGTCATGAAGTTTAAAATGGAAATTGAGACAAGGGAAGTATTCGAGCGGACCTTGTCCTCACTTGTAAGACTGTTTATAGATCTGCTTTTCAAATGTCATTATGTCATTCATTTTCCGAATAACTGGCAAATACATTTAAGACTCTATTGGGAACGATTACGACACATCTCGAAATCAGGATCTTCGTAAAAGCCTGAAAACCATGGCCAACGAGTTAAACCACATGGTCCAAGGTGGTTGAAATAAAGCCAAGGCCGCCGCTGGAAAAAACTCGGTATCCTGGTATCTAGGATACCGGGAAATTTTGAGCCAAAGAAAGAGGAAAGGGAAGGAAGAGGCAAAGGAAGGAAGAGGAAAGGGTAGGGAAGGAAAGGGAAAGAACAGGAAGGAAAAGTAGAGGGAATGAAAGCAAAGGGAAAGAAAAGGAAGGAAAAGTAGAGGGAATGAAAGGAATGGGAAAGAAAAGGAAGGAAAAGTAGAGGGAATGAAAGGAATGGGAAAGAAAAGGAAGGAAAAGTAGAGGGAAGGAAATAGAAAAGGAATGCAAGGAAACGATAGGGAAACGGAAACGGGGAAGTAACATCAAAATGTGGAACAATTAATTCCAAAAAATTCCAATATTTCACGAGAGTTCCCAATTTTGCATAAGGTTTTTGACAAACTGAATTAATTGTTTTACGGTTTACGATTGGTATGGATTGGCTGGAATGTTCTCGTTTGGTTTAAGCTTTCTATTTGCTATAAAAGTTTCTCTAACTTCGAACAAAATAAGTGTAAAGTTTCCCAGGTTTCTTCAAAAATTTTCCCAGATTCATACAGAATTTTCCTAAAAGCAGAATTTTTGTAGTTTCGTAAAAATTCCAGATTCCATTTTAAAAATTCATGTTTCATAAAAAATTGTCCTATTGTTTTACGAAAATTTCCCATGTGTATACAAAATTGCTCGAGTTTCATACAATTTTCCCAGCTTCATACCAGTCTTCTCGAGATTTATGCCTAATTGATCCTTTTTATTACAATATCCATCTACTCTTAAGCGTTCTCTTTCAATTTTTAAACAAAATTTGTCCATTGCTTTACAAAATTGAAGTTAATGTCCTAATGTTAATGACTAAAGCCATTATATTAAGATTGTTAAAATTACGCATTTAATCAATGTTATATGATACTACTTTACGCATTTAAAAACATGATTTGGCATAAAAATTTCAAATGAAAAACCGGAATTTTCTGTTGTTTCTATGAAACTTTCCATTTTATTAATTTATATATGTTTACTATTTTACAAAATTTTGCATTATTTCATAATTTCTTTCCATTTTTTGCAAAATCGTTCCACTATGCAAACTTTTCTTAGATGCGTCCATATGTTTGTCAAAATGTAATAAGTCAACTCTGCCAGTTTTATAACCAACTCGGGGGAACGGATCGTGACGTTATATGTGTAACGGGAAATTTTTAAATCATGTGTTGACCGGGAAATATTTGTGTACCCCTGGATACCGGGAAGAAAAAGTTTTTTCCAGGGGCGGCCAAGGCTTCCAAGTAGGAAACGAAAAGCTAAGCTTCTTCATAGATATCGAGTTTCTTCAATTAGTTTAAGTACTAATTATTGTTTGCAAGTTTCTTTAGCAAAATAATTACTTGCTAAAATAATTTTGTTTTAGCTTGTCTGAAAAACAGCTAATACATATTTTTAAACAGTTTAAACAGAAACGCAAATGTAAAGCATATTATCCACATTTTCTCAAACTTTTGAATGTCAAAGAATATGTCAAAGAAGAGAAGAAGTGGAAGAAAACTCTGAGCAGCACTGCTGATGGAAAACCCGTGACACAAACCAAAAGTAAAAGTCCTTGGGACTCTGGGGAAACGAATAGCAGCACTGGAGACAGCAGCTTAAAAGCGTATGTAGGAGGTTTCACACTTCACTCGCTGATTTACAAGCAAAAGCTGATTCTTACATTACAGGAGAAAAATCATGCAGCTGTACTTTCTGCCTCACTAATCCTCTTTAAAGGAAATCAGACTGGCAGATTCTTAATTACAATTTTAAGAATATGGGTTGGCTAACATGGCCCATCACGTTTCTATAAAGGCTTTGGCGTCCACGCAGTGCTCTTTGCACAGGCGGCTACAGAGGCCAAGGAGCTAATCCTCAGACCCCCGCAAATTCTGAGAAAAAAACGTTTCTACCTTGATTCCGTCAAAGCATTCAATAATATTGAATCAATATTATCGTTTTTTCATTAAGTTTGTCACATGCGAACAAAGCTATACTTGTGGGTTAATATTAAGGATACTCCAGGAAGATAAACAGTGCATTTCAAATGCATTTATGGTACAAAGTGTGATTTCTCGTAAAATGTATTGCTTTGCCGCCATAACTGCACAAAGCGAAATTCTGGGCGACTGCCTACAAGGTAGGTGCTATGTCGCTCGTGGTGCTTCTACGATTTAGATTTTTTGAACATGAAGTTAAAACTAGAGAAGTTGTACATTTCTATTTTTTGCTATTTATTGCCGAACTGAAAAGTAAAGCTTTCAGTACCTTGTACTTTTCTTTATATGACACACTTTACATCACAACTGCTCAAAGGGCCATATTGCGAACTTTATGGAGGGTGGGCCCAAGGCGCTCTGTAATGTCTCATGTACCAATCGAAAGCTTTCGACGAGTTAATCCAAACCGAAATTATGTGTAAATGCTATGCTTGGTAAGTGGTATCTTAGTTATTCTTACAATGTGTATGTTGGTGATAAAAATGAGAAACATCAATAAATATAGGGAAGCAGATATTTTCATTTTAACTTTTATTACGACGATGTAATCTATGCATTATAACCATACTTTAGAAACTACTTTTTAAATAGTGGAGTACAGCTCTTTCATTGAAATCAGAAGTATCGGTTTCAAAGCAAAATGCATCTTCTACGACGGCAGTTAATAAGCTTAAGGTAGGTTGAGCGCACAAAAAGGTGCTACTTTCGGTTTCGGAGGGAATGAAAATAGGGTATAAGGTGTTGCAGAAGATGGGGGAGGCGGCGGATAAGTTTTTGGAGGGAGTTTAGGAGAGGATTAATTAGACGGGGGAGGGCTAAAAGATGTTGGACGACTTTGGGGAGGCTTTAAAGGTGGCGAAGAAAATTATACAGAGGCTGAAGGTGGTAGGAGGGGATGGAAAGAAAATTGGCGTGGATTTGGATGGATGTGGGGAAGCTGATTTAGGGGAAGGGGAACAGGTGGCAGGGGTGAGGAGAATGGAGGTGACCTAAACTCTTCGGCTGCCCGAGGAAATCATAAGAAACCCGAGAATGAAGAATGGACGCAGGCAGAAATTTCCTCCTGTTTTCTTAAGCTATTGCTATTTATGACACCGGTTACCAGACCAAGCCGTACAACCAGGTGGCACCCGACTGCTGCTGGTTCAGGAGGAGCAACTTCAACCTCAGCTTTGACGAGGACCCTTTTTCAAGAGGAGAAATACGGTGGATGGGACGACCTTGGCACTTCATCTCATGCCTTCACCACGTTTATTATGTATTACCAGGAAAATCTGTACGCAATTTACACCCAGCAAATGAAGCCTTAGGAATTTTGGCGTGCAAATAATTAAAAATTAACAAAAGTTAGCAAATACCTTTCAAAACTATCCCATTCATTTATTTTACTCTGCCATTAAATAATTCATCGTGGGTCGGCTGTTTTATACAAATGTCTGTTTTAATGTGAAATATTGTGTGAATCTTGTACAAAAAATGCATTTCACTTTATAACTGCATTGCAACTCAGCAAATGCAGTGGAAAGGTTGTTTATTGCTGTACCAAAGATTAATTTGTATACAACCTTAAGGATTTGCAAAACATGTTTTGAAATTTAGTACCTAATATTTACTACCGGTTGAATGAAATAAAATACTAAAAATTATCCGTTTGTCGGCTGCAAGTCTCATAATGTCCTATGATTTTACATTCGATTAATTTGTTTTATCAATTTCAAAATTACTAACGTCATGAGAGACTAATTAATTGATAAAAAGCGAAGCATAACATCATATTACTTGACAAAATCAAGATAAAGTAGACATTCTTTTGGGATTTACTCCCTGCTTGTTAATAAGGCTAGAAAACTTTATAAGATGAGGTAAAATTGAAATATTTAGTTGGTTTGCAACAAATATTTTAAAATCAGCCCATCACAATGTGCAAGACCAGTGTAATCCCTACCTGTTAACTAGTAATACCACACAAGTGAAAATCTATCAATTTGGGCGTGCAAATGTTGCAAAGAATTTACGAAAGTTCACTACATCATGTAGTCTACATGTCTCTCAAAATTTTCTCGTTCATCTTTTTGACTTCTGCCTAATGCCTTATGTTAATGTTGTACAATTTTTTATACAAACGCATTTAAATTTAAAATTACTGAAGTGCTGAGAGGTTCGTTAATAATTACAGAGCGTTATTTTTTCTGGTTTGCTGATTTTAATCACGCTATAACTTTTACAATTTTGGGTATGTGGTATGTGGATCTTGCTACCATTTTCAATGTATTCTCCGGAGTTTAAAATTACTCGAAGACATTGACGCATTCAGGATTTCATTATTTTTTGTACAGTTTATGGGGTCGCTTTCTCACATAATTATTTCAATATTTCCAAATTGACGTCCCAAAGCAACTCTTTCTTTATAAATAAATTGATGTTTTAAGTAACTGAAGCTACCAATGTCGATTGGATCAGTTTCCATATATTTGCTGGAGTGTTTTCTTTGATTTAAAGCGTTTTTTGCATTTTTCATGTACCTTTTTGACAAAGCTTGTGGTCAACCTTGTCAAAAACAACGATGAAAAGTTGTTAAAATGAGAGACAATTGCCGTTTTTGAACATGCAATTATCAAAATCTTTCCAAATAACGTTCTATATATTGCGTTGGGACACAATGCATTATTTAGTCATTTCATTTTGATTATAGGGTTGTTTTTGGAGCTGACACATATTGATTTTCCGGATGAGGGCCGATGTACGCTTTCTCCGGCTCCAGTTTCTAGGTGACGTAGTTCTTCCTGCAGCCTTTGCTGAGAGGATTTTTTGCTTGCAACTGATCAAATTGTACTTGATCCTCACAGAAACAGTGATGCATTAAATTTGTGTCGCTTTTCCTAACCATTTCATGGAAGAAATAGCCTTGGAAAGCCCAACTACGTGTCGTATACTTCCGGTGAAAGTTTTGATGACAACTTCAAAATTATTGTTTTTGTGGTTTGTGAGGTATACAACTAGAGACGTTTCTCCTTAAGACCATACCAACAAAAATTTTGTAGCATGATGGTAAACGCTTATAAAATGACTATACAAATCAGCAAACCAGAAAAAATAATGCTCTGTATATATTTCTATTTCCTGCTACACAGACACTAAAATGTAAACGAATCGTTCCCTATGATGTCAATCTTGGACAGAGTGGACAAGGACACACTCACTTACCCTCTTGTTTAGAGTTTTATTAGAAATAATGAAATTGTAAATAGACCAATTGATTTATTTTATATTCAGAACCTGAAAAAGGTTTTAATTTGTTTATTGCCAAGATAGGTAATCATTTAAAACAAAATAACTGAGTAGACGATTTATTGTGTATTATTATTGCACGAGATTTTCAGATCAAATCAACATTATTATAAAATATAAATTTAAATTAGCGTAAATCTAATTTTTTAATAACACGTGAAAGTGGGTTTTAAATTCAAGATTATGACTACAGATACCTTACTGCTTATGAGACTGATTTTAAGTATTTATTGCACTCTAAAATTTGTTAAAACCTGATAGTATATTATTCCAAAGATATCTGTCACTTGTGTGGTTTTGTCGCCGCATATCTGTATAAAAAGCATTTGCGTGCCTATGCACGCATAGATTCATTATTCTCATTTTGAGTTGATTACGAGCTAGATCTTTGCTGGTTCAGAAGATACATTTCAGAATTGTACATTATTAAGTCAAAAGATTTCCGTCCATTTAGTTTTTTGTTTTTTAAAAATTATATGTAATACTAGTAAAACAACCATATAAGTCTACGAATGAACTATTTTCATAAAAATGTGCTTAATAGATTGTTTATATCTTTAAAAAGCTGGAAGGCAACTGTTACATAAAAAATGCACAAAAATGCAATTTTGAAATGTTTTAATCTTTGTGTCAATCAAAGATTAAAACAAATATGAATAACTTGCATGCACCTAAAGTTTCTAATGATACTCAGTCGTTTAGCATTTTCTAAGGCACGTAAAAGAATTGAGTTCATGCGAGCAATTAAGATTCAAAACGTGTTTTAAATTTTATACGTATAGCGTGCTAAGCTAACTTCACCGATTTTTCTGGAATAAAGTGCTTGATAACTTAAAATAATTGAAATTAGAAGTAAACAGAAAAAAGATTTAAACATGTGGGTACTTCTATTTTATTGAATTTAGTCCGTTCTTGTTGGTAAAGCTAGTAAACTTTAGGATTGAGCGAACTTTAATACCGAATAGTTTTTCAGTTGAATAGATAATCAAGCTCTTATGGACAGCACATCTGTAGATATGCAATACCTCACCAAGCGCAAATGTAGCTGTTTCGGCGTTCAGGTGTGAAAAAAATATTATGTGCAAGCGTAAAAATCCTTTTTGAAACAGTTTTAATCCTTCTTTTTTGCAATTTTAATCCTGTTTTTGCTATTTGATCTCTCTATTTATCTGTAATTGAATCAGACATAATATCTAAGACATCTCAAATGCGTTGATGTAAAATTGTCTGGTTTATGCTTAGTTTTGAACGAATTTTGCATTTATATGTTAGAGTTGAATCGCAACGAAAAATACGTAACGTAACTGATGTAGAGAAAAGGTTATTGCTCTACTAGTATAAAATATCACCAAGTATACAGTAAACTTTAAATAAAGGAAATACTAATATTAAAATCACCAGTCTTTCCAGCCCTGACAATTTAATTTTAATTAGACAATTAATTAGGCATACATGTAAGGTTGTTTTGTACTCAATATTCATGTACATTTTCCATGGTAAATTGATGTTTCATTTTGAATCAGAAACCGACCTGAAGTTCTTAAATCCAAGATTTTATTATGGGCGACTACGGTGACTTCAAGTCACTGACTTGGGTTTTGGAAAATCTGCTGACCAGTTCGGCATGAGAACTGAAGAAGTCAAATATTTTCTATAATGTTAGTAAATTCCAGTTAAATAATACATCGGCATAAAAATGGCGAGTGAAACGATGGGTTCTCTAGTTATCTTGGTTGGAGCCGGCATGTCGTTCATGACCAAATCATCCAGTTTGAATTCCTTGACATTGTCCAGACGGTCTCCGCAATTTTCGAGGAAATAAAACTAAATGAAATGTTCTGGAACAAATGGTTGGCCGAAAAGGAAAAGTTGAACATGATGGTCAGGAAAATGAGTACACTGAAGAAAGCGGTATATTATAGAAAAAAACTCGAGGCTCGAGGTCAGGATCTTCGTACCAACCTGAAAAAATGGCTAATGAGTCAAACAAGTCATTTTAGTTTTAGCGAAATAATGTGAAAGTACGATTTGTGTTTAAAATTGGATTGTCATTGAATTTTAATTGTAATGGAAAAAAGCAAACTAAATTTCAAGCAAGTACGTTAGAATTTTTTGTCCCCTTCCACTACTAACTTGTCATTTGAAAAGAAGTTAGTGAATGTTTTATGTGGCTAAAATCTAAAAGTTTATCCGTCCATTTCATATGTAAAGAATACGAAGAATTTTGGTTTGATACAATCCATCTGGTATTGAAGATGAATCCACTTAACTGCAACTACGAGTATGTAGACGTGGAAACTGCTCAATTTATTTCATACATGTGTTTGAAAAGAACGGTTGAGAGGACATATTGATTAATAAACTTTATTGCCTAGCTGTCAACATATAGAATGGTCATCTTCAGGACGAAATGTAGCATCATCTCGCAAAAAATCACCTCTGAAAAGCTAGTAAGTTTTAAAAATTGAATACTTATACAGAGAGAAAAGCAAACTATGAATGCTGTTCATACAGTTCAAACTGTTCAACCGTGTTCAAACGTATTTTCATCTAGTAATATCACTATATCATAGTAACATGAAGTTCTTTAGTTTCATTACTGTGTGTTTTAAACTCACTTCTGGAATTGTTGGAGGCCATTTAAGGTCATTCCCAAGACCTCCCACGTCGATTTTTTATTTATCAGCCAATAAGAAAATCATCATCAGCTGAACGCACTGAACAAGCGGGCACTACACCGCTGAGAAAACGTTCAGCTGGTGATGTGTATCATAATGCCAATGCTATTTTCTAATTGGCTGATAAATGAAAAGTCGACGTGGGAGGGCTTGGGAATCACCTCCACCAATTAGAGAAGTTAGTTTGAGACACACTGTACAAGACCACTGTTCCCCTTACGATTTGTCAGTTTAGTTTCTGGGATAAAACAAAAAACTGCACTTGAAAGAAGTATTAATGTACCGTATGATTATTAATACTGAACTGTCGATAACCACTGGTTATTAACCAGATATCTATTCATGTGTCAAAATCGGTTTTGTATTTTGTATTCTCACGCTTGGAGTGCAGCTTTTACAAATTCTTAAGACTAAACAGTTTTCAGACGAAACCGCAGATTATTCCAAGCATTTATTGAAACTTAAACATGTCAATTCTAGATCTATTGTTAGTTTAACTTGACATAATTTTGTTTATTGAAAATCAAGGTAACGACATTAGCAACCAGTAGAATGATATCACAAGGGTTTATAACAAGCTCAATGGGTATTTCAAACTACGTTATATTTAATACTCGGCACTTTTCCAATATCAATATGAAACGTTTTGGTTAGGTTAAAAATCAACTTATTTAATTAACAATTTATCATTGAATAAACTGTTGTATACAAATCTGAATCATTGAATTAAGCGTCACAATCTTATCTGCAGTTACCATAAAACCAACTTGGCGCAGTTTGAGCTTTCGAAAGTGCACAAACTGTTCAACTATTTTTATCTATCACAAACATTTTATTTTTAAGTTGCTCTTTTTCTCTTTATCTAACGGTTTGGTTTTGCAATGTATATTAGGGTGCTGGTGATTGGGGTAGAGCAAAAGCAAGTTCATCTGCCTAAAATTCAAATAAAATTGGTCTGTAATCTACATTTGAGAGAAATATTTTAACTATCAAAACAGGAAAGGTTTAGTTCGAATATGAACTGATATTCTGTACTTATAACTCCTCAATACTGAGCTTGATGTGACCAACAAAGTTGCAAAATATTCGTATTTAGCGTTTAGCAACGTTATTTTACAGAACTATTTTTATGTAATGCAGCGCTTTCCATTGAGATTATTTTGGAAACTCAAATATTCTATAAGAATAAAGGCTATGCAACATCTGTACCGCAAAATTATCCCAACAAGTTGCAAGTGGGGCTTGTCCGCGTTCATATGCTCATATTTTATCCTAAAGACCTTAAACTATTTTTCCACTATTGTGGCATTTTACCTATCCAATTGCAATTAACTCAATCATTTTAGTTATTAAGATTGTAAAATTATTAAGGTTGTAAAACATAAAACCAGACGACCGGGTGACACAGTGCTCCTGCTGGAGATAGAGGAAACACAACCTCAGCTTGAATGAGAGCCCTTTCCTAAGAGGAGAAATTTGCTGGAGCGGACCTTGGTAGCACTCCATTGGACTTTTTACGAAAGCTTTATAAGTGAGAAGTATTATCTTAGAGTAGGGTCTCTAAACTGCCAACAATCCATTTAAATTCAATATCGAGCTTTTGGTTGCTATTTACTCTCGGTTTATTCCATACTATATTGCTGTTATGGTGTAAGAGTAAATTAAATTTAAGGTAAATTATGTAAGAAATGAAGGCTATTTACTAGTAAATAGTGCAAACTAACTAAACCTGTAAGTTAAAGGTGTGATTGTAATATTATTTAAGATGAGAGGAAAGTTAATGCTATCTTTTAGCAGAATTAAAATGAATGCTTAGACTTATTGGCTGCCAGAGAAAATGGTGAGTAACCTGAAAAGGGAGAAGAGGAAAAATGCGGACATGGAGAACCATGGTGGCACTCCATTATATTCCTTCACGGAACGGAACGGAAACACCAATACGCTAAATGACTGTCCCAGGCTCACGTGGACTTCGTTCTCTTACCCAGTCATGAATGCTGGGTAAGCCAGCTTCTTATCGGAGAGGAGGAACGGTCAGAATATTGGAATCAATCTCAATCATTTTTGATCAACTTTTACTGGAAACGAGGGACAATATCTACAAGAAGATAGCATACCAGCAAGGCCAGGATTAGCAATTTTGGCGTGCAAATGCTAAAAATAATGCATGAACGTTAACAAATGCCTTTAGAAACACTCTCATTCATCTGTTTGCTACGCAACATATTTTTAAATTTAGTACTTAATATTAACTACCGGTTGAATAAATTACTATACTAAAATTTTCTGTTTGTCTGCTTCAAGCCTTATAATGCCCCATGATTTGTTGTACGATTAATTTATTTGATCGATTTCAAAATTACTGACAGGTTGAGTGATTGGTTAAAGCTTAAATATTTTATTTTTTGTCTATCTGCTCATTAAACTGCAAACGAAAACTTTCTTCTGATGTCTGATGCTGGTTGGGGTCAAGATGTCAGTCAGTGACCGCACACTTAGAATTATTTGGTCATGTGTTCGACGACCAAGCAAATAGAATTTTTTTTAAATGGCTGACCATCTTACTTGAGATAAAATTTAAAACTTAATCGTGTGGATTAAATTTTATTCATGCAATTACATATAACTACTTATATGCAATGTTGCTCTTGCCCATTCTTTATCTGAGTTATAATGATACCTCTTAAAGTGCAAATGCAGCATATCCGGCGTTCAAATGCTTAACAAATTCATAAAAGCTAACAAATCTCTCTCAAAATTTCATTCATTTACTTGCTCTTCTGACACCAAGTCAGTAATCGTAGATCAGCTATTTTACACTATTCTCTACTCTAATGCGCAATGTTGTATGACTTTTTTGGAAAAATGCATTTGATTTTAAAATTGCTGAAATGTTTAGAGGTTCAGTAATACCTAAGTAAGTATTTCCAAGGCTGCTGGAAAGATTGAATCACGATGGAGGGATGGAAAGCTGTATACATAGAGACAAAAATTTGAGAGAGCACCGTAAATGAAAGAGCAACCAAGTCTTTGGCTGTTTTTGTGCGTTTAGTTTGTAAATTCAACTGGTCGGATAATAATCCGGGCTTTGTAAAACGCGTTCTGCCTTTCTGTTGGAAATAAAATTAACGACCAACGGTTTTGTGCTTAGTTTAAAATCGTTAGGTCAACTATGCTAAACATTCTTAAAGTAAAATGAGAAAATGGCTAACGGCTAACCTATTTTTATATAAGCCAATTATGTAAACTGGAGTAAGAATTTAGAAATGTGAGGAAATCAGAGTCATTACAGTTTGTAATATTCTGTTGCTCCGGTTTCATGGTCTCCTCACGACTCCTCAAGTTGCGTTCTTATACATTTAGCGTTTTATATAGCAGATTTTATGTAATGATGGGTTTTTCAGTGAGATTACTTTTGAATTTTGCATTGACCAAAACATTAGTTGAAGACATGGGTTAATCTGTACCTGTAATTTATCCCATCAGGTTGCAAATGCGAGTTTTTCGGCGTTCAAGTGCTCAGTTTTATAGAAATCTTAACGACTTTAACTTCCTTTCAAAGCCTTTTTATTTCCATATTTATGAAAATCTATTATTCTAACGGCAATTAAATCAATCAACTCAGTTAAGATAATTGTAAAATTATGACAAAAAATAAAGCTCTAAGAGAGAGAATAGTTAAGTATCGTCCTGGCCGTAAAATCCGAATTTTAACAACCAGATTTAATGCTGGTCAAAAACTGACCTAAAATTACGTGTCGCACAGAATGTACGCTGTAAAACTGCTATATCTTGCAATTAAGGTCCTGAATCGGGCCCTTAATGCACGAATTTTAACAAACCAGTTGTTAATTCGTAATCCTGGTTAAAAACTGACCTAAAATCATGTGTCGCATGCTATAGGTTCTATTATGAAAAGTTGTGACATCGCTGTGACCTCTGACCTAGAGTTGACCTATTGCCCTGAAGTTCAATAGGGTTGTGGCTGAGGTGCTAATGTGTCTGTACACCAAGTTTGGCTGTAAAATTACCTGTCGCACAGCATGTACGCTGTAAAACTGCTATATCTTGCAATTAAGGTCCTGAATCGGGCCCTTAATGCACGAATTTTAACAAACCAGTTGTTAATTCGTAATCCTGGTTAAAAACTGACCTAAAATCATGTGTCGCATGCTATAGGTTCTATTATGAAAAGTTGTGACATCGCTGTGACCTCTGACCTAGAGTTGACCTATTGACCTGAAGTTCAATAGGGTTGTGGCTGAGGTGCTATTGTGTCTGTACACCAAGTTTGGCTGTAAAATTACCTGTCGCACAGCATGTACGCTGTAAAACTGCCATATCTTGCAATTAAGGTCGTGAATCAGGCCCTTAATGCACGAATTTTAACAAACTGGTTGTTAATATGTTATGCTTGTCAAAAACTGACCTAAAATCATGTGTCGCATGCTATAGGTTCTATTATGAAAAGTTGTGAAATTGCTGTGACCTCTGACCTAGAGTTGACCTATTGACCTGAAATTCAATAGGGTTGTGGCTGAGGTGCTATTGTGTCTGTATACCAAGTTTGGTTGTTAAATTACGTGTCGCACAGCATGTACGCTGTAAAACTGCTGTATCTGGCAGTTAAGGTCCTGAATCAGGGCCTTAACGCACGAATTGTTACAATCTGGTTGTATATTCGTAATGCTGGTTAAAAACTAACCTAAAATCATGTGTCGCATGCTATAGGTTCTATGTAAAAATATTGTACCGTTGGTGACCTCTGACCTTTACAGTTGACCTATTGACCTGAAATTCAATAGGGTTGTGGCTGAGGTGCTATAGTATCTGTATACCAAGTTTGGTTGTGATCGGTCCAGCCGTTACTGAGTAAATTGCATACGGGCGGACGGCCGGACGGCCGGCCGGACGGCCGGAGTGCAATATTATTAAGTATCTTGGCCGATACTTAATAATAATTTTAAATGGTCGAGGTCAAGAAGCAATGGTCCGGGGCTTTGTTGCAGGAATGGTGGAGGGCTAAAGGAAGGAGGTAGGGATTGTTAAGGAGTGAAACCCCGATGAGAAGTAGACGGAGGGAAACTGGTACGGCTAAGGTCCGGAGCCAGAGCGTGGAGGAGGAGGACGGGAGGATTATAACGAGATTACAGGTATCTGCTCAAAGAGGGGACTAGAGGGAGAGGATGAGTTGCTTAGAGGATTTGTTGAGTGAAGGCGAAGAAGAGGGCATTAGTGGGAGTACAAGTATAATTTTATTAGAAGGAGGAAATGGAGGGATCACCCGAGGAATGCCTGTGGTGGTCTGTTCCCCGAGGAAAATGATCCCTCCCGTGATGGTGGTTTTTCCGCAGATGGTAGGCAACTCTAATGTCTCTGGATCCCCTACAACTAAAGTTTAACTCAATAAGTGATTCCTGTAAAGTATGGGATCTGTTTAATGAATTGGCTTTGGTCTGGTGGAACTCCTTATCTTAGCCGAAAAAATCCCATGAATTTGGAGGTCAGTCTTTTCAGCGTTCAAATGATCATTTATTATAAGTCCTAAAATTCCCTTCTAACTTTTTTAATCCACTATGTATTTTGAAAATCCATTTATCCATTCGCCCCTGGAAAAAACTTTTTCTTCCCGGTATCCAAGTGTACTCAAAAAATTTCCCGATGAACACATGCTTTTAAAAATTTCCCGATGAACACATACTTTTAAAAATTTCCCGATGAACACATACCTTTATAAATTTCCCAATGAACACATACTTTTAAAAATTTCCCGCTAAACGCCACGACACGTTCCCACGGGTTGATTATAAAAATGTAAAAGTTGACTAACTACATTTTGGCATACCTATGGATGCGTTTTAAAAGAAATTTTTTAAGTGTAACCATTTTGCAAAAAAATGAAGAGACTTGAAATAGTACAACAATTGTGTAAAAAAAATATATAAATTACTAAAATGGAAAAGTTTTCAAGAAACAACGGAAAAAATGTTTTGTAGAGAAAGTAGAGAAATGGAAAACTTGGGTTTTAAAGCAAGAACATTTGAAATTTTTATACGAAATCAGTTTTTTAAATGCAAAAGAGACTTTGCAAACATCTTTTGTCAGAAATTTTTATTTTACGTATTAAGACCTGTCTAAATTTGGGAAATTAGTAAACCCATTATTTGAAAATAAATATTTAAAATCAGCCTGACGTCATGGAGTTGAAAGCACTGTAGCGTTTATTATTTGCGCTGAAACGGTTTTATACATAACGTCGTCTTCCGTTATAGAGTGGCTTACAGTCTAAACTTACACTTTTTGGATACGACGTTGGTGTGACACCAACGACGTATCCAAATAGTGTAAGTTTTTGTAAGTGTAAGTTTAACCGACACCAATGGTGTCGGTTAATTTAATTTATAACTAATATAAAAATTATAAATACTTCATGCGTTCTTAGTACAAATAAATACCTTTGGGTTTCTATGTTATTTAAAAAGATAGAGTTGTACTGCATTTGCTCTCAACTTACTATTACCTTAACTTTTAACTTACTATTTTAACCTACTACTCGCCACTATGTACGTGTGCTTTATGGTCGGGCGATGCAGCGTGTAATCAGTCGTTCGGTTAGACTGAACAATTTTAATGCAATTGCTTCTGTTATGAACATCAGCGACACACAAATTTTATACACAACGTGAAAATATTGCTTGAAAATTCAAAGAGTTTGAGTAAATCTGGATACGTATTGCATTAAAATGGAGCAAATATGCATGAAACTTGAAACTCGAGAAGGTTTGTTTGACACAGGGGAAATTGCATGAAACTAAAAAAAGTTCGTATAAATATGAACATGGAAAATTTTGTACAAAAAAGTGGAAAATTCGTATCAGAACTTTTTTTCTTTGAAATATGAATATTTTAAAATGAAATCGGAAAAGTTTTGTACGAATGTTGGAAAATTTTGTATAAATCTAATTTTGTTTAAAATTGGGAAACGAATTTTGTACAAGGTTTAGGAAATTTTTGTACCGATTAGAAAGTTTTGTTTAAAAGAGAGAACATTTCCAGTGTCAGTTTTAAATCGTCAGTCGAAAAAATTCATAATTCAGTTAGTGAAAAATCTCTTGTAAAATTGGGAAATCTCATGAAATATAGGAAGATATTGGGGCATCTGCTTTAACATTTTGACTTTACTTCTTCCTTCTCCTTTCTTCCTTCTCCGTTCCCCCTTCCTTCTTCTCTTCCTTCCATTTCTCCTTTCTTCCTTCTCCGTTCCTCCTTCCATTTCTCAGTAAATCTCAGTAAATGGTTATCGAAACAAGTTTAGTTAACAATTATACACTTTAGTTGAATTTGTTTCAATTTCAAACACGACTGAAATTATTAAAAACAATAATATCACACTAAGCTAAATAATCGACAAACTGCGTTGGTTTTTGTTAATTAATCGTATTTATTGGATATAGTCACTGATTTATTGGATATATTTTTGAATTTGTAATTGTTGGAGTTATGTTTTCGACCGATTTAAATACTTTGCAATATTTTACATTTGAAAGGAACGGATTCCTTTCAAGTCTTTCATTTCCTTTCCATTCCATTCCTTTCAGGCTTCCATTTCATTCCTTTCCTTCCATTATTGGTTTTGGAAAAATGTCATTCCTTTCCATTCCTTTCAGTGAATGAAAGGGTAATGAAAGGAATGAAAGACTTTTTTCCCATTCTTGAAAGACTCCGGACCCTAGCTACAGTCCACATCAATTTATGTACCAGTATCTCCCCAGCAAATATGAATGTGAGATTTTTGGCGTTCAAGTCTTACAAAATTGACAAAAGTTAATAAACACCTTTCAAAACTATCTCATTCATCTATTCGTTACTCTTCCATTAAATCAGCCTTCATGAGTCCGTTTTTTGCCACAATTGTCTATTTTAATGCGTAATATTGTATGAATGGTGTAAAAAATGCATTTTAATTTTTAAAAATGTATTGCAACGTTACATTTGTAACATAACAATCGTAGTGAAAAGGTTGTTGCTGTACATATTATAAATAGTTAATTTGTATACTTCTTAAGGATTTAAAAAAACATATTATACTACATTTAGTACCTAAAATAAATACTGATTTAGTAAAATAAAATACAAAAATATCTCGATTATGCTGCAACTTTTATAATGCTCTATGATTTCGCATGCGATTAATTTATTCCTTCGATTTCAAAATTACTGAAGTGTTGAAAGATTGATTAGAGCATAAATATTTTATTTTTACCTCTCTACTCATTAGCATGCAAACGAAAGTTATCTACTTGGCGGTTAAGGTGCAGTCAATGACCATTCAGTTTGAATTTCTTGATCAGGCTATCCACGAAACCAACAAAACGAAATCTTCTGGAAGAAATTACTAACCAAAAAGCAAAAAATATATAACCTAAATCGTTAAGATTGAGTTATATTCATGCAGTTGTGCATATAACATCGTCATAGAGATAGTGACCAAAATTAATCTATACTTTATTAAGACCTCACAAATTGCTAGCGCAGCAGTTTCGGCGTTCAAGTGTATAAAAAATTCATAAAAATTAACAAATCTCTCCAAAAGTTTCTTGTTCGTGCTTTTTTGCCACTAAAAAGTCATCGTAGATCCGCTTTTTGGCACTATTCTCTATTTTACAAAAAATGCAAATAGCCTTTCAATTTAAAATTACAAAAAAGTTGAGAGGTTAATTACTGCTTACGTATCTCAATTTCGTACTACACAGACATTAAAATGCAAAAGAATGGTTCTCTATTATATCAATTGGGGTCAGGGTGGACAAGGACCAACTCATCCAGTTTCTTCGGCAAAAGCTGGACGAGTTGCAATGGAAGTGGAGCTTGAGAGTTTGAAGGAGCAGTGCATTCTGAACTTAATTTTATTGGTTGTTCTTTTCTAGAAATAAAGGAGAGTTTAAAGAAGCAAGAACAATGAATACAATCTTACTATCGACTAAGGTTAACTAAAAGGTATTTTAAAGAAAAAAACATATCGTCGGTGATACATCTAAAGCATGAACCAACATTTGTTCCCAGGAATTGAAACCATGAACCTGCATGTAGCTTCCAGAATTGAATCAGTGAACCAGCAATAAGTCTTCAGATTCTAACCAATGAAACTGCATTTTGGGGTAACTTGAGATTGGCATACCAAAATGATCAGGATTTTTTGGCGGATTTTTTGGTATATCATTCTCAAGTTGCCCCAAAAACGCAGTTTCGTTGGTTAGAATCTGGAGACTCATTGCTGGTTCACTGATTCAATTCTGGAAGCCACATGCAGGACTGAGTTTCATAAAAAACCAGAGTAACAAAGTTACAGACATTTGTATTTTTTCGTCAACAAGCGTTTCATAAACTACAATTACTGGTTGACAAAGTTACAAATATTTTTCCATGACAAGCTTACAGGCATTTCATAAAAATGACATATGACATAACGAATCATGCATGCCCAACTGTTTCATCAGATTCATCCTTCATGAATTGAAAGATTGATAAGCTTTAATTAATTGAAAGCACGGTTATCTGTCATTTCATAAAGTATTCATAAATTACCAAATACGTAAATCAAACTATGAACGAATATTATTCTTCGGATTCGGATGAAGAAAGGCCTCCAAGAAAAAGACGGACCTTCCGACCTCGAATCAACTTCACTTTTGATGATAAGGCTTTCTTGAATCGGTAAGCACATAAAGACTACGATAAAAAAAGTAACGGTTAGTCGTTACATAACGAAATATTTTTCTCAAAGATTTCGGGTGAGCAAATTGGTCTTTGAGTTGCTGTATTTGGAGATTGGAAGTGTGTTTCAGCATGATACCGAAGGAAACCACGCCTTTACTTCGCAGCAACAAATGCAGATTGCGCTTCACTTCCTGGGCACTGGATGCCAGTATCACGGAGTAGGTGACATGCACGGAGCTAGCCCTGCTACTGTCCATAGATGTGTCACAAAGTTTGCCAACACTGTAGTAGATCGGCTTTTTAGCAAATATATTAGTTGGCCATCGAATCCAGACAGCACGCCAACTGGGTTTTACCGCTATTCCGGTATTCCTCTCGTAGCTGGATCGGTTGATGGAACCTTGTGCAACATTATGAAACCTAAGGCTAACGAAGAACAGTACTTGGACAGACACGGTAACCACTCCATCAATGCGATGATGGTCTGTCGCCACAACCTACAGTTTGTCTACATCAACGCACGTTATCCAGGCAGTGTACATGATGCAAGGGTCTTACGGAACAGTACACTTTGTGATCGTTTTGAAGAGGGGTAATTTTAAATAGATAACTCGAGCTTTATGACTATTATGACAAAAATTGTAGTTATACTGGTAGGCAATTCATAATGTGAATTTAGCTGGAGACCATTTCCAGGAGCTATTATAATTGGAGATAGTGCGTACCCACTGTTGGACTGGTTAGTGCCATATCGTCCTCCAAAACCAGGAAATGAAACAGAAGAAATTTTGTTTCGGGCACTACAACGCTCACGACATCTCATAGAATGCGCATATGGAGTACTAAAGCAGAAGTTTCCGTGTCTTCATTACTTACGTCTGGATCCCACTACTGCTGCCAAAGTCATAATGACTTGTGCAGTATTGCACAACATGTGCTTTTCAGAGCGTATGAATCCACATTATGCTTATTACTTAAAACTAAATAAATTGATTATGTAGTTAAAATTATAAACGTTTAGGTGACAATGATGAAATAGATGATCTTCTTGAGGGTTTCGAAATTGGTGATGAACCTTTAGACATTAATGTTCAACCCGGCAGTGGCAAATCAAAAGGATTTGATGATTTGCTTCGTTTCTTTCAGGACAGCGAATAAACTACGGCAGCATTATTTATAAAATTACTATTTCATTTTACAAAACCCATATCAAAAATACAGATTGTTAAATATTAATGGAGAATATTTGGAAGCAATAAATACCTTAAGATAAGTCTACTTAATAGTAATAAGCAAAAACGAATGTCGCTATGTATAACAGTAATAAGCAAAAACGAATGTCGCTATGCATAACAGTAATAAGAAAAAGTGAATTTCGCAATGCACAGTAGTAATAAGAAAAAGCGAGTATAGTTATGTATAAAAGTAATAAAAGAAACCGTTATACAATACTAACAGAAAATCAATAAACAGAAAAAATACTCTAAAGCATATTTAATGAAAATTCATTTACGTAATTAATCCAAGTTTTACTCTACATAATGAATTACACTCGTACAGTTAACAGACATACATTGCTCTATATAAAATATGAATGGAAAAGCATTCAATACATAAATACACAAATGCAATGAACCAGCTTCTCAAAATTCAAGATGAAATGGGAATCTTTTCTTAAATTAATCGAAGTTTTGCTATCATAGTTTGAATCATGACGCTACGTACATTGTACAAAAACATAGATCAGTTGAATGAAACTAGATTAGACAAAAGTATTGTGTACATGATTACTGGGTGTTACAATTTGGGGGATTGTGAAATTCTCGGGTATATTCAGACGGGGACAAGCCTTGTTCTAATTCCATCTTGAACAGCTGAATGGTCTTGATTCGCTTGTCGAGTTCCATTAAATCAATCTGTAGCTTCATTTTCTTTGATTGAAATTCGTGTCGAATCTCAGCTTCCGATTTGCGCTTCTTTGGAGAACCAGTCTTTGTAGCCGCTCCACCCAATTTTTCGTTTGCCTTATGTGAGCTGTTGCAGCAAACAATACAAATTACAGCATACATGAAATTAAAGGACAAAGTATAATCTATCAAAAAAGCATCTTTAAAATGCGTGAATTTACCTGTCGGATTGATTAACGTGACGCTTGCCACCACCGGGAAAACGGAACAACGGATTCATCAGAGGCGTGGAAGTGCTTGGTCCTGGTGCTGCAGTTTGAGATCCTTGGCTATGCAAGTTAATACAAAGGACATTAATAAATATTCGTAATAATGTTGCGGAATTCTTTTTGATAAGTTAAAAAGGCTGACCAAGGAGAATTGGGGACACTGGGCAACTCAAACTCTTGGTCCTTTTCCAGGATAATAGGATTATCCTCAGTCATGCTTTCGGGTACCTTCAGCCCTTCAAGAATTGGAGTGTCGCGTCCGATGATGTCCAGTATTAGTAGATTGTCAGCAGCAGAATACTGAACCTCGGCTCCTCCGCCTTTCCCGGTTTTTCCTTTCTTGTCTTGCTTTTTCTGTAAATCAGGCACAATTTAATACAACCCTATCATTAGATACAGTAATAATTTGACTTACCATTAAACTGCGTTTCCAATTGGCCCATGTTATGTCGCGAAGATAGTCCCACTTCTTGTTTGCACTGATGGCACCCAAACTAACAGCCTTCTCGTGAACTTCCTTCCAAGCTGCGTGTCTATCATGATTGGTTTTAGGATGTTTCAAACTACCAAACAAGATATCTTTTCGCTCTTTGATCAGAGTCAGTATAACGGTTTTTTTATACTGATTGGTCATCTTGCCAAATTAATTAACTGAATAGTTAAAATGCGTTTATCAAGAAAGCGCAACAAAAAGTTACTTTGAATGTTGAAACAAGTCAATTTCAATCCGGTTCACACCGTATGATCGACTTTACAAATGACAAAGTGAATTTACAGGGACCAGTAAAACCGTGAATGCCTGTCAGATGTTTTTTATGAAACGGAAAATGCCTGTAGCATGTAACCTGTTACCTGGAGATCCGTAAAAATTCGAAATAGTTTTTTATGAAACGCAGTCCAGGTTCATGGTTTCAATTCCTGGGAACAAATGTTGGTTCATGCTTTAGATGTATCACCGACGATATCACAACCAGAGTTAATCTGTGATCACCTGACTTCCCTTATGTAACCCTTGTCAAAAAAGTTGGAATGCAACTTTTACATAAAATGTGTTTTCGTAACAAAGTTATGCAATATTTATGATTTTGTATTAAAACAGGGTCTAGTGCGGTTAAAAGTGGAGAGGCTGTAAGTGCCAATGTTTTGTTGCAGGTGACTCGGCTCTTAGTGAAGGAATTTTTGTGTTGTTCTCAGAAAAGATCTACTGACGGTTGTCTGGTAGTTGGAGACGAATTTTAATTTAACTTAAATTTATTATTGATAATTGTCATATTGTACTTAATTCGGAACAATCAAATAGACTTAAAATTAATGTATTTTGAATGAAGGTATAGCCGTTATTCATGAACTGGATGGATTATTCTCAAGATTTAGCTAATGTAGAAAGAGCGATCCTTTTTGTTGTCACCATTTATTGCAGGACATCAAATCGCAGAGAGGAAAATGATCCTTCCTGTGGTGGTGGTTTTTCCTGTTTTTCTGGAAAATTAATTAACTATTTATTTGCGCATAAATTTTTAGTTACATGCGAAACTTGTATGCACTATAGTTTGAAATATTTTTACTTTTTTTAGTTGTTCATACAACATACAGCATGTCCCTAGAGAACATCTGGTATTACGGAAAACCCGCTTAAATATCATTTTCTATTATGTGGAGCGCGACTATTACATAAAAATGCGCACTTGGCTTAATAATTATTTAAAAACTTAGTAAAATTGAAAATGTATTTTACATTTCTACAGCTTTTATATTAAGTTTAATCTTTTGAACTGAGTAAATAATTGTTTGAGACGTTGTATAGGAACCATAATTGTAGAAAAGCTGCAGTTGTAAAATACTAAGCCAAGCAAACCCAAACAATCGTTGTTAGAATTTGGATAAAAAATGCATGTTTAAATTTAGGGTAATCGGAGAGAAATCAAGGAGATGAAGAAGAGGAGGTTTTCTTGCCTGGTTTTCTTGGATCATTTCCCTTGATGGCACCGGTTGCCAGACCAGGTGGTAAAACCAGACGAAACGCCCCTGCTTTACATTTGGGAGGAACGCCCACCTCAATTAGGACCCCTTCTAACGAGGATATATACCGTGTAGGTCACCAAGGTGGCATAATATTCCTTCACAAAAACGCCCCGTGGCTCAATGACCCAGGCTCTGGTGGAACTTCTATCTCACCCGATCAGGAAGGAAGGTGAAGCCCGTATAGCATCTAATCTAAGAGGAGGATCTCTAAACCTGCAAGTAAAAGTCTAGCCGGAAAAATACTTGATATGAGAGGAAAGTTAATGACAATCTGTTAACTGAATAAAAGTGAATTCTTTTGTAAACTTTTACTTGATTGGCAATTCGGTTCTAGAAAATGTGGAATTTATAGAAGGAACAATAGATGTTACTCAACAGAGTCAGTTAGGGAGTGTTTCAATCTTAGATTTTGTGGAGTTCCAAAATGTATTGATTTAGTGAGGGTCTCACAAACGTGGGTTAAGATTTGTGACAAAAAAATTAAAGTAATTTCACTATAGACCGAGTCTAAGGTTTCAAAATAGTATTTTATGTAAATCGCCCAAAACATTTATTTAGGACATAAACAGAAGTTAGTCTGTACCCTGGAATGATCTATCGTCTGTTAACTTCCCCTAGGGAACTCTTTTCTAAAAAAATGGAATGCAACTTTTACATACAATTGAGGAGTATTTGCGTAAAATTTCTGTAATATTTTGTATTAAGGACTGGCTAGTGTGGTTAAAAGTGAGACGCTGTAAGTGCCAAGGTTTTGGCTTAAGTGACGCTGCTATTGCTCAAGGAATTATTGGTGCGTTGTCAGATACGGTCTCCTGACTATATCCTTACTGTTGTTTTTGCTCGGAGGCAATGACCAGATTTAAACTGCGTTGTTTGTTTGTTTGGGGATCTTTTACTTCATCTTCAAAATTTGAGGATTTTTGATTAACTGTATGAAAAAGATAGTTTATTGCACACATATTGATATTGCATATCAGTTTCCAAAAAAAATATCAGCTTGGTTTGAAAACTTTTTGCTGGAATAAATATAATTTTTTCAGTTGCAATAAATATTTTTCTGCTTAATCAGTCTAGTACCAGGGGGTGAAATTTCACCCCCTGGTACTAGACTGTTAATAGTATACATATTTGCTTGATTTTAATGAATCTTCTTGCCATAAACAGCTTTAATAGAGCATATGCTACCTTTCCTTCATTTGTTTGTCCATTAAATATTCACTAGCGAAACAAAAAATCTGCGTGCATACTCATTTGACGCAAAAAAGAAGTTAAAATTATCTACAATTACTAAGTTAAATATTTACGCATTGTGGATAAATAAGATTGTGACCTTCTGTGGTCGATTTGCATTCTTATTAAAAGACAGATCAAATACCTTAGATTTTAAAAACAGAAATGGCAAAGTAGGTAACTTGCATCAATTGACTTAAGTCATAGAGCTTTCAATTTGACAGGGACGTTGAGCAAAATCTGTTTCTTCGCAATCCCTTATGTCACAGATACAAAAATGAAACGACGTTACTTCACTACGTAGTCTGTACTTTACTTAAAGTCACTGTTTTACGTGCCACTCAAATATACAACAAATTGTTTATAATTCAACTTGCTTAGAGTTAGAAGTACCATTTTACTTTAAACTTCATGGCTTAAAGTATAACAACATTTCTAGTTTTCTAATATTTGCTTCAGAATTTGATATCTTGCAATGGCGGGCGGTGTTCAAAAAATATCGTGCATTAAAAATATAAGAGATTGCATTCAAATTATTTTTTAATTTTAAAATTCCTGTGGTATAATTTTTATTAAAAATGTTCATTTTAGTATGATAAATATTTACAGTTCTCATTTCTGGAAAGGAAGGTTTATTGCATAGGCGTACCCAAAGCTCTGTCTAGGGGGGGTCACATATGAAAGACATCATAATATAAAGTTTCATGCAGATCATATATTTATAACTTCCCAAAAATTGACTTTTATCTCACGCCACACTTTGTGCAACCAAATAATCAAACCTTTCTATTTGCCAATATACCCAAGCTGGCAAGATGTGTAGTGCACAGGTGCAAGTGTAGAGGTACCCTCCCAGCACCCTATCTCCAGGTTCTACTGCTAAACACCGATCCCCCCGTGAGTTCCCCATTATGCCTTTATGCCTTATGCCAATAAACCAACTCAACTCCGAAGTTCTGCTTCTGGCTTCGGTGAGCTCTGCAGAGGAACTAAACCATTCCTCCAACCTTTATTCTCAATTCACATTCTACAGGCCAAACATGGGAATATCTCAAACTATCGCAGCAATCCTGCACACAAAGACCTCTAACCATGGGGCAAAACCATACAAAACGAACACATTCCCTACAAAGAGTATAAAATTAAGAAGATAGTTTCAAACACGCTCTAAATATATATATATATGTTTTTTAATTGACTGATCCGAAATCGAAAAACAAGTTTAGCTCTTGCTTTACAGTCTGTATGTGTTATAGAGCATTGAAATGTCGAAACATTACGTAAACCAAGTTATAAAATATATAAAACTTTCAAACATTTAAATAGAAAATTTACAGTCCTGGTTTTTGGATTATTCTAGATAAACTATCTTATATATTCATGTGAAACCAGTGGTGCTCATACTTAAAATACAATATTTAGTATTTGTCATAATCGAGTTTATCCAGGATATCGGATATTCGATAATTGAAGTCACAAAATTCAAATCCTTGGACAATTTAACAGAAAAATTCACGGAAACTAACTATCCTGCCATTGTAAACAACCTTGCGCGCTTACAGCAAAGATATTTGATGGTGTTTTGAGCTGTGAGTAGGAAGTTATACCAATAACCCATTATTTACTAAAAATACGTCGGACAGTTTTCCTGTTTTTAAAGCATGACTTTAGATTTAAATTTCTATACCTGAAATTTTGACAATACCTTGAGACAAAGTAAACGTTGAAATAGTGTGTTGCAAAAAGAGTTTCAGACGAGCTATCCCACAACGCTTTATTTGCTGATTAATAAAAGTCATTCGCATGTCAACGTTTGGGATGTTTTTGGAAAATATAACCATCAAATAGAAACATTATTGTAACAATGGTTGTTCATATTTATCAGACTTATTGTTTAAAATCGTACACATGAAACAAATACAAATTATTTTTGTCTCCCAAAACGTCAATGAAAACATTTTCCACTAGCAAACGAGATTTCTTAAAAACTTAAGATTTTCACATGAGCTTGCAAGTTAAAATTACTTTCTTTCTCTAAATGATTTCTCTAAAATACTTGGTTAGTAAAATTGACATTTAAAGAGGTTGTTTATGTTTTGTAATATATGCAAAGGAAGAGAAAATCATTTGTAACCTGGGCCTTCGTAATATAAAATTTGAATTTTATGTATTTTGTAGTCGGCCTTGAGTGGTCTACACCAATACCTTTTTACAGTCACAATATTAAAAAATGCACTAAAATTTCATTTGGATGGATTTCTAGATTAAACATCCATGGTAAACCATTAAAAATGCTCGCTGCTGAAAACGATATGAATGTAAACATATAATAATAATAAAGTCTACGGACAGATAGACAGACAGACACACGGACACCGACATCTGCAATAGCTCCTCTGCTGAAGCAGCGAGCTAATAAGTAAATCTGAAAAAATCTTTTCACGCATGTGAAACACTATTGATATTTACTCAGTAAAGCTGTTTTTAAAAAGAGCATTTTTTTCAGAATTCTCCAAAATTTTGTTTACCTTCACAAAGACTCTTCAAACTTTCAGGGCTGATTCGTTCCTATAAATAAACAGCAAATTTGAAGTATTAGTGAAAAAGGCTGCCCTCATTTGGGAAAATTGCAAAAAAACATGATATTTTTATTGACCTCAGCCTAACCGACGTAACCTTTTTGTGCGCAAACAGAAACCAATGAAATTTTCCATGCTGATACAGTACTAAATTTATTATTCTTATGCGGCAAATCAAGTTGTTTGCTGCTCTGTAACACATTTTGCAAGGATGCTTATCTCAAATGTTGGTATTTGCCCAACACATAAATGACATTCCAGCCTATTCCAAACAATATTTTTTAAAATGTTAATAACGACCGTAAGGCCAGTAAAGTGAGCTACCTGATACAAGAGAGGGTATGAAAAAATATAAAGGCGTTAGTGTTTAGTGTCTAGGAAAATAGTTTCTAGAAATCTAGATAGCAACCGGAAATGAATGAGTGTCCGCGTATCTCAAGATCCACATAATAAGCAAAATAGCAAATAACGCAAACATCATTTCTCTCCAGGCGTACATGCGCAATCATTTAATAATACCCCTTATTCTAACCACTCCCAAAATAAGGTAGGTAATTTCCACTGTTGCAATAATGTTTATGGCAAAAATAAACCATTTGTCAAGCTGGTTGTAAAACAGCTCTAATATACAGCACCAAGAAATGAAATTTCCAAAATATATTGGTGTTGAGAGCAGTATACCTGCTTATATTCATATCATTACGTTAACGTAGTTTTCCCTCAGAGCTTTTATCCTTTTTCTCAGATTCCAGGGGGGGTCACAAGCACCCGGTGGACCCCCCCTCGGTACGCGCATGCTTACGGCGTTCAAATGCGCATTGTAATAAAAGTCGTAAACTTCCTTTAGAAGCTTCTTTATTCAGCTATTTTGAAATTAATTCGATCCAACTGCAATTAAACTAATCATCTCAGTTATGATGGTTATAAAATTATCTATTTGTATGCGTAATATTGCATAAATTTGATAAAATATATATTTCACTGCTTTTAGGATTATAGTGATGCTTAACCCGTGATTGAAGGAATCACGGGTTAAAACTTCCTCAGAAACAAAGATTTCTTTCCAGGCAACTGCTTTTCTTCTTGCCTTTGACATGGGGCGCTGAGGCTTACTTTAAGAATCAATGCTACTAGACATTGTGCTGGCGTCTGGTTGCTGGCAAGTTTGCAACTGACATAAAATATATGAGTATGAGGTGTAGGTATGCTATGTTCATATATGAACTTTGCATATGCAAAGTATGCTGTGTGCCCTATTGTTAGACAAAATACTCATTTATCCTGGAATATTGATTGAAATTTTTTTATTCACCCAGTGATAAAAAAAACGTTTATTCCCATAGACGCTTGGAGATTTTTCCAGAACGAAAAAGATTATCTCTAAAATGTTTGGTGAGGCTTTGGAAGCAGCCAGGGTGATTATAAAGAAGGTGAGGAATTTGGAGGGTATGGAGGGATGGAAACCGGATGAGCAAGTAAAGTCATCCTCGGGCACTGAACGGGGTACTAAGAGACGCTGCAGGATTCAGAGACGAAGTTTGATGTATGACCAATTAGTAAAAATTTGAATGGATTAGTAGATAATTTTGTTTTGTAATGAGCTTTATAAAAACTCTTAAGATATACTAGATAATAATCTATAGTTTATACAATCTTTTTTGTATAAACTGTCTTATATTTGTCCTTGCTTCGCAAACATATCCAATCTAAAGTTTGTTGGAATTTTTGCGTTATTGTTATCCCAGATGAGGTAACACGAGTCGAAACGTCGGTTTAATAAACAATTAAAAACGTACAGTCGTACTACCCATAATTCCTTTCATTATTCTAATCTAAAGTTTTACAGAAATTAAATTAAACCTGTAAACGTTCAAAAGTGGCATTTATGGTTAGTGGTTTTGTTTAGTGTAATAGTCGCGCGTTTGGTTTTGGTTAGTGGTTTATTTTGAAAGTGGTTTTTTCTCCGGGGGTACTTTTCAAAGGCGGCTTCCTTCGCAGGTGGACATATGTTTAGGGGGCTTTTTCGAAGCCGTCTTTTCCGGAGATTTTTTCGGAGTGATTTTCTTCTTGGAATCGGAAGAATGTTCCGAATGCCGGGGCTAAGTCACTCGGAAGCAATTCCGATCCGAGAAAGATTGAAAACAATTGGCGATTTGGCGTAGTCTAGCAACCAGATTACTGAAATAGAAACGTTGAAACTATAGCATTCTATGAAATTACATCTTGTTCTTAAAACTTTTCATAAATCTGATTAACATTTACCTGAACAAAGCTAACAAAACACTATCTACAGTAAGAGATAATACGCTTCAATGCAATTTTCAATAAATTGGAGCGCGACTATTACATCAAAATGCGGAGTTTCGTTTCTAAGCTAGAGGCTGTCTTAACAGTTCAACTTTATAATAGAAAGATTAAAAAGGTATTTTGGGCTTAATTGACTGACCAAATATGACTGACTGACAGCCAGTGTTCGAAATATGAATGCGTTCCAATAAATTCTTGATTTTTACTTGGAATTATCCAATATAGAAATCAAGTAAAACTATTATAAGCTTTATGTGATCAACGATATTTCAAAATGCGGGTTTCCATGCATTTAGCATTTTGACAACATTGTTCTATGGAATAGATTTTTTGTTAGTAAACGGTTAGCATTGAGTTTGTTTATGGAATTCAATAGACATTTTAAGACAAACCCGGCAAGTGCATTTACTTCATTAAGTGAACCCCTCAAGTTGTATGTGGCTTTTCGGTGTTGAAATGCTGATTTAAAAAAAAGAATTAGAACTCCTTTCATCGCATTTTCCCCAATATTCTGAAAATCTATCCATTCTGCAATTAAGTCAATCATCTAAGTTTTGATACTTGTAAAAATATCCAGTTTTATGAAAAATGTTGCAGAATTTTGCATTTCTATTATATAAATGGCAACGTATTCACTAGTTTCGTAACTGATAATTTTTAACTGAAAATTTTTACAATTTGCTAATGACAATTGAAAATGTTTTGACCTTTTCTGCTTCGCCGGACTTTTTCCCCGAAAACTAGAATCACAAGACAAGGGCAACACGTTCGTATGTTAGCCTATTTAAAAAGCATTAAAATTAGCAACCATTGCTAAGATCTTTATCCAAACAGATTGGCATGTACTTCAGTGTTACATTTGCATTCATCTAAAAAGAAGGATAAAAATCATTATTGGGTTCTCTTGAAAGAACATGTAAAATCGATTGTTTACTCCTCGGTAAATTCGCTTTATGTTGTAGGTCATAGGACTTATAGTGAATTTTCAAATATCAATTGCAAATATAATCCTTGTAACGCAGCTGCGTTATAACGCAGCAATATAAATGTAACGACGTAATTCTACTACGTAATCTGTTGATTACTTAAACTCAGCGATTTGTGTGCCTCTCAACTACACAACAATTTGATCATAAATCAACTTGATTAGAGTTAGAAGTACCACATTCCTTATAAAAATTAACATTATTTATAGTTTTCTAATACTTGTTTCAAAAATTGATATGTTGCAAGGGCGAGCAGTGATTTAAAAATTATCCTGCATTGACAATATATGGATTGCTATCAAATTCCAGTTTTATAAACTAAATAGTTAAAGTTTTTTTAGTGAATATTTTTTTACTTATTAAGTTCTTGAGAAGCTGGCTTAGAACCATAACTCTAGAAAAGCTGCAGTTGTAAAATGAAAGCTAAGCAAAGCCAAACAATTCCTATTAAAATTTAGATGAAATATGAACGTCTTAAAATAGTAATTAATTAGAGAAAAGGAAGTGGCTATGATTCGAAATGTCCGAAGACAAGGATTCAAGGATTACATTAAAAATGTATGGCATACAAATCGGTATGAAAATTAATGTTTCAAATATTGTCCGAGATAAGTGCCTCCATACGAATGGGAATTTGCGATTTAAGTTACGTAGAAATCCCTTTTGAAAATACTCTTACAAAATTGGAGCACAGCTATTTCATAAAGTCAAAATAAAATATTTTGAGCATAAGCATTTGTAAACGTTATATACGCTAATCGATTTGCTGCTAAGAATCAAACTGTGGAAGTGTTTTTCATGTGCATCTCGAATTAAATATATTAAATACGACTGAAACTTTCACTCGCATTGTTTTATTATGTGCTTTGCTGCTAAATTCGCATGACATAAAAGTTAAGCCAAATGCGCTGCTTATAACAATTATTGCGTGTTTGTCATGATAGTTATTTTTACCAAAAAACATAGGATTGTAAAACCTCCTTTCATATAATTTTTTAAAGAAGGGATTAGGTTTATAGGCAAGTAACTTCATAATGCGTTAAATGTTTGTTTTGAAGCGGTTTTAAAGTAAACTTATCATATCAGGATCATTTCATGCAGACCTTTGTTAGCTATTCAGCTGCAGGAACAGTCTTGCCTCTTGTTTAAAGCGGTAGGTACTTCTGTACCGCAAACACTTGGAAATTTAAGTATTCCAACAACTCAACCCTACTTCGAACGTCGGATCTGTTACATCAAATAATCCCATCAAGTTGCATGTGATGCTTCTTGGCGTTGAAATGCTCATTTTAAAAATAAAAGTCGTAATCATCCGTTCAAAGTTCTTTATTCCACTTTATTGAAATTGTATTGATCCAACTGCAATTCAATCAATCATCTCAGTTACGGTAATTGTAAAATTACAAATTTTTATTCGCAATGCAGCATGTCTTTTGACGAATCATAAACATTTAGGATGAAATGTTTGGTTAAGTTTTGGAGGAGGCCAGAGGGATTTTAAAAAAGCTGAAGCATATGCGAGGGTATGGAAACAAGACCACGGGAAAAGATGGGAAGTCCTGTGGTGGAATTGGATGGAAGGGATGGTCATTTTGACGTGGTCATTGTGGAGTGATGAAATCGATTTCGGAGATCGGGAACAAAAACCTGTCGGAAGTGACGATGGCAGAGACTTCTTCTACTGACAAAAAAATGATAAAGAACCCGAGAAATAAGTGTAGGAGAAAGCAAATTTGGAAGTAAAGTTAGCTCCTGTTTGTCTTGGACCATTATACTTGATGACGCCAGTTGCCAGATCAGGTACTGCAACCAGACAAAGCCATTGTTCCTGCTGTAATGAAGATTCCCTTTCAAGAGGAGAAATGCGATGGCGGGGACCATGGTGGCATTCCATTCTTTTCTTCACGGAAACACCAAAAACCTCAAAAACTGCTTAAGGCGCTGGCGGAACTCCCGGCGAAGCCGGGAATTCCGCCAGAATCTTAGCCAGCGAAGAAGAAAGGTGAATCCCATAAGGCGTCTTATCCATGAGAAGGATCTCTAAACTGTCATCAAATCTTTTTGAATAAATCTCACAAGTTTATGATTGTTCCATATTGTATCATATCGTTACCTCCGCAAGCTAAGGCACCAAAGCAATTTGCCTCGGACAAGAGAAGGACCCAAAGCAATTTGTTGGCATCAAGGGAAAGGCTCAAAGCAAATTCTAATATTTGATAGGGCTCATTGCAAGTTCACGGAATGCTTTTTTAAGGGCCCAATGCAAAAAACAAAGCTTGGAGAAAAACGCAAAAATATATTTTTAGAAAATTTAACTTTTAACCATTATGCCCAATGTAACATTGGCATACGGGCACCGCATCTTAACATTTCGAAAAGGACAATAACCAGTTTTTGGGTTTTTAAAATTTAATCAGCGATCAAAACTGAATTATATGGATATTGAAGGCTTTTTGAGAACAAAAGAAATGATTTTGCAGTCACATGTTTATGTGATCCGTTTCCGAGTACTTTCGGTATATACTAATGAATTGGGTATCAAAATGAAGCAAATTGAATGGAGAACCATATCATGAAGAAGTCGCAGTATGCCCCGAATTTGCATAGTAGAATATAGTAGAATTTGCTTTGAGCCTTTCCCTTGATGCCAGCAAATTGCTTTGGTGCCTTAGCTTGCGGAGGTAACGATATCCTACTTGGTGTATTCCATACCAAATTGATATTTTGGTGTAAATTTAAGTAGCTTAAAGTTACGCTAAATTGTCTAAGTACCAGAAAATCTTTACCATATAGCAGTAAAAATAACTTTCAATAGTAAAACTAACAGTAAGTTAAAAGTCTAATTGCAATCATATATAAGTTGGGAAAAAAGTTTTCGGCTATCTCTGTCTTGACTTGGCTTGAAAAATCTGTTAACTGAATAAAAAGTACAAAAAAGATATTTTAGTAAACATTTTGCTTGAATGGCTACTTATTTCTAACAAATGGAAGTCTAAGGAAGTAATATACAATGCAAAGTACTCAATGGATTCAGTTAAGGAGTGTTTCAATGCATTGATATATTGAGGGTCTAACAGACGCGTGGTTTAGTAATACTAAATTAGTATTTGGGACTGGTTGTGATTGGTGACACAGAAAGGCTAAAATAATTTTACTATTGACCGTGCCTGTAACAAATTAAATAACATGGTATATATATCGCTTAGACAGTGTAAATAATACTTCAATATAATAAGCGAAACATAGCATCACATTACTTGATAAAATCAAAATTAAAGAGACATTTCTTTACTACTTACTCAGTGCTTGTTAATAAGGCAAGGATACAATTTAAGATGAGGTAAATTTAAGTGGTTTATCAATTTGCAATAAATTATTTATAACCGCTTGCATAAAATCGTAATCTGTATGCTAATTATATCCCACATGTAAAAATCTAGCAAAATTGGCGTGCAAATGATTCAAAAAATTCCCAAAAGTTATTTTACCGTCATCTGTCTCAAAACTTTCTCATCCATCATTAATGCTGCAAATAAATTAGTTAAACTTGTTTGTTTTATTGCTTTTGAATGAGATAATAATTGCTAAGGATAAAAAACAGTAAATAGAGAAATAAGTTAGCCAGTATTTAATTCCGGTGATACAACTTATTAATATTCATCTTCTGTGAGAAATAGATGAGTAAGTTAAAATAAGTTTAAGAATAATTTGATTAAAGCCCCCTAAGGCTCCTACAATGGCTGATAGAGAAGTTAAAAACACAATAATTTTAATGTTTAATGACGCAATTAAAATAATAGGCGCAATTTTTTGTCATGTAAATACGATTAAAGCTTGTGTTCAGGATAAATTAATAATTACTTGGGGAAATCAAAAATGAAGGGGGGCTATACCTGCTTTTAATGCTAAGGCTGCGGCCAGTAGAGTTTCCGTTACCTCTAAGTTAATATTATCTATATTAGAGAATAATAAAGTTGCTGGGAAGATTAAAAAGATTGATGCAAGGGCTTGCGCTAGAAAATATTTAATTGCAGCTTCAGTAAAATTTGGTCTTAACTTATTTAGCATAAGGGGGATTATGCTTATAAGATTAATTTCAAGAGCTAGTCAAGCTGTAAACCATGAGTTTGCTGAAATTGCTACTAAAGTTCTGATAATTAGAGTTGAGACGAAAAGTGCATGAAAGTTTTTTAGGAACATTAAAAAGAAAGAGATTTTACTCTTATAAACAGGGTATGAACCTATTAGCTTTTTTAGCTTATCTTTATAATTTAGTTTAAAGGAACATTAAATTTTGATTTTAAAAGAAACAGTGCAATTCTGTTAATTGTAGAAAAGGTAATTTATACATGATTTATTCTATCAAAATAATCCTTTTATCAGGCACTTTTCCTTGGTACATTTCTATTTCTTTTCTGTGAAAGTCGAAGGTGCTTTTTAAAAGTTTTTTACAAAATTGTAAAATTAGGGGTATTATATATAAATAATTTATATTTTAATATATGTTAGTATATTATATATATATATATATATGTATATATTAAATATATTATATAATATATATATTTATTATATAAAAATATATTTATATAATTTAAAATAAAAAAAATAATCTATATTATATCTAAAGATATATATATTAAATATAACTATAAAAAAACTAATCTATATTATATCTAAAGATATATATATTAAATATAACTATAAAAAAACTATATATTAAATATAAGCAACTAAATCTAGTATACAGTGTTATCTATTTTAATGCCTAATGTTGAAAGATTTTTATATAAAAATTGCATTTCAATTTAAAATTACTGGAGTGGGAATTGTAGTTCAAAGAGGATGAATTGGAAGTGAAAACGGAGGAACTATTGATCAAGAAAAAGGCACTGGAACTCAGTAAAATGTAGAATTTTAAGTTTCAAAAGACTATTTACCGTTTCATTCGTATTCATTTCATTATAATTAGGGCAGGTCGTACATATACATATATTGCCAAACTGCGCTTTGTATCGCGTTTAAAAAAAACGAAATGGAGCTGTTGCAAAGAACATTAAAAACACCCTCCAATTTATTAGTAACGTCAGATGCAGATGCAGACTGGGGCTACGAACATCAAGTCTGAAATGGGAATGGATACCACGTGGGTATGCATGCGACCATGGAGGCATCATTGTCTTCAGTTGTAAGAATGATTACAGATCTGCTTTTCAGATGTTTAATCCCTCTTTTACTAACTGGATAGTAATTTTAAGGTTTCATTGACTACGACACAACAGGAGGTCAGGATCTTCGCACCAGCCTGAAAAAACATGGCTTATGAATCAAACAAGTCATTTTAGTTTTAGCGAAATAATGTGAGACTTTCACTAGAAGGATCTAGTTATTAATTGTGCTTAAAAATAAATTGTCATTGCATTTTTAGCTTTATTGGAAAATTAAGCAGGCATAACTGTTACAGGTAAATGCAAAGATAATACAAAAGTACGTTAGGATTTGCTAACTTCCACTAATAATTTGTCATTTGAAAATATGTTAGCGAACTTTGTGTGTGATTACAGTCTAAATGTTTGTCAGTACATTTATTCATCTATCAAGCGACTAAGAAAGTTTTGAAAGATATTTGTTAACTTTTGTTAATTTTAAAAACATTTCCACGCCGAACCCTTCACACTTGCTGGGGTATTAAATATGGATAGATTATCTCTTGGGATGTTTCCTACCCAAATAACAACGAAGAAGTAAATTCAACGTAACGAAGGTATATCAACTTGCAAACCTCTCTTTCAGGTTATGTATTAGTTCCCTTTTTTCAGATGCAAAAACACTATTATAGTGTTTTTGCACTAGAATAGTGACAATAGTGACAAGTAATAGTCATTGTAGAATAATTTTACAATGACAAATCTAAAAGCACGCGGTAACTTTGAATTACAATAGCCCGTACATACATTTGCATTTTTGGTATATGATGGAAAAGTTTACATTTCATTTCCTAGACAATTTACCTTAAATTTAAACCTTTACATCAAAACATAGCAATTTAGTATGGAATACACTAATATATACAGTAGATAGCAATCATGACATTGTGAGATTAATTCAAATTGACTTGATGACAGTTTAGTGATCCTCCTGTTCAATAAAGTACAGGCTTCACTTTCTTTCATGACCGAGTAAGATGAGGATTTCCATCGGAGTCTGGGGCGGCCAATGAGCACCTTCGTGTTTCCGTGAAGGAATAAAATGGAGTGCCACCATGGTCTACACCACCGCATTTCTCTTATTGAGAAGGGCCAAACGGAGTCTTCATTGAAGCTGAGGAGGAGGTTTCGGGTTTCTCCTCCTGTACAAGCAGTAGTTGTGTGTCGCCTGGAGACAAAAACAACAATAGACCAAGAAAAACAGGAGTAACTATAAATACGTGTTTCATCATTCATGCAATACTACGCATCAAATAGATAATTTTACAATCATCATGACTATGATAATTAGTTTAATTGCAGATGAATGGATAAAATTTCAAAATAGTGCAAGATTAAGCAAGCAACAAAGCTTTGAAAGGAATTTGAAAACTGATATAAAAATTAGCATTTGAACGCCGAAAAGTCTCACTTGCAACTTAAACGGATTAATTTATAATTCAGATACTTGACTCGTTTTTCATCTTAAGCAATTAGACTGATCGAGATCCCAAAATAATCTCATTGCAAAATGCTTCAGTGCTTAATAAATCGCTGTATAATAGCAATACTTCGGAAAAGCTAAACGTTTAAAAACGCACATTTTGAAACTTGGCTGCCCAGGCTTATTGAGAAAATGGAAAGCGTAAGCACAAGTGAGTAGCTTGATTCTTTGCAGATAATTATTAATCCTATGGTAGGTTTGAAAATACATTTTGCTACGGTTTATCCTTACTTTATGTAGTGCGATAGCAGTTTATAAATTTTTGGTCCAGAAGGAAGCCTAGTGTGTTAGCCTAGGAGCGCAAACTTTGCGCCGCAAAGCTAATGGTTTCACACGAATGTATTCAAGTAGAGCTGAGAATTAATAACGTGCCATAATGGTACTGCCATTTACCTAGTATGTAAGAGGTAAATAAAATAATATTTAATAATAATAATTGTACTGAAATTCAACCCCAAACTAAATCCCCAAATCAGTTTCTGTTTTTATTGATTTCTACATCTACTCTCAAAATTCTACAAACTGTCTAGTGCTAGCTTATCCTTTCGATCATAGTAAATTGGACTTGGGTGCTGAAAGGAATTGAAGGAAGATACGATGAGTAGGTGTTAAGCAATTTTGTTGAAACGCCATTTTGTCATCTTTATTTATGCTTATCAATTTAAGACAATCTCCACAGCACATAGTCTCAACCAGATTTGTTTTAATTGTTGTATTGCTTGTGGCTTAATAATTACAATAGTAGTAAGTATTGCTTGAAATTTAGTAATATTAAAAGTATGTGGCATGTAGTAGGCAGCTGCTGCCTGGTAGCATGTTTAGTTTCGACGACAGCAAAGTTAACTACTCGAGTGAGCGGAACAACTCCTGTGATAGGTTTAGGGATACTAAGATTTGCGGGTATTCTAATTCTGATATGAAATTGAAAGCCTAATAATAAACGCTATGTAGACAATCAGATTTACTGATACTCAAATTACATGATACATGCAATTAGATGCTATGAAATAAATTAAACTTTAAGCGATCTACATATTATGCTATTTATATTGTTTCGGGCATAATCATTAGTTATAGTAAAAGTACCGTGTAATCAATCTCAACTCGTCCCAAATAATAAGCCCTCCACCTAAGAAACCCTCAATAACTTAATGCATTCGAACTCCTTAAAATCTATAATTATTACCCAATACGGTAGAAGCACTTCTTAACTGACTCCGTTTTCCGTTCTTCTTTAGACTCTTTTCTACAAAAGAATAGCAAGTCATATTAAATTTACCTACAAAATTCTATTTGTGCAGTTTACGGTTAGTTTGCCAATTATTTTTCTCTCAGCCCAAATGCTACTACAATCAGGCCTTTAAATTGCAGTTTAAATTTGCACTATTTACTACTGACTGAAGATCTTTCGTTCATTCGACAATTAAAAATGGAGTTCACTATTGTCCCCTCCGCCGCATTTCTCCTCCCTAAATGAGGTCTTTCAGTGGACAGCATGTAAAGAAAAGCCACAGCCAAACCGACCCTTGCAAAAAACTCGGGTTTTAATATTTTAGCAGCAGCTCGGTTTATGATTTTTTTAGGCTCATCTAACCTATTGTGCAATTAACCACGGATATTGCGCACAAAACTATACTAGAATTTTCTACAAATTTTTTAAAAAAAGTTTCTTAAATTGTTCTAAAAAAAAGTTTTAAGCTTTTCAATTAAAGTAGAGTAGCATGGGACTGTTTAAAACTTATAACAAGAAACGTCAGCATTTCTACGCCAAAAAGCGTTACTTGCAACTTGATGGGATAAATTCATTGCACAGATGTCATATTCTTGTTCATCTAAAATGTTGATTAGGTACTTGAGTTCCATATTGAGATGTAATCTTGTGCAAAACGTTTCATTGCTTAGTATAAACAGTACTCTATAAAACAATGTTGCAAAAACGCTAGACGTATTAACACGCACATCTTGAAATTTCGTTGGTCACATAAAGCTTAATGCTTTTACATTTCTTTGTGCCTGCTGGGAAAATTAAGTCAAAATCTATATTTCATTAGCACGCAACCATATTTCCAACACTGGTTTAAAAGTTTTTAAGTTAACTAAGCCTAAAATACATTGTTAATCTTTATAAGTTAAACTTTTTAAAATAAATATTAAGCCATTTGCTTAGACACATAACTGCGCATTTGTATGTAATAGTTGCGCTTCAATTTATAGAAAACAAAATTTGAGCGGGATTTGCTCAATAGTAGATAAGTTGTGAAGCTTTTAATAACTGGTTTGTATTGTTACCATTTAATGCCATATTTTCTCCGCTTTTATTCCGGAAATCTAATCCCGAACGTGTTTCACTAAGCCCGATTTACGGTCCGAGCAGCTGCAGCTCAAAGCTGAATGCATGCAAATCCGGTAAATAAATTTCAACCTATTTTATATGGTTCCTGGCCTTACGAGCACGCAGTAAATCCAACGTAACAACGGTTTAATCCAGGGAATCATTATCTTCGATAAGACGCCTGACTGGTTTCACTTTCCTTCCTAATCGGCTAAGAGCAGGAGTTCCACGAGATCATAGGGCAGTCAATGAATTTCTTGGTGTTTTCATGAAAAATAGAAGCGACCAGTTAGTAGTAAAAGCACAACTTATTTGTTAAGGTTTTAGGAAAATTAGTAGAATTTCTTACTAAAAACAAGTTGAAGGTGAGGGTGAGTTGGTCCTTGTCCACTCCGACCACCATGGAGAACCATTCCTTTGCATTTAAATGCATGTGTAGTAGGAAAAAGATACATATATTTATTATTAATGAACCTGTCAGCACTTCAGTAAATTAAAATGCATTTTTGTAAAAAAATCCTACAACATTAGCATTAGGCAGAAGTCAAAAAGATGAATGAGAAAGTTTTCAAAGATGTGGTGAACATGTATAAATTCTTTGCAGCATTTGCATGCCAAAACTGCTAGATTTTACCTTCAGGGGTATATATAACGTACAGGTTGCGCTTTACAGGGGGTGTGATAAAACAGATTTTTGCAAATCGATTAATTAATATTAATTTTACCTCTTCCTAAAACTTTTCTTCCCTGATTTACAAGCACGGAGTAAATCCCATGGAACAAAAAAATGTTTCCTTGATTTTGTCAAGAAATGTGACACTATGCCTCGCTTATTAAATTGAAGTATAAGCGATCTACATAATATGGTATTTATTTTGCTTCAGGCACGGTCAATAGTAAAGTTATTTGAATCTTTTTGTGCTACAACACGTCCAAACACTAAACCCATAGACTCTCCCTAATTTTTAGGAATAAGTTGCCATCAAAGCAAATTTTTATTTAAAAATCTTTTTTTATTCAGTGAACAGATTGCCAATAATTTTTCTACCAACTTGAACTTAAATATTATTGCAATCGCACATTTAATTTAACTTGCAGTTTTTGTTAGTTTTTAGTATTTATTGGTAAAGATTTCTCAGTTTTTAGACAATTTACCATAAATTTAAACTAATTTAACACCAAAATAGTAATTTACTATGGAGTACACCAAGTAAACAATAAACGGAAGCTTGTGAGATTCATTGAAAATGATTTGATGCCAGCTTAGAGATCCGCCTCTGTAATAAAACTCCTTAAGGGCTTTACCGTCTTCATGACCGGGTAAGATAAGGAGTTACACCAGAGCATGGAGCAGTCATTGAGCTTCTTGGTGTTTCCGTCGAGAAAAAAATGGAATGTCACCATGGTCCCCTCCAGCGTATATCTCCTATTGAAAGGGGATCTTCATTACAGCAGGAACAATGGCGTTGTCTGGTTGTAGAACCTGATCTGGCAACTGGCGTCATCAAGTACATTGGTCCAAGACATACAGGAGCTACTTTTACTTTTAACTTTGCTTTCTCCGCCACTCCTTTCTCGGGTTCTTTATCCTTTCCAGGGTCAGTGGAAAGAGTCATTGCCCTCGTCACTTCCGAAGGGTTTTTGTTCCGGTTATTCCCCCAAATCCATTTTGTCACTTCAAAGTGACCACGTCACCATGACCTGTGCCTGTAGTAATGCATCATGACCATTGGCCATTGACCAACAAATGCCGCCACCTCCTCCAGGTGTAAGTGTAATCAAAGTAATGGCATCTCTACAGAATCTCGAATAATACACGACTGAAGTTCATGGCACCCGAGAGAACATCTCGGACTTCTAGAATTTTAGCTCTGCTTTTTAATTTTAAGAGGTGATCTATGTTATTATGCAATTAAACACAAATATTGTGGGCAAAACTACCCTAAATTGTCTTATTAATTAAGCTGTTAAGGTTTTATAAACAAAGTAGTGCCATGAGAGTGTTTAAGACATACAACTAAAGAACTAGTAGTTTTATTATTAATTTATTTGAAACGGAATATTTAATATGTAATTCATTGTAAATTTAGACAATTTGCATAAAATAGATAATTTTATCATCATCATAATTTATATGATTGATTAGTTACAGATGGAAACATAGAATTTCAAAATCATGGAATAAAAAGCGTTGAAAGAAATTTGAAGACCTTTTCACAAAACCTTCAGTTGAACGCCAGAAAGCCGTATTTGTAACTTGATGGGATAATGCTTCACTGCAGATGCATTCATTCTGTTCTCGTTTGTATTAAACGATTTGGATTCGAGGGCGATGTAACTGCAAGGTGCTTCATTTGTCATTGCACAAAAAGTTATTCTATAAAAACAATGCTGCTAAAACACCTAATGTATAGAAACGCACATTTTGAAATTTCATTGGTTGCATGAAGTTGAATACTTTTACATTTCTTTCCGCCTGCAGGAATAACAGTAAAAAACCTTTTAGCGCGCACCCATATTTCCAGCACTTGCTAATCACTTCCTTAGAAATGCAACTTCGCATTTTTATGTAAGAGTCGCGCGTATTTTATAGAAAATGAAGTTTAAGCGGTATTTATATTAAATTTACATGGATTGATCTAGTTGCTCGTAAATATTGATCTGTTTCTGTAGGAGTAGGATTGAACAATATAAAATTTTCACACAAAGTGTCAATTTACTACGTTTTTTTTTCATTTTGCTAGACAAGAGCAAATTGCCAAATCTTTTCAACCTGTGTTTGATGCCAATTTGAACACGTCTTAAGCACTAACCGTTACAACGGAACCAATTTTTCATTCTCAAACAACCTGTCCTATCCGCTTGAAACGAAACAAAAGACAGGTACTGTCTTCGTTAGCTAATTAGGTAAGATGGTTCTACAGAAAAAAGTCCATTTAAGTTTAAAATTTCAAACATCTTCAAAAAAAACTAATACATAATTAAATTAACCTGCCTAAAGAACTTACCCCGTTCATTTCTAATTATATGAACGAAGGTTTTACAGTGCTATAGTTTTTCGGTAAAAAGAACTAGAACGATAAACGTTTGAAGCCCCATTTTGCTTCAAAAGTGTTTATTCTCATTTTATGCAAAAGTTGTACTCCCATTTTTGAAGAGTATTTTCAAAGGGGGTTTTAGAAATCTTAAGATACCAATCAGACCGCATTTGTCCTACAAGTCATTTGAAACATGAAACGTTATGTTGAAATCTATGCCCAAAATATTTAATTTTATCCATGTCCCTCCCCCTCCATTTTTCTGGCAATTTGAATCATTGCCATTTTCAGTGCTGTGTATTGTGTGTATATATACGTGGCCTTTCCTTGCACAGCCACAGAAGTACACACAATTCATCCAGAGTCCATCCTCGTCGAAGTAACCACAACAACAGCAGATTCATTTTCCCCGGGACAGACCACCACATGCAATTAAGGCACCTCCCCAATCCCTCCATTTCCTCATTGTAATGATATTGTACTCATTTTCACACTAATTCTCATTTAATCCCACCTCTCAACAGATCCTTCCCACAACTCATCAGAGACACCTTGTCTTTTCCTCTGGTCCACCTCCTCCACCCTATGATCCCTGACTTTAGCCCTTCTTATTTTCCTCCTCTTGTCATCCTTATCCTCCAGCATCATTTCGGAACTCCCTCCCTTCCTCCTAGAGGCTGGCAATGTACCCGATACCCTAACCCGACCCGAGTATCGGGCGGGTTTCGAGCGGGTATCTCACAAAGTGTGGCGTCTCGGGTACTCTCGGGTCGGGTATTAATTGTCATATTATGGACATTTCGGGTTTCGGGCGGTTATGTTTTTTTATGAAACCCGAACACTACCCAAAGTAGTATATATTGTGTACATTCTGCACTCATGCACATGAATATACTTCGCACGTATTCATATCTTCCTCTCTATTTGATTATTTGATTGTCTGTTATGGATGATTGGATTGTTTTCCCGAATCATTTGAGTGAATTAGCTTCAGTTTTACTGGCGAACGGTAAAAACCTACACATTCAATTGTAGGATTTAAAAAATTATTTTATGAATTAATAAGGTTTCTTTGTTACAAAATCATGGCAAGATTTTTAAGTAGGACATATTTTGGGCGATAAACCATTAATATTCCGATTGTCTGAAAAAAGTTAGTGTCAAAGACAACTCATGTAGAAAAAATGATCTAATATACCACCAAATTGTAAGATAATATCAATCTTTTATAGGAATTTCAATAAAATGTAATTTAATTTAAAATGGGAAAGGGTATATAAGTGCTTTTGTATTGCTTTATAAGCTCGAAATTTTATTTCGGGTCGGGTATTCCGGGTATCACCTAAATTACCTGGTCGGGTATCGGGCGGGCGGGTAATGACTGGTGAGATTGGTCGGGTAGCGGGCGGGTAGACTCGTCTGTTAGACATCGGGCGGGTTTCGGGTATCGGGTACAAAAAAATCCAAATGCCAGCCTCGCCCTCCCTCAAAAGAAAATAACGTTTGAGGACCCATATAACTTGTTACCTGATATGGCGGCAATCAATTTCTGGAGATCCGCTTCCCTCCCCGCCTCCTGTGGTTTACACGCCGCCGGAAAAAACTCGGTATCCTGGTATCTAGGATACCGGGAAATTTCAAGCCAAGTGGAGTAAAAGAAAATAAGAAAAAACAGAAACGGGAAGGAAGAGAAAAGGAAAGGCACGGGAGAGGGGAAGATTAGGAAATGAAAAAAAGAGGAAAGTGAAATGAAACGAACGAACGAACGAAGGAAACGGCAGTAGAACGAAAATGGGGAAGTAACATCAAAATAATGAACGATATGTTCAAAATTTCGCGATACTTCATGAGACTTCCCGATTTTGCAAGAGATTTTTGTCTAACAGAATTAGGTTTTGCGATTTAAAATTGGCAATGGAACCTGCTCTCGCTTTTACACGGAGCTTTTTATTTGGTACAATTTTTTTTTTTCAGATTTATACAGATTTTATGCAGTTTTTCTAGTTTCGGATAAAATAACCAGATTTCATTTTTAAGAATTCAGGTTTCATATAAAAAATTACTGATTTTCATACAAAAACTTCCCATATTTAGGCATACCAATTTTTTCGAGTTTAATACAATTTTCCCGCTTTAAACAAGCCTTCGCTAGTTTTTTTGCATAATGATCCATTTTTATTCAGTATTTATCAGTCTTATGCGATCTCTTTAATTTTCAGACAAGATTTTTCCCGATGCCACACAAAATTACCTTGTCTTTAATGTTCATGACTAAAGCCATTCCCTTAAGATTTTTGACATTACGCATTTAATAAAATAGTAGTATATCTTACTGCTTTACGGATTAAAAAATGATTTTGTATTAAATATTCTCCTTTTAAAACCAGAATTTTCCATTTCTCTACAAAGCACATTTTCCGTTGTTTTTTTAAAACTTTTCATTCTGTTAGTTTATATATGTTTACTATTTTACAAAAGTTTATACTATTTCACAATGTCTTTTATTTTTTTGTAAAATCGTTGCACTAGGCAAAATTATCTTATACAATACAACCATATGTCGGCCTAAATGTAATAAGTCAGCTCTGCCTGTTTTATAGTCAACTTGTGGAAACGTGCCGTGACGTTATGCGTCTGTCGGGAAATTTTTAAATCCTGTGTTCACCGGGAAATTTTTGGAGTACATCTGGATACCGGGAAGAAAAAGTTTTTTCCAGGGGCGGGTTTACATGGATCCATGGACATTTAGATATTCTAAGTGTCCCCATTACCCAATGCCACTATCATCACCACCTTCTCTACTGCCACCAGCAAGATTTGCATTTCCAGCCATTCAACTTGGAGGAGATTGCTATGAGTCATAGCCTATGACTATGGCTATAGAAGCCCACCACCAACGTATTCGGATAACCACATAACATTTTATGGAACTCAACCGAAGTGCATGTGCAATACACCTTGATCCCACATCAGCAACTACAAAGTTCTCCTCCACCTTCATATCATGACCATTGGAATCATATGCCGCCACCTCCTCCAGGAATAAGTGTAATCAGTGTAAGAGCATCTCAACCCAGTCTACAAGACTACATAACTGATATTAATTGGACACGTCATAACAAGCGTGTTTATCAAAATTCATGCAATTTTTCGCATAAAAACAGATAAGTTTACAAGTATCATTACTGATTGTGAGATGATTGACTTAAGTGGAAATGGAAGAAATTTTAGAACTTATAAAAAATCAGGGTTTGAACGCCGAAAAGTCTTACTTGCAACTACATGGGATTAACCGTTACAACAGATCATGTATCCAAATCGTTATTAATGACCTATTTAAGCTACCTAATGTTAGAGCAAAAAGCTTCATTACATAAAAAAATCTAGTCATGCTTTGGGGGAATGCCATGACTATGGAGCGCCACCACCAGCGTATTCGTATAACAACAGCATTAACAAAGTTCTTCTCAGTATAATGACCATTGCATTCGCAAGAAATGACGCCACCTCCTCCAGGATTAAGCACAATGGCATCTCAAGCCAATCTCCGAGACTACAGGACCAATGGAAATGGCCATTCCTGTGTATGTTTCCTACTTTGCCTGGGGACTATGGGGCCTAAAAACGGATGTATTCCAAGCATCCACGCCAATCAATCATATGCTACTGCTACACCATCTACAACCGCAAATGGTTGGGTTCAATGCGCATTTACATTTATATGGGTTTTAGCAGCGAGCATCATTCAATGGCTTACTATGGATGCTTTTAATTACATTTGGATCGATAGAATTTGAAAATACAGTGGAATATAAAAGCTTCAAATGGAAGTTTACGACAAAAAACGAGCATTTGAACGCCAAAAAGTCACATTTGTAGTTTGATGGGATAATGCAATGGAACAGATGCTTCCATTGATTAGGTGTGAAGATTTTAGACCTTACTTTCCGCATTAATTTCATTGTGTGACGCTTCATTACATAAAAAATTGCTCTATATATACAATGCTGCTAAAACTCGCATTTTTACATTTCGTTTGTAATTTAAAACTCATTTATTTTTCACTTAACAATCCGTTTTGCATGCTGGAAAAAAACTAATTTAAAAATCTTCAAGTTATTAGCACGTATTCATGTTTCGAACATTGGTTTATCATTTAATTCTAAAGTACATTGTTAATCTTTGTAATCATTGTTAATATATTAACTCAGCCATTTGCTTCAAAACGCAACTCCGGATTTTTATGTAACAGTTGCGCTTCAATTTATACAAAATGACAACTAAGCGGATTTGCAGCAATTGTAGGTACAATATTAATCACATTGCTATTGATGAACCATTTAGCCTAAATGATCTGTTTTTTTTAATGACAGGATTAAAGCTCAGAAATTATTCATGATATGCCGATATTTTACGTTTTATATTATCCTAATGCTAGACTACAGGGGTGCTACTTAACTTTTGCCAAAGTTTAGGGGGTCGAAAAAATGTGTTACTATAATGCTACATAAATTTAATGCTATGGTTTGAAAGAGCAAAGATTTTAATTACGTTTTTGATGTAACACCATTATTTTAAAACAATTGCCTCCAAGAGGCGTGGCTGGAACTGGGGAAACACGTTTCAGGGTTTTCCACGGGTTTTGGTAGCTAAACCGGTTGCTAATTTTAGGTTTCCTTGCACTGAAATTAGCGTTTCTAATAAGATTATTGATCATTGAACCCATTCCGTATAAAAGATTTGGTCTGTGGGGAATGTTGGAGTTACTGCATCTACAAAAGTGTAACACAATCTAAACCGGATATTTGCGATCTTAGCAAAAACCATTTTATTTACTGCAAATATGAATTTCCAGGGTCAAGATGAAAGTGCTAAACAATGATACCATGCTGCATTGTTTAAAAGTTATCCGGGAAGGTTTGGGCAAAGTGATGCTGAGAAAGGTCAAATATCTTTGATCATCGTAACTTTTCATCAACTTACACCGCAAGATTGACCATGGATTATGCCAAAGAGATGAAAAAAATACTCGAAGCTTCTGTACTAAAGAGTACATTATACTAAAGAATACACTTCTGTAGAAAGTTTAGATGCCAGCTCCATGGACTTTGATAGCTTTAGCTATTTGAAACAGCCATTGTTTCTAAAGGAGAAAAGAATTTTTGACGTGTGTTTGGAAAGCTACTAACGGATACGGATAAAAGCCGCCCTAGAAATGATACAAAAACCAAACAAATAATGCAAACGCCGATGTTTCGGACCAAAATTAAACTCTGGAGATTATTTTAAAAGTTGTAGCAATATTCAGAAACAAAAATTGTAAGTTTGGCGGCTTCGTGAAGTTTGGCAAAAGATAAGTAGCACCGTTTAGTAATCAAAATTGCCAACTCTTTTCAATCTTTCTATAATCCTAATTGGAACGAGCCCGAAGTACTAACCGTTACACCTGAACGGGTTTTAAATTCTCAAACAACTTGTCCTATCCGCTTGGAACAAAATAAAATAGTAAGGACAGGTACTGGAGCTGAGTATCTAACAAATTTCTGCATGAATGGATCCTTACTTGTATGATAAATTTGATTTTCTAAACAATTGTAACGCATAATGAAGTTAACCTGGATATAGAAATACTCCCTTCCCTGATAATTATACGAACGGAGGTTTTACAATGCTATATTTCTAGGAAAAAACCACTAGAACGAGAAGCACGCCTAGATTGTTATAAAAAGTCCAATGTTTTAAACGTCTATAAGAAACTAATTAAGCAACACAATAAAAATGTAAATGGTGCGCCTTAAAATTTCAGTCGCATTTAACATATTTAATTACAGATGCAAATCAAGAGCAAGACAACAGTTTGAGTCATAGCAGAAGACTACTTAGCGTTAAAGGAGTTTGAAATGCGTTTTGCTTCAGGACAGTTTATTTTTTAATTTTATGCAAAAGTTGTACTCCAATTTTCGAAAAGTATTTTTAAAGGGAATCGTATCATGCCTTAGGTTATTGGAATTTATTCAGACGATTAATAGCATACGCTAACATGATACTTGAAACGTTTGCTTTTGTATCGATATTTATTCCGTTAATATCTAATGTAATCCTTCCCCTCTATTGTTCTGACTACAGGGCCGCCGGCTTCGATTTACCTTGGTTTATTGCTGGAAAAAATATATTATCTGTTCTTGTACACAACTTTCAATTGCATAGTAATATAAAACAGACACTTAATTTTTGTTTTGTCTGCTTTAATTTATATTTTTGCCCAAATGCTTGAGCTGGTGTTCCAGGAAGTACGACAACGCGAATTTTAGCTTTCCAAGCATAAACACAGCCAGAAAAGTTTGAAATCACATTGTTAATGAAAATTAGCAACGTTTTTGGATTGTATGTTTACAACGTGATCCATTTTGACTGCTGCTGGGCTGAATAATGCGGCACCTGCTGCTTAAAATGCATTTCTCGGCGGTGAGGATGTCAAAAGTTTCTACTGTGAATGTGACGTAACGTCAGGAGTTTCCCATTGCTGCGTGAATGAGAAAAGTTTAAGTGCTTAATACTGAAATTTCAAATGTACAACAAGCATTTACATCCACGTCTGAATTATGTTTGACTTAATACAAAAACAAAAGCGTACCAAAATATTTTTGCTATTTCACGACGGTTTCGACGATAGGATCGACTGCACCAGTTAAATCACATTTTGTGAAACTGCACAACACAAAATTCAAGACATTACACGACACAATCACACTTCAAGTCACTATTCAAAGCCATTTTGGATTACGATAATGGACTTTTTTATACAACTTTCTCCAACCAAATTCACGGAGATGAAGCAAGACTATATTCACACTTTTTCATTCTTGTTGCCAATTAAATGTAACGCTGCAAATAATAATTTTGATGCAATATAAGATGGATTACAAGAATTTACTAACCCGTGGTTGGCAGAAGATGTTTGTGTTAATTATTCCCACGCCCAATAATTAACAGGAATTGGTTAAAATCTCACAAAAGAGATTTAAAAAAATTCTTCAAGAGCAAAAACAGTTTAATGGACGCCAATATAAATGTTTTTACTTTAGCTATCTTTACGCTTTTACGGTTTAATAAACTGTTGTAAGGCGCACATAAAAGGTTAGCTGTGTTTTAACTGTGTTTTATTACCTTAAGATATTACTTTTAATGCAAAAATATTTGAACATTGCAACAAAAAGTTAAAAGTCTTGTTTTTACTTGTAAACGTACGTCCCCTCAGAAAGACAAACCATAACTGCACCAAAAACCACTACACGACTAGCTTTTAAAGGTTATGGAAATATTGTGCTTCTACACCCTTTTTACTGCTTTTCTCTCTAGCAATGTGAATATGAAATGAGCACTTGCTCGAGCCCCTGCTCAATGGGTGTGAACAGCTTTCACACCCAGTGCACTCGGAACCAAGCAAAAAATGATGTGCGATGTGCATCGTGACTACCCTTTCATTTGGAGAAGGCTTGCTGGAAAACTCGAGACAAAATCCAATATTCCAGCTTTCCTCTCGCTTTTGCTTCTGATGATATCAATACTAAGTAATTTTTTTGTCTCCTGAAAATTTTTTTTAACGTTTTGCTGTGCTGGTAAAAAATATCAGGGAGAGCAGATCAAAAGCGAGAGAAATCCCATGATTATTAGAATCTTTTGAAGCAAACAATTTCTACCTCTCAACCCTTTACCACAACGTGAATTGTAAATGAGCATTTGAGCAAAGCCTGTCTACAGTTTTGTCACTCTTTGAATTCGGAGCTAAAGAAAAAATGCTTTGATCTGGAAAATACTGTCCCTTACCGCATTTTGATAATATGATACATATGCCGAAAAGTATTTGAATAACAATCTGGAAAAACCAGTATAGCTTAATAGTCTTTTTGGTAGCCAGCGTCGCGGTGGCACAGAGAGCTAACCATGCACTTTGTCGCTACCGTGCTCGGGTTCGATCCCCGCTGGGAAAGTAAGTATGTGTTGCTTCTCCTATTAGAGATTTATTCCTGCAGTTGTGAATGTGACTTCGCCCTCTCACTAGGTTGAGACCTGATAGAGAATCCCGAGTGAGATTGAGCAGTGTTGTTGATTTGTATACTTGCAATTTCCATAATATCTCTCGTAAAAGCAGCACCGTGTAAAAACTGGGAGAGCCTGCAAAAATTCTTCTATGGATTACGCGGCTGGGTCCTCTCTAAATAGGGGGATTCCTTCCCAAATTACATACATGCATACAATAGTCTTTTTGGTAGCTGCTAAGCTGCTCTTCTTTTTTAACTGATTAAGTTTGAAAGAATCATCAAATATTTCATAGCTTTCATTCACATTGCTCTTTTGGGCATACTGCGTAAACTCTAAAGGGTATTTTGGGCAATAAATGTTTCCCTGGAACATTGGAAAGCATTTATTTCAATGAAAGAATTCATGACTTCTCCTTCAGAAAAAAAATCATATTGACTGTTCCTTACCAAACTTGTTTGTGTGCATGAAAAAACATTAAAATGTATTTTCCCAGAGGTATTGATTTACACACGTTTTCACAACCTCATCCTTTAGTCTGTCAACACTAGCAGTGCACAAAAAATTGGGTTTCTGGGTTCTCGTTTTATACTCAGCGGAAATCAGTGGCGTTCCTATCGTGTGGAAAGGATTCCTATTTTTACAGACGCCCCTGGAAAAAACTTTTTCTTCCCGGTATCCAGGTGTACTCGTAAAATTTCCCGGTGAACACATAATAAATTTCCCGCTAGTACACACTTCATCCGTCTATAGATCATAATTCTCCTGATATTCAAACGTTTGCATAAATAACCTTCATATTTCAATAATACTTTTTAATACACTGGTATAATTTGGTTTTGGTATTATTGTAGAAAAAATTGTATAAAAATCTGGGAAAATTTTGCTTAAAACTGAGAAACAAATATTACACGAATTTCGGGAAATTTTGGTACCGTTTAGAAAATTTTGTTTAAAAGCAACAACATTTCACTGTCAGTTATAAATAGTTAAATTAATAATGTGGTTAGTCAAAAATCTCAGAAAAAATCTGGCAATCTCATAACGGAAAATTATGGAACATTTCTTTCCACATTTGGATGTTACTTCCCCATTTCCGTTCCCTTCGTTTTACTTCCATTCCCCTTTTCTTCCTCCCTCCCTTCCCTCTTTCATACTATCCTGCTTCCTTCCTTTTTCCCTTCCTTCCTTCCTACCGAAATCTACTAAGAATTGAAAAATATACTCTTCTAAATAGTTAAGAATATGCTATATTAAAAATTTAAAATCATTTGTCAAGAGCTAAAACTAATTGTCAATTTGAATTCGATAAGTGGTTTTGTTCAGAATAAAAACCAGGAAGTTTCTGTAATCAATTAACCTGCGACCACGCCCAATAATGCCTTATTATATGCTTTTAGAATTCTTTGACATATTAAAGTTTTAAAGCAAACTGGATACCTAGATACGCAAATTGGTCTTTTTACACATTTTGTTAGTAAAACCAATTGAAGCAGCCTATGAAGTGGAAACTTATGAATGCGACAACTAACATGGTTTTAAGTCTGTACAGTATCATACTATCAGTATGAGTTTACTAATATCCAAAATAATAATCGCACTTAAGCACACGTAAACCAAATGAAATATGAATTTATCCCAGGTTGTTCTAGTGATATTACACTAAAGATAAATTAGAATAAGGATAAAAACTTGTTGGAATAATATTGTATTAAAGCGGTGGTTCAAGCACCGGTTTAGTTTTTTTTACTTGCTTACTTTTTATCATAACTACCATATATGCTATCCTCATTTTGATATGAGTTGTTCATAGGAAGTGTTTCAGTATGAGTGAAAAAGTAATCGGTAATGTTATCGTCTCATATTTTTATAATTTTTAAATCAGAAGTAAATTATGAATACTAAATTGCATATTATTTTATAACAACATTTGCAGCAAAATTATGCGTTTTATAAAACGTATCAAGCATGAGTCATAAAAGATTCATCGTAGTGGAGCAATTGTCGTCAGCATTACAAAAAACCATTACATTTATCAACCATTTTGTCACCACACTGTGCTTGAGCTTCCAGTTGTTTTAGTTTCTGGTGTGTCCGTCGGACGTAACGAAGTTGATAGTACTGTGCGAACTTCCCTTTGAAATGATGGACCACGAGAATAATAAATGGGGAGGTTAACCGCAGAATTTAAAATTAATGACAAATATGAGCCCAGTTTAAGCTCTCTATAGCGTACAAGCTTAATTCGTTAAACGCTGTAGTGGATGATTGGCACTACGTTGCTAATAAGCAGCAACACCGCAACCGGAAAGAACATTCGTGCACAGCGGATGTTTCGTTTGGTGGTTTTACTTAATGTTGTGGGCCTTCGGTTATACTTTTTTATTTAAGTTCATTAAGTAATTTTCAAATCATTTGAAATATTGTAGGAATTAATATAAATTAATGCACTTTACAATTCTTTACCTTCAGGTAGAGCAGCGTATTAAATAATATCAAAAGAAGAAAAGACACGTAGGTATCAAGACCGCCTAAAAGGGAATCCAGCGTCGCCAGCCAGTTTGGAAAGAAAGTAGATCTTTGCATAAGATAGGATATATTGCGCAAACTTGAAACATATTTGCCATGTTCATTTTTAACAAAAGAAATTCGAAAAAATCTGGGTGCGTTAATAAAAATAGTTAGTGTAGACGCTATGATTGTGAGATGTTTGGTTTTGTTGGCTGTAAACCAAATACTTTGAAGTGGAAAAGCAATCGCTAAATATCGTTCAGTAGTGATCATCACTGTCATGTAGCAAGAGCCTGATCTCCCTAAAATGAATATTATCTTGTTATTTAATAATGATGCAACCTGTCATTTGTAGGAATAACAAATAAATAACATACCAAGAAACATAAGCAGGTTTGGAACATAGAAGAACACAAAAGCGGTCGTGCTTCTGCTTAGCCCTTCTGCAAAATTTAGAATTTAAAAAATTATTCATGTTTTTTCAAACGTTGGGTATTTTGTTAATTTAATATGTAAGTACACCTGAAAATATGATTATTACTGAAGCTGAAACAACAGCCATTGCACATTGCATAATATCAAATCCTGCTAGCACTGACAGCAGGAAATCAAAAGCTCGAGCTTTAAAATGCCTTTTCATTATGATTATAATGATATCATTTGCCAAAATTCCAAACGTTCCCAGAAATACATACTGCCAAAATGCACAAAAATATGCAGACTCTGTGCGCCAAGAATCCATAATCATTCAGCGTTTCACCAGTTAAATATCTCCCCAAATGAGAACACTCATAACAAATTGTTGCGTTTGTTTTGCTGGAAGAATTTTCTTTGGAACAATCAGTTCTGTTGTCAGGAAAATCGATCAGAAAGCACATAAACGTCGGTATTTGTAAGTTTATCGGGCTCATGCTTTAGGATTTGAATATATTTGCTTGAGAAAGTATCAGAATATTTTTGTTTGCTTCATATAAATATTTTACAACGTATAAACAGGCAACAGTCAAAGTTATCAGTCAACTTGCCACTACAGTTGAAAATCTACTGCAAATTATATTGCTTGTATATGTGTTGTCATCAGTAAATACATTTTTGCTCATTTTATTACTGGTGGTTGAACCCAAATGCAAGTGGCACTTTGTGGTCAGGAATGCAAAGTTTTGAGGTATTGTTTATTTGGCTTTAAAAGTCTATGACATAATTATTTGTGCATCTAATCAATACACATGACGCAATTACTTAGATTTAGTTTGAAATTACATTAGTTTGTTTTTATGTAACATGGTAAACGTATGCAGTAACACGATCACTATTTTATATAGGGAGCGGACACTTAGCTAACATTTCCCGTTTTTCCCCGCAAAAATTTTCCTCGCTGAATGAAGTTCAAGTTGGTAGAAAGTACACAGTGAGTCATGGTGATGTGAGCAGCTTGTACAAGCTTTACTGGGAAATGTAGGAAGAATCCATTTTGCTGCATTTGTATTTTCATGTTATCAATATTATTTCTTGTATGCCAAACGGCAATTGCTGCATTTAAATGCCAAATATTACTGCTTCAGGTATTGGGGCAATATAATATACACTAGATATCTCATGAACTATTTCTTCACTTTCTAACGGCTTTGAAATTCGCTTTTACTATTTTACCGTTTTTATGCAAAACAAAAGTGACATTGCGAGATAAATCCATTATAATCCTTTGCAAAATAGACCTTCTAGGCTAAAATAGGATTTCTAATGCTTTGTTTACAATTTATGGCAGCTGTTAGGTAAATCAAAAATTTTAAAACATAAATAGCGGTACAAACATAGTATAATAATTTAGCTATACGACTAGCACTAATTAAATACTACACACTGAAGTTAAAAACTAGCAACATATTTATATTTTAGTTAGATTTTTTATTGCAATTTAGTACCTTGTATCCTTGGCATTGCATAAATATTTTTTTAGATTGTTTATTAGTTACATAAATTACGTATGAAAAATAACGTAGCTTTGTTCGCAGCAATATTAGAATGATTAATATTCTACTACTGGTAAACTATTAGCATTGTTGATTGTGTAGATAAGTAGGCAAAAGGGATGTGTTCCAGTTTTTGAGACATGAAAACAGTACAGTTAGTCACCACAATAGTAAGATACTTATTAGCAAAACAGAACTGTGTACCACGAAGAGTTGAAAAATGGAATATCTTTATCGGAAATGCCCATCTGTGCGGAATTAACACTGAAACCGGCGCTGAACTTCCTTTGTAAACATAAACGAAACCTTTATCTACTCGACTTACTTTGATAATCCAATTACTGAAAAGGCGCCATCCACTAATGACGTCACTTAAAAATCGCTATTTTTTGGACCACTGAGTAACCCCTGTCATTATGCTGTCACTTTTTTAATTTACCACTGACCCCACTTGCCATGTCACCTAAGGTTACGTAAGATCTCCTGACACAAATTGGAAGATGGATTGGATTGATGATTGGATCTCCTCATTGTTTAAGATTCATTATGATGACTTGTTTCAGAAGTTATGAGTATCCCATTGCAAACTATTTTGCTGTTAAACACACTTGAACTCTGTGATTAAAAATTGAGTTCTAGTGCATCGTCTGCAGGTTTGTTAGAGAGTATTGTAGCAGAGATAACGCAATCAATTTCAGCAAGATACTGGCTTTAATTAAAGGTTTCAAATTTGAGGCTATTTCTTTGAATTTTGAATGTTTAAAATTGAAAGAAGAGGTTCTGATAAGGGCCTTTTTTGGCACTAAAATCCAAAAATTATTTTTTTGACTAATTTAGTAAAGCAACTCAAGAGATTCACTTTGGTACAAGTTTCATCGAAAATTGACTTTTTTATGAAAAGTTATGGACATTTTAAGTTGACGATTTTTGACATTGAAAAACCATTCCATGGGCCTCAATGTCAAAGGGCCCGAGGTCAAGGCCAAGGTCAAGGTCCCTTAAGTCTAGTTTTACTCAACTTAATTCTACAAATGAGGTATCGTTAGAAAGCCCATAAAATGCACGTTCTAACGCAATAATTGGATCTACAAATATAATTAACTACACGACTACCAGACCATCCTTCCGAGTCATACCCCCATGACCTCTGACCCAGTCACTAAAACGGCTCATGCACACAAACTATTGGAGGTTGGTTGTCAAGTGGCATATCAAAATGATCGTCTTGAGACAGGCTATTATAATCTAGGTGAACACAGCCCGCAACTAAGTACTTGAGATTTTATAAGCATTCCTGTGTGATTGGTACAAGCCAAACTAAATTGGTACAAGCTCTAGTACTGTAACTCTTAATCTGAAACACATAAATAGCAATAACCTATATCACGTTGTATAAAGATTGTTATAAAATTATATTTTGAAACAAAACACAATTACAAAGAAGATAACTATGTTTTTCATTAAAGGAATTCAATGGAGGATATTTAAATCTTTGGTGGTACGGTAGTGACGTCACTTTTGTCATCAGCCACCCACTCACCGATGTCACTAGTCGCCACTGTCACTGACAGACCACTGACTGACCCTAAAAAATGACGTCATTAGTGGATGGCACCAAACCATTTTTCAAAACTTTAGATAGGACTTCGGTCTTTGCTGGGATTGCTTTCAGTTCTGTAAGTTTTCCAATATAAGAAAAGTTGTAAGTTGGTTTGTCAAGTAGTTCCGAATTAAATATGACAAACAATTATATTTTCTCAATATAAGCTGGAACTCCCAATTTCTGTCAATTTACTAAAAATTTCCCCCGATTTTGATCAAGGAGGATGATCGGGTATAGATCCTAATTGGAAATTTTTCAGAAAGTTGGAGCACAGGTTAAAAGTTTTAAGGCTAAACGCGAGTGAAACGAAAAGGTGGAATGAAGAGAGTTCTTAGGAGAACTGGAGGAGGGTATAGAAGTATAGAGTCAAGGAATCAAAGGAAATAAAAGTGCAAGCGGTGGAGGTGAGGGAGAGATCTTGAGGGTGTAAGAGTTGTTGGAGGTGGATTTTGAAAGTGGTAGAGCCATAATATGCTGTTAGTTGCCCTTTTAATATGCTGTTATCCTACTTCAACAAGTTTACTTCAACATGTTTTATTCGTTTTGACTTGGTTTTTGGTTCAAAATGGGCCAACAGTTGATAACCATCACACATCACACCTACATTGTTAATTGTCGCACAGTGTTATACATCTTGCTGGTTGGACATAGGAAATTTTGGATTTTTATCTTTGTTTTGGAAATTATTAAATTCGAATAGACAAGTCTAATACAAACTAATGTTAATTTACAGTGGACATATGACAAATCTGTACTGACTATGCCCATCTGTATCGTCTTTAAACAGAAATCGTCGCCAAACTCTTTTCGTCGTCAACTTTCACTTATTATATTCTTCTCTTCTATTATCCTATTGAATAAAACTATCTTCTATTATCCTATTGAATAAAACTATCTTCTAAAATCTTAGATAGAACTATACACCTTGCTGGATCGGCTTAACTTTGTGCAAATCAGATAGCGGTTACAATGAAAAAGGAATACAGCGCATTTTTTATGTATTCCACAATTATGTCATACAAGTTTTCTAAAAAGCTGTTATTTGAAACATTTACCTAAGCTACCTAGTGGTGTCATAAAAAGTGTCCTCTAAACAAAGTCAAGTTTCTAGCTGTGTACTTATTATTGAGTCATTAAATTTTACAAGAACTTGCACAGGTACCATAAGTTTTAGAAAATATCATGAAACCTGACAGTGGTCCCCTCTAGCTTTCACACACGCCTTAAGTCCCTCACGCCACTCCATTATTGCGGCACGCACCGTTTCCTTGGGGAAAAGTGACCATTCATCAAGCAGGAATTTTTTAGGGATTCCAAACTTGTGTGGGGAGTAGCGCAGACTTTAACCTCCAACTTCGCTCAGTTAGACTAGTCAAGTGGGTTGGGGTCTGGGGAGCACGCGGGCCATTCCGCAGTAGAAATGAAATCCGGAATTTCGTCACTGAGCCACTTCTGAACAATTTTAGCATTAGGAGCTGGAGCTGAGTCTTGCTGGAAAGTCCAATGGCCACCGTTGAAGAGTTTACTTGTAAGGGATTTCACTGGGAAATCAGTATGTCGCTCAGAAAGTTTTTTGAACTGACTTTCACCCGTTCTCAAAAAAGTACAGGTCAGACTCGCGGTTCCACGTTACCTCGGCGCAAACCATCACAATTCCAGAATAATGAACCCTGTAAACTCGCCGCTTTGCCAGTGGGATCCTAGAAGATGATAGAGCATATTTCCGGTCGTTTTGCTAGTTGAAGAAAGCTTTAAATGTAAAAATTTTTTCATCAGTTAATAGGATCCATTTTGCACTTACACTCTCGTGCCGGCGTAGCAGACTTTGGCTTCCTTCTAGTCTTCATTTCTTTTGGTCGACGGTCAGTAAAGGATAGTGTAGAATGCTTAACGATAGTTTAGATTTTGCTCTTGAAAATGAGCTATCAATTACCTTTCTTGCTCATTATGGTTAACACAGGAATTACTTAAATATAGAGGACACTTTTTATGACACCACTAAGTATTGTTTTTCAATTTTGAATATGAACAAAATGGAGGAATATCCTTCTGTCTTGATTTGGTATAAGTGTGCCTAACTGAGAAAATCATACCTTCACCTGAATTTTAATTTTTAAGTTTGGTGCGGTTAAATACCAGTATTTGCTGTTGGGAGCATAGGGACGGTTAATTGGTTAGTAGATCTCCGAAGCTCTTAAACATATACAGCTGTAATGGATTATGTAACCAATCACTCATTCACACCTTATGAGAATCATATCATTCATTTTCGGCGTTTCTTCTGCTTTCTCCTTAAAATTGGTTTCGTCCCCGAAGCAGAAGTCATCTCCTCGACATCGTCTGCTGCTCATGATCCCTGTCTTTTCAGTGGTCTCCTTGGTGTCCTTTTCCTCCAACCTCGCCTTCCCAAAGCAGATGTTTTAAAAAGAGGAGGCGACATTTTGAAAAATCTGACGGACCTGGAGCTACTGACGGTTGTTCGAAGGAATTGAGCTTTATTTTAAGATGAGGTTAAGTAAAGGAGGACTATTTTGATTTGTTTCGTTGGGATATTTGAGACAAGTTAGGTTGACTAATTGATTGATTTGATTAACTGATTCCTATAGAGCCTGGACAAATCTAGCCTTATCGACATTTAGTGTGCAGCCTTAAAAAACACGACAACACCTATGAAAGTTTAAGGTTCAAGTGTAAAGGGAAGTTTTGCAGGGGATTGGGAGATGGTCTTTTAGCAATTTTACTAGAACTGAGGTAAATTTCCGTTCAATAAACCTTTAGATTTTAGGCGTTGAAGTAGGTTTAAGGTTTAGAACAACTAATCATCTATCCTAAAAATGATTATTAATCAATCCATAGAAAATTCGGGCTTCTCGCAAAAATGTGTGTTGGTTAGACGCCTTTTTTGTGAAGATTTGTAGATTGGTGAATTGCATGGCTAATAGGTAGTTGGGACATCGCCAGATAATGTTGAATTACTGCAGAAATGTTTGAAAGTGGAAGCGGTGAAGGTGAAGGAGAATAGGAAAAGAATGTGGAAGTTAAGAATGATGCGGAAATGTTAGGATGCGAATTTGGTGGGTTTTTAAAAGGATGTAAAGACAGTTCCTCATATGAGTCAAGAATATCAATGTTATCGGCACTTGAATGCGGTGGCCCACTTTTAAAGCTTTATGCGGGTGTTCTGGGCTTCCTGGGTTTTCCTAAATCGGGAAACGATATCGAGTTCGACCACTAGGAAAGATAAGGGTATAAATGGTTGTCGAAAGAAAGAAAGCCGGGGAGGATTGGAGGAAGTACAAGATGAGGTGGCGGATAGCAATACGATGACGGACCACGCCGGTGGTGGAAACGGGAACGCAAAGAAAATGATTTGTGTCAAATGGAGGAGGAGGCCAAGGATGAGGAACAGGTATATCAATGAATGGGGCATGAGCATTGTCAGTTTTAAACAAGCAAAAGTGGAGTAACAAGAACATGTTAAAATAACTTGTTAGAGTTATGATTGAAACGAGAAGGTGAAATTAGCAATGAGAAGAATTTTTGATAAGTAGGTGTGTTTTGTAGGTTTGTACACTAACTGCACAAGTTTTTCCTTGGGGAATGAGGACAATAAGATTAAGATAAGAAATGGACGGTTATGTTAACATTTGTGTTTGTTGGACGCTTTTTTGTGAAAATGCTACTTCTGGTGGAAATCAGCATTTGATAAAACTCCCAATAAGCATTGTTGGTGTATTACGTTTCAACAAAACGATGGCATGTTTTCCTTATCTCAATTTCTGTTTGGTTTGAAAAAATGTAAATTTTATTGTAATGTAAACAAAACTTCAAATTAATGTATTACGAGTTTAACGGTTGTAGGTTATAAACCTCTGCTGCTCACACCTATAGTACACCTGCTGTCAAAATATTAAGTCCTAAAAATCATATCACAACTTTTTAGGCCGGGATACATCATGATATATGACATTCACCGTTGACCTGACGAGTTATTAGAATCTCTAGCAGAAATTCCAAATGTTGGAGGTATGGATGGAATGGGTGGGATAGAAACTTACCCGGCTCAAAAACACTTTCTGGACCAGAAGTGATAGTCCAAGTAAAACGGACACGGAGGTAGTGGCGGGAAAAGCGAGGTCATATCAGAAGCGAAATTGAAGGAGTAGGCATGGATGGAGGAAAAAGCGGTGGGCCAAGTAATACCGGAAGTGGGACAGAAGTGCGTGTCGATGAAACCAGAGGTAAAAAGGCAAGCGGTGAAAAAGGTCTAGGTTATAGTAAAGTAAAAAATTGAGAGGAAAGCGGAGGTCTAAGTAAAACTGGCAGTGGGACTGGAGTAAATGGCACCCAACGTTGTGGTCCTAGCAGAAGAGAAAGTTGAGTGGACGTTTATGACGCAAAAAGCGGTGGTTGCAGACTGAAACTTTCAGTGGAAAAGGCAGTGGAGGAGCTGATGTTTAAACCTAAACCCGCGCCATACCTTGAAGAAAACTCATTTTTATATAATTCTCCTTTGTAACGGATTTAAAAAATCGTAATTGTACTATGCAAGGTCACAGCTCTACTGCAATATTAAATTGAAATTCTCCCATATACCAATTACAGACGACCACGTTCTTTGAGTCAACTGACCGAAAAAATTATTAACGTAACGCTTGCAAGTGAATAAAAGAGAATAAAAAACAGACCAAATGCCCAATTCCCACATGTATCATAGTATCAAAAGCAGTAATTTTGTTTCAAAACCAACAGAAAATCGTTTCAAAACTGAACTCAAACAATTGACTGAACAAGTCAACTGCATAGAGAAATTTTGATATAAACAACTGACCTTGCTTGCGTTAAATTTTTAATGAAGACTTAGTGTTCATTAAAGGTTGTGTTTGGTTGACGCTCCTTTTTGTTAAAATGCCATTTTGTGCATATTTGATGTTGTAGATCGCGTCTTGCCACCATCTACCTGTATCAATACAATATAAGTTATATAAATATCATTATGTGATTATGCAACTACGAAGATAACGTAGCGTGTAAAAGTTTGTGAGAAGAATTAGTGACACATTTTATACCATTTTACTAGTAGATTAATAATAATTTATATACGATTAAGCGTGCAGTAATGATTCAGTAATGAACTTAATAGATTGCTCTGAGATTAGTTTGTGGGGATTTTCGTTGCTTATTTCAAAACAAAATTGCAGTTTTAGAATTTAGTTTAGAAAAAGAATTTAGTGGTAATTGTAAATAAAAATTGGACAGGTTAGATTTGTGGAGGATTAAAATGGTATGACGGAGGAGAAGGAAGTAGATGTTAATGACAAATATGACAAGCATGCAACAATTTGTGTCAGTTGGACGTTATTTTTGTGGCACTTCTTGGATTGGTGGATACTACTACTGCAGATATCTAATGCAATAATTACTAATTATTAATTAGCACCGATTAGCCTGTCTGACATAAGATTGTGAATTGTCAAATACTCCCAAAATATAGATAGTGGTAAACTCTACTTGCTTATGTTTTTATTTATTTATATTTAACTTGCAATAAAATTGTCAAAATTGGTCGCGTGAGCTGCTCACGGTGGGTACCAAGACCGTAAAAAGAAGGAATCCCCAGTGCTTATCAAGACGTACTATACTTGTCTCACTCTGAATTTCCACACGAAAAAGAGGACCTATGAGGAAATTGCTATCATTCCCTGTAAGACTCTCCGCACTGGAACCGACTTACACCACTTTCCGTTCCTCCCGATCCATGACTTTCTTCACTACCCAGCCTTCCACTTTTCCCTTCTGTGGCCCTTTTGGCTTCATCTTCAACTCCACATCTTCACTTCCCATCAATCTTATTCACTTCACTCTTCAATTTCCCAAGCACCCGCACTACTCATTCTACTAGGACCAACTCTTTTCCCTTCACTGCCCACGGGCCAACTTGGACCACCACTTTCCTGGAACCGGATCCCATTTTACTTGCAATACTTTACACTTTCAGAACCATCGTTTCCGTCTAAAGCCTTAGTAAGGATTCCTTACCAGTACGCATTTAATCATCATCACTATCACCGTCCTTTCGAATTTCAGTTTGAGATTCTAATACATAGGCGTACCCAGAGTCCGTTCCAGGGGGGGTCACGTATGAAGGAATATTATATATGAAGAATCATGCAGATCACTTATTTATAAATTCCTTCCAAAAAATTGACTGAATTCCTACGCCGCACTTTGTGAAACCTAATAATCCAATTTTTCTCTTTGCTAATTATCCCAAGTTGGCAAGAATACAAAATAAAAAAGATGGTTTCAAACATGTTGTAAATTGTTTATTAAAAATCGGAAAACAAGTTTAGCTCTTCCTTTGCAATCTGCAAGTTATGGAGTATTGGAATGTCAAATTATTTACAAATTGGAAGACATTATGTAAACCAAGTTTTAAAATATATGAAACTATCAAACATTTAAATTATAAATTAACCATTTACAGTCCTGGTTTTTTACTAAATCTAGATTAGCTATCGTCTATATTCATTATGTGAAACCAGTGGTATTCATTCTAGAAACACAATATTTAGTATTTGTCATAATCAGGTTTATCAAGGACACCGGATATATGATAGTTTAAATCACAAAATTCTAGTTCTTGAAAAATTTAACAGAAAGGTCCATGAAAAATAACCTACCTACCATTAGGGGAACCGTGTGTGCTTACTAAAATATTTCATGGTGGTTTGAACTGTGAGAGAGTAGCTATACAAATAACCCAATATTTACGACAAAAACGTCTGACCGTTTTTCAGTTTTCTTAAGCATGACTTTAGATTTAAGTTTCCGAACCTAAAACTTTTACGATTCTTTTAAACAAAGTAAACGCTTAAAGAGTGTGTTGCAAAAAAAATTTCTGACAAGCTATCCAACAACGCTTTATTTGTTGATTAAAAAAGTCATGCGCATATCAACAATTGGGCTGTTTTTGGAAACCTCAGTTCAAACTAAATTTCGGTGAAAATTTTGTTTAAAAAGGTAACACAATTTACATTAAGATACTTTTAATTATGCCCTAAAAGTATTTGGTCAATATGAACAGCTTCGTTTTCAAGGTTTTAGGATCAAACGACAAACTTACTTGTTAGTCAAGTGTCAATATTTCCTGAAAAATTGCAAGCCATCAAAAACGCATGTCTTTCTCGTGTTAAAATTTTGTAACACGGTATCCGTTAAAACATAGTATCAGCAGAATCCAACTTCATTTACATTTATCTTAGAAATAAAATCTAAACACCATGTGTAAATTTATTTTACGTTTCGAGTTATCTGGAATATTTATCGCACAAATAAATGTAAACTATACAGAAAATATTGGAATCTAAAAATCACAGTGGCGGTGCCAAATACATAATTCAGAATGACAATTTGAGTGACTGTGAAAGTGTAAAACCGAGATATACTTTTGGTTGTTTAGTGTAGTTTAGTTTAGAAACATCAAACGGAAACATTATTGTAACCATTGCTACTCTTATTTATGTGACTTCAAAGATATAGTATCCGGTATTTTATTGTATAAAGATTCAAACACGAAAAAAAATATTTTTGCCTCCCAGGACGTTAACAAAAGATTTTCCACTAGCATAAGAGATTTCTTAAGAAGTTAAGATTTTTACATGAGTTTGCAAGTTAAAATTACAATCTTTCTCTAAAAGGATTCCCGAAAATACTTGGTTTGTAATATTGACATTTAAAGAGATTTTGTTTAAGTTTTGTTAAATATGCAAAAGGGGAGAAAATCATTTGTAACCTGGGCCTTTGTAATATAAAATTTGAATTTTACGTATTTTGTAATCGGCTTTAAATGGTCTACACCAACACCTATTTACAGTCACAATATTAAAAAACGCGCTACAATTTCATTTTGATGGATTTATAATTTATATTAATAGTGCGTCAAAAATCCGAAACCATCTTTTCACGTATGCAACACACTAGTGATATTTACTGAGTAAAGCTGGCTTTTTATAAAGCGTATATGCGCAGTCATTTGGCAGAAAAGAAGAACACTTACTATTACCATTCCCTAAATTAGGTATGTATTTTTTACTGTTGCAATAATGTTTATGCGAAAAATAAACCATTTGTCAAGTTGGTTGTAACACAGTTTTCATATGCAGTCCCAAGAACTGACATTCTCAAAATAAATTGATGTGAAGAGCAGTATACCTGCTAAAATTTATTTTTGCTACGGTTACGTAGTTTTCCCTCCGAGTTTTTATCTTTTTTTCTCAGATTCCAGGGGGGGTCACAAGCACCCGGTGGACCCCCCCTCGGTACGCGCATGTTCTAATAGCTCGTCCTATCTTCGGTAAACAGTTGTTTGAGCTATCTTAAGAACTTATGATTACCCAAACCCTAACCCTATTCAGCCGGTACCCACAGCCTCTCCACTGCTTCATCCAAATGGACACTGATATTAACGAAACAAGGCGTCCTTCTCCCCTTTTCCACAAGCGTCCCACCTGATATTTTGCTAGTAGTTTTCATGATAACGATGCTGCTAATAAAACCGGTATGATTTTCAAAGGTAGTTTATTTAATTGATCAACAGTGAATTCAAAAGATGCCTAAACGGAAGCTAGTGGTGTACCAACCAAACGGTACTAAATATTGTAAAACAAATGACTAGTCTTTCGTCAGTGAGCAACGTGCAACAAAATTGACAATCAAAACTGAAATTCGAATGAATGTGTCATGTTGGTTAAAGAGTTTACAGAATAAGTGCAATTGAGAGGAGAAATGTAATGTATTCATATCCACCAATCGAATAATTTTCCCAAAAACGGCATCTAACCAATGCAATGCAAATTTTTATTATTTTTTAAAATCCGTTTGTTTAGTAATTCTTCCAAACCTCCTAAGTAATAATATCACACTCGTATGCCGTATACACATGAATTTTGTCTGCGTTTTTTTTACAATTTTCAGAAAGTGTATTTTTACTAAGCACCAACACTAAACTACTTCTATTATTCCAAGTTATTTCTAAAACACAAAACGAAAATCCCCACATATCAATGTTTTGTTCATAATCTCACAAATAAAATCAATATTAAATTATTTAAAACACATTTTTCTAAACCGGATTTGAACATTGCAATTTTTCTAATAGCAAAACCTACTGGACAAGTTTTGGTGATTAAATTGGTGATGCTCATTAATTAATTTTATGACTAAATTCAAGTTTAAGCACACGTCTTAGTGACTAGCAACGTTTTCGAAAATTATTCGTAGAAAAATTATTATTCCTACAAAGTAGGTAGGTTAGTATATGTGGTGTTCTTTACACGGTTAAGTAATGATCATCAGTTCTAGGGCAATTATTAATCAATTTTGAAATGTAAAATGCGACAATACAAAATCCACATTGCTATGTACCTGTGTAGTATGGTTTCATGCACCAACTTCTCACCATTGTTGTGAGTATTATGCACAGTAGGTTTAAGGCAGACTGGATCTTTGCTGGGTAATGGTTTGGATACTATTGAATTCAATATTTTGTGGGTTTCGGGATAGTTGAGTTGAGTTGGGATACACCTTCCATTAGAATTACCATTTTCCAATTCCGTCTTAGGAAAACCCGAGATGCCCAAAATCCTTTACCAAAAAAATGCTTCGAAAGTGGGCCGCTGCATTCCAAATTCACAAGCTTATTCATGATTTTGTAAAACCTTGGCATGAGGCTAAAGTACGGATATTTAATGCAAACTAAGAAAAATGGCAAAAAATTGGATCGAAGACCTTCTGGAAAAGGAGGAAGTGGTGGAGGTCCTAGTCGAAGTAAGACGGAAAGATGAAGATCGGGGGTAGTGGACGGAAAAGACGGGATGGAGGGAGGAGAGGGAAATTTGGAGGAAGGTGAAGATGGTGAAAGAGTAGTAGGTTGAACAAAGGAGAAAGTAAAGGACCGAGCGGATTGGCGAGTGGTTTTCCGAGTATAACTGGAAGTGGATTAGTGTGCGCTAATGAAGGAAAAAGCGGAGTTCCAAGTATTCTTGTCAATTTGCTTAAGTCGTCCTGACTATTCCTAAACTTACTTACGCTTTGACCTAACGTCCTCAATATTGTGCCATCCAGACCCTTTGCCACTTTGCCATTGGTGGTGGGGTGGTCGAAATTGGGGGTGGGGTTGATTAGTAGGCGAACATATTATGCATTGATTACCGAATACCAACAGGGCTAAAGTTGGAGGGATGGAAAGAGGTGGTATTGGTTCTTCTTCTTTTAGGTGGTTCCAGTGTCCATTTGGATGGAGTGAATGTTCGGGTGGATAGCTGATGATATATTGAGTGTGACATATGTCAAAACACTCAAGGAGTCGGAGTCTAGGATAACAAGAATGATGACCGATGACACATTTTTCTTTTCAATGAAAACAAGTAATACCAGCAGATTTCATTATGAAATATTGCGTAGGTACTTGGTAATTTAAAACTATTTCATGTTTCATGTATTAGTACTTTTCTATTTTACTATGCATTGTATTGTGTTGAAAGGAAAATAAAATTTTAAAATGAAAAATTAATGTTTACTAAACTTTGTGTGAAATTGACGCTCTTTTCGGTAAAAATGCCATTTTATGTGTAGTGAGTGTACCAGATAATCGTGTCTTCTTTATTCATTTGTTTTAATCCATGTTGGTCCACAGTACAACTTTACTTCGATACGGTCGTCATGATTTCAGTTTTTCTAAATGATTGATTCACTGCACGTTAAGCAGTTAAAATTAACAAAGTTCCGCCCCTGGAAAAAACTTTTTCTTCCCGGTATCCAGATGTACTCCAAAAATTTCCCGGTGAACACAGGATTTAAAAATTTCCCGACAGACGCATAACGTCACGGCACGTTTCCACAAGTTGACTATAAAACAGGCAGAGCTGACTTATTACATTTAGGCCGACATATGGTTGTATTGTATAAGATAATTTTGCCTAGTGCAACGATTTTACAAAAAAATAAAAGACATTGTGAAATAGTATAAACTTTTGTAAAATAGTAAACATATATAAACTAACAGAATGGAAAGTTTTAAAAAAACAACGGAAAATGTGCTTTGTAGAGAAATGGAAAATTCTGGTTTTAAAAGGAGAATATTTAATACAAAATCATTTTTAATCCGTAAAGCAGTAAGATATACTACTATTTTATTAAATGCGTAATGTCAAAAATCTTAAGGGAATGGCTTTAGTCATGAACATTAAAGACAAGGTAATTTTGTGTGGCATCGGGAAAAATCTTGTCTGAAAATTAAAGAGATCGCATAAGACTGATAAATACTGAATAAAAATGGATCATTATTCCAAAAAACAAGCGAAGGCTTGTATAAAGCGGGAAAATTGTATTAAGCTCGAAAAAATTGGTATGCCTAAATATGGAAAGTTTTTGTATGAAAATCAGTAATTTTTTATATGAAACCTGAATTCTTAAAAATTAAATCTGGTTATTTTATCCGAAACTAGGAAAACTGCATAAATTTGGACAAAATCTGTATAAATCTGAAAAAAAATTTGTACCAAATAAAAAGCTCCGTGTAAAAGCGAGAGCAGGTTCCATTGCCAATTTTAAATCGCAAAACTTAATTCTGTTAGACAAAAATCTCTTGCAAAATCGGGAAGTCTCATGAAGTATCGCGAAATTTTGAACATATCGTTCATTATTTTGATGTTACTTCCCCATTTTCGTTCTACTGCCGTTTCCTTCGTTCGTTCGTTCGTTTCATTTCACTTTCCTCTTTTTTTCATTTCCTAATTTTCCCCTCTCCCGTGCCTTTCCTTTTCTCTTCCTTCCCGTTTCTGTTTTTTCTTATTTTCTTTTACTCCACTTGGCTTGAAATTTCCCGGTATCCTAGATACCAGGATACCGAGTTTTTTCCGGCGGCGTTTAACGCATTTTCAAACATTTTTATATGCTTTTATGCTTATTAATTTTTAATTTATTACTAAAACTCAAGCTGTTTTCTTCTTTTTCATTTGCAAATGTAAATCAATATTTCGTCGTGGTATTTTATTCTTAAAGAATAACAAAGGACATTCGTGGCAGGCATTGTATCTTACAATGTATATTTTTACCCTCAAGTTCAACTGCAAATTGGCAGGTGTGCAAACTATTCAACTTATGTATTTCATTCAGTCTAAAATGTTCAATCAAACACGTGTTTTTATTTATTCATTTAATTATACGTTTTATGTTTGCTAACATTGCTTTTATTGAGTAGTTTTTTCAAGGAAGTTTTCAAACTCCTTTCTAGGGTTTCTTATTCCACTATTTTTTTTGAAATTCTTTCTACCCATCTGCAATTAAATCAATCATTTCAGTTATGCTAATTGTAAAGCTGTCTTTTTTGTGCGTAAAATTGCATGCATTTTGAATATATGTAAATATTTCATAGAATGTTTGCTGAGGTTTTAGACACAGTCAAAGGGATTAAAGAAAACTGGGAACATATGGAAGGGTATGGAGGATAGGACACGGGAAAAGTGAAAAGGTGGTGGGTGGTGGTGGCTGATGGAGTGGGTTTGAATGGAGGGACTTGGGGATCATCCACTAATGACGTCACTTTTATGGGTTGATGGGTCACTCTGGTTAAAAGGTGACGGTCTATGTTAAGTGCCCTATACTCTAATGTTAAAAAATAGTGACAGGGGTCAGTGGGTCACTCGAAAAATCGGGATTTTAAAGTGACGTCATTAGTGGATGATGCCTTGTCATTGAGGTGACAAAGTTGATTTGGGGGAAGGGGAACAAGAAAGCGTGGCAGGTTACGATGGAGGTGACTTGGATTCTTCAGCTGACCGAGGAAATGATAAGAAGCCGAATAGGAAACGAGGAGAAGATACGACATCCTTGGGAGTGAAATTAGCTCCTGGTTTTTCTTGGGCCATTGTCATTGATGACACCAGTTGTCAAACCAGGTGGTAAAACCGGGTGACAAACCGCTGCTGGAGGAGGAGGGAACATTATCTTTAAGTACATGTTATAGGGACATATTATAGGAAGTTAACATTAGCTTTAATGAGAACTCCCTTGCAAGAGAAGTGCTATGGAGGGAACCATGATGGCATTCCATTTTATTCCTTCACGGAAATACAATGAAGCTCAAGGACTGTTCCAGGCTTTCTAGGCTCTGGTGGAACTCCTTATCTTAGCCAATCCGGTAAGATGGTGAAGCTTGATAGGCGTATAATCCAAGAGGAGGATCTCACAACTGCAATAAAGTCATTTTAAAGCAAGTACAAGCTTATAGCACATAGCACATTTCCCGTCGTTTCTTCGAAACTTTTCCATATTATTACCTAATTTACATTTTTTTACTAAGCATTTTACAAAACTTGTCCACATTTTCACAATTTCTTTTCATTTTTTCTGAATCAACTCAACTCTGCCAGTTTTATAGTCAATTGGTGAGTATCGTGTCCTTTCGTTATATGTCTAGCGGAAAACATTTTATTTTGTGTTCACCGGGAAATAATTTTAGTACCTCTACCTTTAGTACATTTTTTAGTTTGCATTAAATTGTAATCGCGCCTGGAAAAAACTTTTTTCCTCAGGCGCGATTCCAATTTAATGCAGAGAACCCCGGAAGCTAAGCAGACCCTCCTCCATAAGTTGCCGCATCTTCCTGGTTTCACTCCCTCGAGTTTCAGGTGCCCTCCCTCGCTCCAACTTTAATTTCTTTTACCAAAAGCAAGATAACCTCCGCCATGAGCCCCTCACGCATTTGTTTGCCGAACCAACCTTGCCCCACAGTGGCCGCGGAACGTGTTTTGACGAGGTGGTGACAAGTTCATATACAATTTTTTGTCCGCTAAAAAATCCGGAAAGCTGATTTTTTGTCATTTTATTTATTGGAAGAAATTAGGTTTTAAATACAACTTAAATTGTAGTTTAATAACGTGTTTTCATTCGTTCTTTATGCATGCAAGTATATTTAGTCAGCCTGATTTGGCCAACGCCAACTCTTTTGTATGTAACATGAAGTGATCCATAAGTAAGTGATAGTGGGTTGAATGCTTTGTACACATATGAGCTATAAAATATAACTACAGGAAAAGCATCTATTGAAAATTTGACTGTTCAGGTTTAAAACAAATTGACTCTGAAGAACAATTTGACGTATGATATGTCATGGCAAAAACAGTAAAATATATCTGGAAACGTTAGTGAAAAAAGTATTATAGAAAATTCATAACTGCATGTTTACCGTGATTTACTACATTGTTAGCATAAGCAAGCACTGGTTTGCATTAAGTTTTAAATATTACGTTGTATTGTTGTTAGTAAAGTATATATGAATTAAATTGAAATTAATATAAGGCATTTGACTGGCATTTATAAAAAGACTACGAAAATCCGATTAATCAGCATATCAGCAGGCCTCTAATGTTGAAATTGTATGGAACTAGTATTAAGTATTAAAGATGTAGTTTCATATTTTTATAAGATATATACTACAATTGTCCTTTGATTCATAGATAAATACTTTGATTTTTTTAAATCACGCTTTCTGAAAGTTTCATCAACTTGCCGTTAAGCTAAAACACCTGTATTAGTAAAGGCGTTCTTGTAGCAAAAACACGTTGTAGTCTTATAACTTGCCTTCTTTAAAAATTAAATGTGATTTGCATACCAAGTGAAGGCATCGTATTGCGCTCTAGTTTAAATGGTCGTTTAGCATGAACTGATCGACACCACTGAGTTTACGTGAACTTATTTAGCAGGTAGAGTAACAATCAAAGAGGTTGAGTTATGGTTTTAAGCTTTGCCGTGTAGTTTCAGGGTGTGATTAACGAAGTTCGATGATATCAATATCAAACCTTGCAATTGTTTAAATATTTACCGTGTTGAAGCGTGTATCAAAAAGCCTAAACACAAAATTTAACATATCTCAAAATTTTGCCGAGTTTGGTACTAACAAACTTGTCGAATTTGATGAACTTGCCGTCATTCAAAATAATAAACTTCAGTGCAAAATTTAATAAAAATAACTAAAACTCATATGTGTACTGTGTGTACTGTACTCATATGTGTATACTTACTTTTAACTTGCTAATTAGGTTCGCGGGAACCAAACGGCTTCGATCCGTCTATTTTAACTACAGCCCAATAAAATGCTATGAGCAAGAAATCCATGATGGATTAGAGTTGGGTAATTCTGATGTAGATCTGTACGTAGTAAAAGTTCATATTTTTTAGAGGGCACACGAATGAAGAATTTATAACTAAGAATTTATACGACCACGCGGTGACATATAAGTATTATATAATTGGTCTTCATAAATATGCAAAGAAATTTAATACGATAACTGGTGAAACAATTGCTTTCTTGAAACTGTTTTCACTACATGTTTTATACACTTTACATTTCAATGACAAAGTTTATACAAACGTAATATAATATTACTAATATTCCTTAATTTGCTTTAAGGGTTCTTGGGAAAAGACTTCCGCATTTCCGGTTAATTACTTTACAATAACATTCCAGAAAATAAAAACTCTAATTTTAAATGTTTAATTGTTTGATATCTAACAGTACGCTTATCACAAAAACGTTAGCATATTGAATCAGTAAGCTAAGGCTAAAGACGGAAAATGAATTAGAGAACCGAAAATCCTACTTTCCTCGAGTAAAATCGTAATCCTGTTTTTTACAATTTAATTATAGAAAAATTGAATAATTTTCGTAATAATATTTACGTATCTGATAACGTATCTGAATTTGCATGACTATGCGTTGTAAACTACAGTTATATTACTATGTGTATGGTGTGGTAAGTTAAGTTGTTTAAATGTACACTTATGATCAAAGTGTCTTATATCATAGGTTTCGTTTCATAAGCAGTCGCTTTCTTAATTAACTGATTGAAGTAATCCCCACACAACGATCAAAACTGGTACGCTAACACTAACAACTAATTGAGTCTAAAATGAATCTGCTAAAACACAAGTAATCTAAAGTAAATAAAATTAATTTTTTGCTAGATACAATACAATTAGTGCTGAGCTGACAAAATGGAACTGTAATCAGTAATATGATGGGTATATGATTTAATGCCTTCAAGGCATTCCCTTGTAATATTCAGTGGTACTGTGAAATTCCGTCTACCTCAGTTTCTTATATTGATATGAATATCTCTTACGTGGTCAAAATCGAGGGGGTGAAAATGATACGATTTCCCCGTCCGTTTTTTCGAGGTGGGGATTTGTCACCACCCTCCCCACCTTCTCCGCGGCCTATGTTGCCCCAAGTATAACTTCTGCACCCAATGCAAAGTCCAATGAGATTCCAGATCACCCCACTGCCCATTGAACTGGGACCACCGCTTTATGCTATACTTAATCCACTTCCTGTCTTTCTTAGACCACCACTTTGGATGCCATCCACTCCAGCCCCTCTTCCAGTTTTGCTTGGACCTCCTCTTTTCCTTCTATCTACACCTCCTTCACCGCCTGCATTACTCGGACAACCACTTCTGGTTCCATTGACACACACTATTTTACCATTTCCGGCCTTCCTTCTCTCACAATTTTCCTCCGTTCACTCCTCTAGGTTTACTTAGAACTCCATTTTTCCTTCTTCTCACCCATACCGCTGGAAAAAATCGTTTTTTCCCGGTATGCTGTGTTGCTCAAAAGATTTCCCACTGATAATATAACTAAAATATTGCAAGGAATGGTTGGGACACCCACTCCTCCAGTTTTCATTCCTTCCGGTTCATGACTGATTACTTTTCAAAACATTTAAAAACCCAAATATCCCAATTACTGCTTGCCACAAGGCTTAGTTTGCGAAATCGTTTTCAAGCCCACAAATAGAGACGTTGAAGTTAGAACTTAAAAAAGTGCAAGAAAGGCCAATTAAACAGATTCAACAACTGTAAATTTGATTTTTAATCAAGATTATGACTTGTGAAGAGACGTCGTATAAGCTTGATTTACCAGGAGGGCATAAAAATCCATTCGACTAATTTCCAAATATCTTTGTAAAACCCCATACGATTCGGATTTACCATTTAAAGCATTTTTGAATTTCGGACAAATCGTTCGTACAAAAATTGTAATATTGGCGATTAATCACAATTGCTTTACAAATTTTGCATAAACTACTTGACACAGCATAGAAATTTTATATTACCGTGCGTTTAACAGTTTTAGTAAGCTGCTTAATTCATTGCTTCAACCAAATTTTCTACAGCAGTAAAATCTCAGTTCAAACATTTGCAGGTTGCTAAAATTGCTTGCAAATATAATCACTCCCTTTACCATCTACACATCAGAATCAACAATAAATATATGCATCGAAGAAAACCAGCAAATGTTCAGATATTGAATAATTTATATACGCTAGTAGAAGCTGGCATATGGTAAGCTTCAGGAGAACATACTTACAAAGCTCAAAATCAAAGATGCACTTTTTAAAAGTCGACCATACATATAATTCACCCAGGTAAACGTTGAGAATTTTTGGATCCGATCAATACTTGACTTTAGCGACACTGTCGCTGCGACAAAAATAGAAATATAAAATTAAGGTATTAAGTAATTTGAGTTTCTTTAATAAACAAAGTCACTTTGAAACTTTCAATTCATATGCAACTTCTATTTAAACTTATATATACAGTTAACAATTTTGAAAAAATATGTGTTAAAAAATATTTGTGCCTCTAGCTAGCGTCAGACCTGGGTGCGCCACTGAGGTTATTCCAATTTTTGTCCAAACGTTTTCTACAAACTCGGAAACGTTTTATGAAGAAATCGGCTCGAAAATCGCGATTTTTAGAAATTGCCGTTCTATGGTTAATTTAGCATTTAAGTTTGCTTACTTAGAAAGCTAGAAACCTAATTGCACAGTACAACCACATTAACTGATCTTGTCAAATGTTTTCTATATTTTCTGTTGTCCAAATTTCATTGTACTATTTTGCTTTCGTAATTTCTACTTGGTTTATTCGTAGAATTAAAAACCGACTTTCTAAGCCAAAAATGGTGGGAAAATAGTTCACTTCGGATTAATTTGGATTTTCTAAGTTAATTAATTGGTTAAATAATTAATTACTGATTGGCGGTGGTTTAGATTCCTCTGCTGAGGAGACAGGATTCTAAATTCGGACCAAATACCCGGCGTCCGTGAAGAAAGTGAGTGAATCAGGTTCGGGATGTACTACTCAACTGGAAGAGAATGTAAAATGATAAGATGATTGATTTAGATTGATTTGATGTGCAAGTGTGCAAGTATGAAAGACAAGGGCATCCGCCATCAGTACACGGTTATGTTGATTCATGGTAAACGGTTGCATAATACTCAAGACAACTAGGAGGAGATCCGGGGGATATCTGATGGTTGGTGGACGAAGAGTTTCAGGTTCAATCAAACCTTAAATCCCGTTTGTCGCAACGCAAAGCTCTGACAAAAACCATCTGGATCTACTCCGAGAAACCACCAAAAAGTTACGCTTTATTTCACGTCTTACAAACATCCAAATGAACTCGTGGATAGCAAAACCGAACACATATAACTGATTTTCACCCCATCAAAATCCTCTATCCTTAACCACCTTAGCCCTAGACGAATTCCATTACCCGTCTAAAACTTTACCAAAACCAGCATAATAATTATCGTCCTCTTCATTCACTCCTTTATCAAAACCAACAGCAGCAGCCGAAACTTTTGTTGAGCTGGTGTATCAGGTACTACAACAATTTGAAATTTGTGCAAACGTCTATCTTTAAACTCTCAAAAAGACTACTTCGAATTGTTGGAAATAGCAGGTTCTGTTTAAACATTTGTTTTTGTACAACTTTTTGTCTTTTGAGCATTAAAATGTTCACGAAAAACGAATATTACTCATGCTTTTGTATTTAAATTTTTTAAATGCACGAAAATTGAGCACTACTTTTCAGTTTTATTTGCTTCAGTTCAGTAGTGAGCACTATTAGTATACTGCAACTGTATACTGTTTTGTACGCCTGCCTAACTGAGAAAACCATCCTTTCACCAGTTTGATAACATTAGCTTTGTTGCGTTAAAGTGCCAACTGATTCTGTTGGAACTATGGGGACAGTGTATGTAGTACTAGATTTGTGGATATTCTTTCCTGACCAGCATGGTTTACAAACAACTTGTTGATTAGCACAGCTTGACAATCATATTTATTATTATCTTGTCTTACAAAGCAATTCAAAGCTAAGTATAGAAAGCCATGAAAAGGCTTCTGAACCTGGAAAGAACTGTCCCACTTTTGAAGCGCTTTGGGAGGAAATTGTGTACTTCTGAGGTTTCTCTAAGACATGGGGAATAATACGGGGTTCCACTGTTCCACCATTCCACTGGATACATGTAGAACGACAGGAGAGTAGAGGTTGCGAAGCTGAATAGGAGGATGATTGCAACTCTTCTTAGCTTCGTCATAACCGCGAGTTCCCACCTTCATCCCCTTTGCTCCCACCTTCATCAGTGGCGTAGATAGAGGGGGCACGGGGGGCACGTGCCCCCCTCAGATGGGCGGACCATGTTCCGGCACTTAACAGTTTTGATGTTTTTTTGCAAATTTATGTTCGATTTGGTAATGTATGAATACGAATATAAAAAATCGTCAGAACTTTGTCAATAGTAATTTTGATAAACAGAACAGTAATTTTGTCAATTTTCCAGAAAACGTCCCAACTTTTTTCGAATTTACTTACGCTTTCGTATAATTTGTTTGACAAAGCAGTTAGAGACTTCCACCTAATTTCCTGAATATTGTCACCCGGACTTCTTGCCACTGGTAGGGTGGTCGAGTGTGGGAGGTGGACATAATTAGCAGGCAAACATATTGGGGGTCGGGGACCAAGTGCCCAAAGGGCCAAAGACGGAAAATCGCGTGTATGACTGGAGCATGAACATTTGGATGAAAGTTTTAACGATTAGTAGCGAAAGCGTTTTAAGATTAATTTTGAGTGGAAAAAGAAAAAGATAGTAATTTGGAGTGAAGAGAGTTTTTGACGATGCTGTTGATGCTAGTACAAGTAGTAATAGCACATAAGACATTGTTAATTTGAAACGAAAACTTTATCGAAAACAAAGTTGCATATGTGTTTGTTTGACGCTTTTGTTGGGATAATGCAGCATCTAGTGGTGTTTATTTGCGTATATAATGGTAACCGTTTCATTGATTTTATTGAAACTGAAACACTTTAACATTTTACAACATATCACAAACATGTTTCATCCATCAGGACTTTATTCGTTAGTTGATAAATATATTTAATTAAGACTGTTTAAAAACATTTAATGTCAATGCCCTGCAAAGTCAAAATACAGAATTTTAAAAATCTCAACTACTTAAGTAAAAAAGATCCGTAATGCAAAAAAGTGTCGTCCTTAATGACATGATACTATTTTGGGTGATAGACAGTACACTAACTACACCAATGATATTAGTAACAGAGGCTAAAATAGGCGCGTTTTGAGCGTGATTTCCACGCGGGCCGGGCCAGGTACCCAAAGGCTTGGGGCCGGGATCCGGCCGTCCGCACAAGATATAATAAAATAAAACTGTTTGTTAAAATGGAAAATCTGAAAGAAATTTAATATGTGTTGACATACTTCAATGCCAGTAGTATTACACGAAAATTAAGTAGTATACAAAGCAGTATTTGTGTTTTGTTGGTCAACCGAATGGCCATGTTCTTGTTACGCTTCCAAGGTATTCGTATTGTTTATCCGTGCACCCAACTTTCAATGCCTTGTTTTTATAAGGCAGACAAATTATTTTCCTTATGTGCGCAATAATTATTATTTTTACCCAAACGTCTGGCTACTGTCACCAGATTACCAGAAGTACAGAAACAAGGTTTTGGCTTTGCAAGCAAATATTAAGCCAACAGAGTTTGATGGACAGTTTGGCGATGAAAAATATCAATGTTTTAAAGATGACCGCTTATAACTTGATCTATTTTAAATTGAGAGGTTGTTGACAAGGCAACGAAAATTTACGTCCTAATAGTCGGGTAAAAAACAAGAAAAGCAAAAATCAAATAAGCGTTAATTATGAAAATTAATGTACTAATCTGAAAGAAAAGAGCAATTGTTAAAAAAATAGAATCGTAGAAGTGCCAGTAACTCCGTCCGAGTAATATTAAACCCCGTAGACCATTAAAAGTTGTAGCAGAGCACATAAATGTGAGTTACAAATGTACTATTTAAACATTCCTTTGAAATCACAAATTAGCTACCATGTAATCCAAAGCACTCCACAATGACAGAGCCTCAGATGCAGCAATAAATACAAAATAATTGGTCTGGATGCAAACTCACTTTCACATTTATCTTTTTCTAGCGTGTTTTCTATTTAGGTATTTACTGATGACTAGTTCGATTCTGTCAAGTTTTGTTACAATTTATAAGAATTTTAAAATTAATTAAGCTTGATTTTAATACTGTTTACAACTACTGCTTACATTAATCCTTTGCGTCGTTCAAGATTTCTATTTTATAAATCGGTGTCAATACGTCCTGTTTTATGATGTTTAGATGATGGTTCGATTTATTCCAAAGAGTTTTGTGTTAAAATTATTTCCACAATGCAATACTACTAGTGTAGCAATACTCTTGAAATAACAATTGTATTAATACATCCTTTCGTTGAAACCTAAGAAAGAACCGACGATGTCATAAAATGGATATATCTAAAGAATTTATTCAGTAATAGCTAACATTTTAAACTTGGAAAAGAAAGTTTGAGTTTATAAAAAATCTCTTACCATCATCCGTAAACGTAAAGCCCGTACATTCTCCTTATAAAGTTTAAACTCCTACAATACTATGCAAAGCTAAACATTGAGTTTCTTATAATTATAATCCAATTTGAAAAAAAGGAACAAACCTTACTAGATAACTTGATATATTATATCACGGATGCAGTCTACGTTTCTGATGGATTTGAAATTGTTTTTTTTAAATCCTTTAAAAATAGTTTGAAGCTTCTCTTTTCTTGAACTATTTCAAATTAGATCGCTTCAAAACTACAATTCACTTCTAAAGTACCAATACTAATCTTATTACTTGAGCAAGATTTTACAGCATGGTACAAGAGCTTAGTTAAAATTGATACACCACATTAAAATTTTTAAGAGAAATAATTATGAAAATTGGAAAAAAGTCACGTTAAAAGTTTTAACGTGACTTTTTTCCAATTTTAAGCAGCTTTAACTTAAAACATATCACGCGGGCCGGGCCAGGGCTACTTTAGTTACTGTATACACCACATAACAGCTGTATAATAATTAGCAAGCAAAATACCATGCTTAAACAGCTAGTATTAAAAGCGTCCTCCGCTTTATTTATTTTTACTCGTAGGTTCTAGATCAAACAAACTATATACACTAATAAACTGCTTTGACTGCATTAAAAAATCAGTCCATTTTTTATCCTTCTCGGGGTACTATCCCCGTTGAGACAAAAATACAAATAACTTTAAGACTTTCCATTTCAGTTACAACAAAACGACGTGGTTGCTCCTGCTTTAGATGAGTCGCACTTTATTGATGATAATTGGTTTCAATTGCACTCATGATCCCTCTGGCGCGCTTATTTTTATTATCGAGCGCTAATCTAGCGCTTTTTTATTTCTAGTGTGCTGTGGGGTTTGATATTTAGTCGTGGGGACCCAGTATCCCAAAAGGCGCCAAACTAGCGCTCTAACTTGTACTACGTGGAAATTCCAGCGTGCTATTCCTTCATGCTTGTATTGAAATAAAGATGGAATCGTCTCCCAAACTCAGGACGGTAATGCCAACATTTATGGAAGGAGCCGACAGCCCTGCTTACTTGCTTACCAAATCAATTTGTCTGAAGGGGCACCAGCAACAACCCAAGCAGAAAGCCGTTTAAAACTTAGATTAAAACTGTTAGCAGGTCATCAGTTTCTCAAATTGTACCAGAACAAAAAGGAAATCATGCCTCTGTCAGGCAAGAAACCATGGAGTGATACGTGCTGTGCATGTGCCTGTTGTCCCATTCTGCTCAAGTATGCAATAACAGCAGAATTCTTATTTTGGCATTAAGTGTACAAAATGCCAATATTTGTTGCAATAGTTTTCTGAAAAATCACAATTTAAATGTCCTTAGCTTCTTCCTTCATAAAACCTTTAAATCCCTTGATACACCCTAGTCTATGCAACATAAATCGCTAAGCACTCAATTCATTGAAAAATTAATGCAACAATACGCAAAAAATGGATAATTTTACAATTATCATAACTGAGATGATTGATGTAATTGCAGATAGATAGATAGAATTTTAAAACATTTGAATGAAAAGCGTAAAAGGAAGTTTACGGCTTGTATAAATACGAAGCATTTAAACGCCAATTTGACTGAATTGAAACTTGATGGGATTAATCGTGGTATAGATCCCGCAGTCGGACATTATTTATGGTATTGGACTATTAGGATTCCCGTAACATACAGCATGTAATACGCTTCATTGCATAAGTTACTCCAGTTACTCTACAAAAATATTGCTGAAACGCACATTTTGAATTTTTGTTAATCTCATCAAACTCAATGCTTTAAAATTTCTTTGTACATATTGAAATAATTTTAAATAAACCAATTTAGTCCACTATAGCGCATATATATTTCCAACACTGGCTTAATTATCATGTGACGAGTTAATTAAGCATGAAAATTAGTCGTTATAAATTAAAGTTTTAACATTAACTTAGCCAATTTCGTAGAAAAGCAACTCCGCATTTTCATGTCCACTCCAATGTATAGAAAATGACATTTAGCGGATTATCCGTTATCTTAAGTTTGCTTGAAATGAGTTTGTTACTGAAAAATGTTGATCTGATTCTTTGAAAGTGACATGAACTAAAGTAATGTTATCATAAAATGCCATTTTTTGCGTTTTTATTCCAGCAATATTATGCATGACTAGACCAAATTTGCAGTGTTTTCTTTACAGCAAACTCACCTGTGGATTTCGTCAACAGGTAAGTATTTCAGCCTTTGCTGTGAACATCCTTTTACGCTGCATACACCGTGAAGGTAGAATCAGTAGTTATTGTGTACTTACATATGCGTAAAACATTCTATATTCTTAATTTAAAAAGCAAGAAGCCGCTCATAAACCAACTAACATATAAAACCTTTTCGTTGAGAGAACAGACAGACAACTCTTTAGTTGTGTGAGTATAAAAAATGCAAGTATAAAACTTAAGAGTGATTCATACGCTTTTTTACATTCGCATGTCATGAACAAAGTGAGCTCAGAAAAGTTACTAATAATTTTTGAAATAGCATGTGTGAGCCATTTTTAAGCCAAACTTAATTTTAAAAGTCAAATATCGAGGTCTTAGCTCCTGAATCCAAATGGCGAAGCAGACGTATTCAGCGATTCGGCAAAATTAATAACCATCTGGAAAACATTGTAGCATATAGCTATTTTCTGGCCATCATGATACATGAAAATATCTTGCAACTGAAGTAAATTCATTCTGCAAATGTTTTATGCATTTTCGGCTTTCCTTCATTTTTATTATTTTATTGCTTGTATGCCACTTAAAAGCCAGCTTGCATAAAAATCTTCATGAAAAAACAATACAACTTTTGAAGAATAAGCTGATACATTTTATTTTATTGGACATAGCCTGCCACCCAACGCCAAAACGCAGTTTTGGCGTTGGGTGGCAGGCTCACAATCATCAGCTGATTAGCTGACATTTTGCTTGAAATTCATGAACAAACGTATGTTAAGTTAAGTAAAAATACCTTAACATAAAATACCATTTTAGCATAGGATACCCGAAGCACATAATAGATAACAATCATAAGCTTGAGAATGATTCAAAATGACTGGACGACAGTTTAAATTCTAAACTATAGAAATGTTCCTATTGCATAATATACGCTATGGGCTTCACCTTCCTTCATGACCGGCTAAGATAAGGAGTTCCACGAGAGCCTGGGGTAATCATTTTAGCCATTGAGCCTCGTGACGTTTTTGTGAGGGAAACTCGTTCAAGGAATATAACGGAGTGCCACCATCATTTTCCCCTCTAACGGCTAAAGGGATAAATAATATCATACACATCGTGACAAGTTCTATATAGCTTGCAAAAAAATCCATGGAGCTCAGTAAAGGTGCAAAGTGCACCCTTAGTTAACCTTTTCAGGTCCAACTTAATTATTTCCTTATCATTATTACGGTAATCATGAAGCAGATGAATGAAAGTGAACTGAATCAACTTAACATCAATAGCTTGAAAAAAGGGACTTGAAACAATAGCTGAAAACTACTTAAAATCGCTAAAAATTACTTTAAAATAACTTTCTTAAACAACTTTAAAATGCAACTCAACTTAAATGAAACATTAACTCAAGGAAAACGCAAATCGTAAATGACACCTCAAAATCTTTGAAATATTCGTTAATCTCTAAATGTTGACAGCAATAACAATCGCAGATAAATAAAAATTCAGCTGTGCTCTACCAATTATTATAAAGTGCATTAAAAAGTTGAGCTGATACTCAAATCCCATCAAGCATTGTCATCCAATTTTCATTGCCTTGGTTATGCAAAGTTGCATTGTGGAATTTTTAATTTGAGGACATTTAGATTCATTTGCTGCATGATAACCGTAATAATTATAAGGAGATAATTATTTGGACTTGAAAAGGTTAATTAAAGGTGCACTTTGCACCTTTACTGACAAGAAGTACCTTTCTTTGACTACGCACAAACTGAAATGGAATACATCATTTCTGGTAGATTTGGGTGCGTAGATTACGATGGTGCCCGTGAAAATCCCGAATGGGCCTTTGCTGAAACGCTGGCAGCGTTGGACTCCGCCCGACGTAAGCGTTAATGCAGTGCTTAATACACAGCAGCAACCACTGGAAAGCGCAAGCTTTTTGCTTCTCCCCCATATCTTCACTCCATTTTATTCCAGCCTGTGCAAGAGAGAGAGAGAGAGCGCGCGCGGCGGAGGTGAGCGGGGGAGGAGCTTCTGCTGTAGGCTGCAGCAGTGTGTTGGAGAGAAGAAAAAAGAAGTGAAGGGGAGGAGCGCAAGTGAGACTTCCAAGTGCTCGATGCGGTGTAGTAAGCACGGGATTAACGCTTACGGCGGGCGGCGTCCAACGCTGCCAGCGTCTCTGCAAAGGTCCATTCGGAATTTTAACGGGCACCATCGTAATCTACGCACCCAAATCTACCAGAAATGATGTATTTCATTTCTGTTTGTGCGTAGTCAAAGAAAGGTACTCCTTGTGAGTTCCATAGATTTTTTGCAAGCTACATATATAGAACTTGTCACGATATGTGTATGATATTATTTATCCCTTTAGCCGTTAGTCCCTTCCACCGCATTTCTCCTCTTTAAAAGGGGTCCTCATTACAGCTAAGCTTGGGGTTCCTCCTCATGCAGCAGTGGCGTGTCGTTTGGTTTCACGACCTTGTCTGGCAACTTGTGTCATCAACGACAATGGTCCAAGATACTGAGCTAACTTCAGTTCCAACGTCCAACTTTGAATTGTCACTTTCTCCCTTCTCGGTTCCCATCCATCCTAATCCACCCCAATTTTCTTTTCCGTTTTTATTTTCGCTGAAACCGGAAGCAGCACCGTTTGGTTCCCTCCATCCATCTCAAGCTTATTAACCGACATAAATAACGCTCCGATCCAATCGCTCTGACAAAACCACTTCCTTCTTCATCTCCTCGATTCCCTCCGATAACCCAAAATAGAAAAATTGCTCAAAATCGGCGAAAATAAAATCCAGGTTGTGTCAAATGTCGTGTCACCTAACCCCAAAAAGATGGATCGATAAAATTTTAATACAGTCGAATAAAAAGGTTTGAAAGGAAATTTAAGACTTTAGAAAAACGAGCATTTGAACACCGAAAAGCCGAAACTTGCAACTTGGTGGGTAAAATGTTTAGAACAGATATTCTATTGACACTGATTTTGACAGGCCTATTAAGATTTATTCGCTTGTCAGGGGTAGAAAATATTCATTTTGTATAATCATTTGATATGCAGTTATTTTTCAGTTGTAATTACTCTGTATCTGTTAATGAATTTTAAAGTTGACAAAAACTCTTAAAAATACACAGATACATAGTCAACGCAAAAAAGTACAAATAATTCCAACTCTAGTGCAGATAAGTTTCAAATGTAACTTAAAGTTTATGCGTAAATAAACAGCTAATTAATTTTCCCGTCCGGTCTACCAAAAATTTTGGTCTCCCCCCTGTCTGATTGTATCCTTGTAGAACCTGTGTGCAAAATCGTTTTCTTTATGAAAAAAGGGAACATATTTACAAAAAATTGAAATAATGGACCAATAGATATACTTGACATACAAATCAGCGTTGAAAAGGTTTTAATCTGATCAAAAATTAGACTTCAGTAATTGCAAAATTTATACAAATGCTGAATATCATAAAAATCATAAAAAATTTTAAAAATATTAACCATTGAAAATTTCAATGTTTATGCAGCTTGGCACAAAAACTATTGATTACTTGAAAATTTAGTAAAAAAATAAATGGTAAAAAAAGTTGTGCCTCTAACAAGCTTCAGACCTGGGAACGCCACTGAATCTCAAACTTAAATCCCAAAGGATGGAATAGGTGGTGGTAAGGATGCGGAGAAGGTCTTGAAGCATTACAAGTAAGATAGAGGTCTATAATCCATTCCAAACCACTTTCTGGTTTGGTCTGGGGAAGGTGGGAGTGCGAGGGCTAGTGGAGGGAAAACCGGTGGTCCCACTGGAAGTGGCCTGGGGTGGATGGATGGTCCAAGTAAAACAGGAAGTGGAGTTTCCGGAGTTGGTGTGAAGCGGCGGCCCCAGTAGAAAAGGCAGTGGAGAAACTGATGTCGAAGATAAACTGGCAGCCCATTGTTTAATGGAGAAAGCAAGTTCTGTGTCTGAATCCGCGGGATCCCGGGAATTGGATTCTGTTGAGGATGGTGAAGGGGGTGAATTAGATGAGGATGGAATGAAAGCTGAAGGTGTTAACTTTGGCAGCAAGGTATGTGGAATAATTGGGAAAGCTAGAGACACTCAGGTTAAAGGGTTACTGCTGGCTCAACGAAAAAACCAGGTAAGGAATCGGAATTGGCTCGTGGGAGTGGTGAGGCATCCCAAACTGGAGTAGAGGGGAAAGTGGCGATTCTAATGGAGCATGAGGAACCTCTAGCGAGGATGTTTTGACCGTTTAAGCCAGTGGAAGAAATGAAACGGGACAAGGTGCTTTAGGTTTTGTTGATAATGAAAATTTAATTGCATTTAAATGAAATTGTTTGTTATGAAAATATTATTACCTGCATTTATTATAATATGTATTACTTTGGAAGGAAAATAATTTTAATAAAATATTACCACGCGTATCAAGGCTTGAGTTTCATTGACGCCCTTTTCTGTAAAAACGCTGCATTGTGTGCTGTTAGTTTAATAGGTCCTATTGGTTCCTTAATAATGTATGTTAATATTTCAAACATTCCATCATACCAAATTCAATCGTTTAAATCGTCAGTTTTTTTAAAGCACCTAGACTTTGTTTGCCGTAGATACAGATACTGTAACGGGTAAGCTCTGTACAAGTAGCGTCAGTGCTGCATAGTGACAAATTGTTTACCATTTTTTATGAAGTATTTCATCTATACTTCAGGTCGCTAGCGTGAAATTTTACGAATATCGCTGCTTACTTTCGAACTTGGTGTCCATGTGTTCGTGTTGGAACAATGCAAAGTGGTACAAAAACGCTATTGAATGATGATAATCATACAAAACCAGATTTTGTATTCATAAAATACGACAAATGGGATGATTTACTACATGGAAAGTAGTACAAAAATGCTATTGGATGATGAAGTCATATTAATTGATGACTGCAGTGATAGTGGTACAAAAATTTAGATTGCAGTTTGCACAAATCAGTATACGCCAAAATTCATCTATGGATATTTGGTCAATTTCAATTTAAACCAGTGATTTGAAATGCACTTGACTGAGACAACGCAAAAGTGCATTCACAAACGCAGGAAGTGCACTACTTTCTTTGTTGTGCATTCAAAGATCGTATCATCTTGCAATCTCAATTTTTGTACCATTCTCCCCGCAGTCATCAATTTACACGATCTTTACATTATGCATTTTCAATTTTTGTACCAATATTCCAGCAGTCATCAATTAATATACTTGTATTATCATGTAATTGCATTTTTGTACTGTCCTGCATGGAGTAAATCATCTCATTTGTCGTATTTTATGAATACAAAATCTGGTTTTGTATAATTATCATCATGCAATAGCGTTTTTGTACCACTTTGCATTGTTCCAACACGGACACATGGACACCAAGCTCGAAAGTAAGCCGCGATATTCGTAAAATTTCACGTTAGCGACCTGAAGTACCGATGAAGTACCTCATAAAAAATGATAAACAATTTGTCACTATGCAGCACTGACGCTACTTGTACAGAGCTTACCTGTTACAGTATTTACGGCAAACAAAGTCTAGGCGCTAGGAACTAGTTGTTTATGATTTTGATTGTTGAATGCTATGCAATATCTGTCAATTAACTATGATATTTAAACAAGACATTTTTAATACTCTGACCTAATAACCAACAGTTAAGTTATACATGCGTGCTTCCTATCAAATCAGGGATATCTTACTTTAAATTGTTCCAACATGTACAAAAACGCAAAATTATTGAGCTTATGCGAGCAATTGCAATTCACAATTAGCCTTTACAATCATCTTCCTTTGGAAGTTTACACATTTGCTACTAATAATATGTATAACAACAACCGTTTCACTGCATCTGTTACAATATAATTATAAAAAGTAAATTCATTTTCAAAGTTTATACAATCTTTCGCATTGAAATAAGACAATCTGTAAAACAGCCAGCCTACGTTTACAGATTTAGTGGTAGAATAGCAACTAAAAGAACTAACAATGATGAAAGAGACTTGTTATTTTTTATGAATTTTGAGGGATTTCATCGCCCGAAACACTGCGCTCAAAGTGACTGAGGAGTTTTTGTTGTACAGATTCACGAGGTTGATAAATTCGGATGTTCAATAAACTTGTAAACTGTCAGGTTATTCATGGTTTAAAAAAAAGTTTCTTGGGTTATATGATAAGTTTGTGCATGCAATAATACACTTTTCCATAAGAGGTTCTATATCAAAACCGCAAAGAAAAGGAAAACAAAGCTAATGTTACTTGTTTTGTTCATTACTCAAAACCAATAGAAGACTCAGACCAGAAATATATCCAAAAGGAAATATAGAGCACCGGCAATTTTCATCTCATGCTCATCCGGCATTGTTCACATTTGTTTTCGGTTTCTCTCCCATACACCACTTAACATTGATTTTTTAAAGTTTGCATTCAACACGTTTTGGAATATCTTTCACGTCTTATCCATTCCTTTTGGTACGCAGAACAATTGCTGATACCTGATAGCACTCCCAACCTCACAAAATCAAATAAGACTTGAAACTTGTAGGGAAACTTAGATTTTCTGACACTAACCTCCTTCTTTCTTTCCGAGGAGAGCAAAGATCAATAGAGGTAGACCGAGAGTAGCGTGACCAGTTGATTGGGAGCCCATGAGATAATGCCAGGGAGCCCAGTGGAGAGTAGAGAGCCTTGGAATTAATTCTTGGGAATTTGCGGAGTCTGGTTAGGAAGTGGGATGCGATTTTGGTGGGAGTTAGTAAAATTTAATGTTGGACTAATTATGCAGTAGACTATGGGACTGTAGGTAGCGTGAAGGGGATCCTCTGAAAGTGATTTTGTTTGGACTGCAACATGTGGTAGGTCACAGGAACAAGTTGAACCGGGCTTCGTTTAAATCAGTGCTTTATAAAGGTCAGAAGGAATATGTGATTGTAGGGAAATAAAGCAGGGAACATGTCCACATGTAGCAAAGTAGCGAAAGCAGTTGTAATTTATGATTGACCGTGATAAGACCTAACCACATAAGACCGTTGCCTCAAAAGACCGCGACTAAAAGACCTTGTCCTCAAAATATAGTCACCCCAAAAGACCGAAACTCGAAAATGTCGATGTTTTAAAAGACATAAGATACAAAATGTATTCATTATATTGTTTATTTTTTATTCGTTTATATAATATTCTCGATGTATAATAAATGTTATTAACAAAGCATGCAGAATAATTTTCGAAGAAAACATTTGCCAACAAAAAATTGAAGCTCCAGACTTGTTAATAAATATGAACTAAATACGTAGTCCCCATTTCTTATCTTTGTGTTTCCGTTTTCTAGCACGATTGATAGTAGATTTTGAAAGAGTGGACATTCCTTATTACAATGAAACCAGTTTTCTAAGTATTTTAAATAAAGGTTTGGGAGGAAATATCTTCTATGTGACGCAGGTTTTGCCCTGCCCATGCCGCGTCCATCCAATTTCAAAATTTGACTTGGTACTGAGGAAGTTTGGAATACTTGTACATACAAATTCTTAAACATTGTAAACATCATCGCAAATCGTACTAGCTTTAATTAATCCTATGTAAATTACATTAAGTAATGTGCGAAGTATGGACCATTTTCTGATAGACAGGACTACGTGAAGGGGCTAGCAATTTAGACAAACAATGCTAGCAAACGGAAGCATAAAGATAAAAAATAGGATCTGCATATCATCTAAATATTTATTAACACTCTTAACACACTATTAACTTCAACGTTTTGTTAAACGTATTGGTTGCATTGGTTGGCAAATTTTTTGTTCGAAAATTTTTAAAGTACTCTACATGCTTTGTTAATAGCATTCATTATACACCGAACATTTTATATTAACGAAACAAAAATAAACAACATAATGAATACATATTGTATGTTATGTCTTTTAAAACATCGACATTTTCGAGTTTCGGTCTTTTAGGGTGACGATATTTTGAGGACAAGGTCTTTTAGTCGCGGTCTTTTGAGGCAACGGTCTTATGTCATTAGGTCTTTTGTACCGTAATTTATTGCTGATGTTGACAAAGTTTATCACAATAAAATCTTTCTTCATCCCACGACCCCACCACACGAGCCCTCATACGTAGTTGAGCATAGTGAAGCTAGTATTGATCATGCTTGTCCGTCTCTCTGTGTGTGTGACGGTCAGACGGTTAGTCAGATTGACACCAAACGTAGAAATCATGGGGTCAGCAGGAGGAACCCTCGGACCATAAAACTTGGTCAGAATCGCACCAAATTTGGTACATTCATTTGATGGGTCATGAGAAATAATCCTATGGCTTTTAATCTGATTTCTCATCAACCATGGGGTAATATAGTGAATGAAGTCAGAGAATCAGACAGACAGACATCCATTTGGCTCAGCTACGTATTTGAAATGGGTTAGGTCTGCGAATCTATAACCCAGAAACGTATAGCCTAAAAACATATAATCTCAAACATCATCGACGAGAAACACTGTTTTCCTAAGAACATATACACTACTATAATATACATATAATACGATCGGTTAAAAAACTTTTTTGAAACAAAACATTTCGATTTTGAATTTAGCATTGGTTTTTGATAACCTGTTTTACGACAAAATGGGATTTTACCACTAGCACTATCGCATATCTACATGATATCTCGATTAGCTAAACAGTTTACCGAGCAGTCATACTGCATTCAGTTACATCTAAACCTTCATATATCATGAATTTTCGGTTTCTTGAAAGTATCTCAACGAAACAAATTGAAGCAAGCTCAATTGGCTGAATGGAAGTTTTCTAAATAGAAATTTATGACATTCTATTAGGATTTTTTATCAAAAATTAAAAAACAATCGGGCATATCATTAAATGTAACGTTGAGTTTACTGAAAATAATTCCCTGTTATAATATACAACGATAACAATTGAGGTATTCATGCAGAGTAAAAAACTTGAATTCTGAAACAACCCTATGCTTTATTTTACCCTTATATTTACATACAGTTGTTAAAGAAACGTGCAGATTAAAAAATGCAGAATTCTAGCATATCTGGCACTTTAGGATTAGTTCAGTTCATTGCAAGACATATAGAATACTAAAATCTAGACCCCGATTTGTTTACAAAAATAACTTTCTAAGATCTAGACCAAAATCAAAACATGCTCCAAACATTCCAGTGGCAAGTGGCATCGAAACTTTTTGGAATTCATGTAAGGCAGGGTAGTCCAATCTACAAAACCCACACAATTTACCCCAAGGTTTCAATACTGTTTGGAAAAATATCACCACTAAAGTGGCAGCATGATCGGGAAAATCGGGATATGGGGTTCGAGCATGAGCCGAACAAGAACCTTACAGCACTGGATACAAAGGCACCAATGAATCTTAGTTTATGTGAATATTGTTAACTATTTGTTGTACTAAATGTTAAAAAATACTGTAGTTCAATAAAGCCTCAGTGTTCCAAAATATCAGAATTTCAAAAATGTCTCCATAACAAGGAGGAGGGCTTTATATTCTATATGGTTCATTGCATGATCTTCATTATAAACTGCAGTGCAAGAGTTAATTAAGAAGTAGTGCTAAAGTTTACTGAAACAATCAAATAAAATTGCCTGTAATGTATTCTGATCATTTATCTGAAAATGTGAATTCTAGTAAAATTATGCGTTTTTAGGTATATGTTTTTATCCAAAGGATGTTTATCGTCTAGGATGTTTGAGATTATATGTTTTTAGGCTATAGGTTTCTAGCTTGTAGATTTGCACGGCGAATCTTGAAATGATCAATAAATCGGTTTATTTCTAACAGAATAATTAGAAGGTTGATGACTTTGTGCAAAGGACTAGAACTTCCTACCCCACTTGCCCCGGATCTATTTCCTCCACTGCAACAACCACCTCCCACAGATTAGAAATTCTGGTCATTTGGATACAAGCATGGTTTTATATAAAACAACAACCAATATTATATCATGCTTCAAGCTCTAATTAGTTGTTAAAGCTTTTTACATCAATTGGTTAAATGGATTTGTAAATATAGTAACCTGACCAGTTAGACCACATTTTTGCCATGCTTCAGCAGCATTTGGTTTCTTCGTGGGGGTGCAGCAGCATAATTGGTTAGTAGATAATACATTCACTGAATCACTGATTACTAGTGGAATTTGGAGATAAGGTGAAAAATGAGATTCTGGAGTGTTTTGAAATAAACTTTTAAAAAATCAAATATCGAAATTCTTTGACACAGCAACCTACCACTTTTGGTGTAATATAGTTAAGTGTTTGAAAGTGGATAGATGGATAGATCTAAAATTTGGAGGATTGCTTTACGCAGTTGGGTAATTTAATAATCTACAGGAGTCAAAATTGTTTGCGTTTTTTTTTCGCATGGTTCGGAATTGTGGAAAGGCCTAACCTATCAAATAAGTAACCCAGCTATTTTCGGGATCTATTCGGTTACCACTTTTTTCCATTTTTCCAGATTTGCATCAAATATCTGCACTTTGACTTAAGTTCTAGCCGAGAGTTGTGGCCTAACAGAGCGATAAATATAGCTGAAAACCCACGTACTGTTAACTATAAAACAGGCGCTTAGCTCTAAGGTTAATTGGCTTTAAAATCTTTGAATAATTGGCTGGACGCTTCAATCAACTTCAATGATTGAAGTTCAATCGTTGGAAAAAAGTCCCATATTTTTTTCTAGACTTTTCAAAAACATAAGCAAAGAGTCTACCTGGCTGGCTGGCTGCGTCTTTGGAGGACACCGTTCTTTCTTGCTATATAAGCCTACTGAAGTAAGCATGTGGCAGCATAGTGCCACATTGCTACTTCCGTAGGCATATATATTGGTTACTGAAGTGGGAATGTGGCACTATGGGAGAATACACGGGAATGGTGGCACTATGGGAGAATACATGGGAATGGTGGCACTATGGAAGAATACATGGGAATTGCGGCACTATGGGAAAATACATGGGGAATGTGGCACTATGGAAGAATACATGGGAATTGCGGCACTATGGGAAAACACATGGGGAATGTGGCACTATGGAAGAATATCTGGGAATTGCGGCACTATGGGAAAACACATGGGGATTTTGGCAGAATTATGGGTGGAAGCTGGAAATTATGGTGTCCTTTATCACATTTGCGTATAAATATTCATGCACTTAGTGCATGAACGGGCCCCCTTCTAGTAATATAATAATGGGCATACTTTTCAAATGCGCCACTTTCAAAAAGGTCGTGTCGTACTACTGTCCATTACCACTATAAAGTGCTTGTTCCTCGATTTTTTCAATTGATGCATTACATTCTCCAACAGGCTTTTGGCAAAAGCTGGTGACCATACCGTAAACCTTCTTTCCCTTTAATCCTTTTTTCAGAACACGACGTACCTCCCATTTTCTATGGCACTTCCAAATCCGGAAGTCCCTTTTTGTCAAAGCCCTTGAATTTGTAGAGGTAGTCATTGCGAATGCAGTCCGAAATTTTGTACTCGGTTAAAAGCGATGCTTTGTCTTTGTCCCTTTTCCATTAAATGCTCTGTGGAAAAATAGAATGATGATATTAATTTGTTTGTGTCAACATCTTTAAAAAAAGCTTGGCATCTTTAAGGTCTCATGTAAAGCAATCTTGACTTGGTTTGCCGTAGATACTGTAACGGGTAAGCTCTGTAGAAGTACCGTCAGTGCTGCATAGTGACAAATTGTTTAACATTTTTTTGTGAAGTACTTCATCGGTACTTCAGGTCGCTAACGTGAAATTTTACGCATATCGCTGCTTGGTGTCCACGTATCCATGTTGGAACAATGGAAAGTGGTACAAAAACATTATTGCATGATGATAATCATGATTGTGCTTTAAAAAGGAAGGAAATAAATGGTCTTTTGAAGAGATACCGAGTAAAAAAGGCTAGCATTTTTAAATTGAAGGATTTATCTTTTGAAATGGAGATGATGAATGGGTGTATTGATTTTTAAAGAAGATGAAATACATTTTCGAAAGTTTTGAGGAAAATAAATTACCATAAAGGTTATATTATTTTATTATTCATAATAGCTTAGAAAAATTGATGGGTAATTCTGTTTCTTTTAAAAGTTTCCAGTTACCTCGAATTAATCGGATCAGTACATCGTCATTCTGCTCCAAAACCGAGCTCCAGCTACAGCTGGTACCAAATCATAATCAACTTGAATAATCAATCTATTAATTTTACTTTTATCTTTCCAGTCACCAGTGTTCTGCTCACATTAATTTTCAATAAACCCTATGTAAGCTTGAAGAAAGGTTCACTGGTAAACTAAAAGGTACCCTATCGCAGATTATATTTCTGGAAGCTGCAAGATATTATACCACAATACTGATTGGACTTCTGGAAGCTTCCAGATATTACACCCCAAAGTTGATGGGTACCCTCGGTTACCTTTAAATTCATGAAGGTAACCTTAATTGTTGAAGAGTACCCTCGGTTACCTTTAATTGCATGAAGGTAACCTTAATTGTTGAAGGGTACCCTCGGTTACCTTTAATTTCATGAAGGTAACCTTAATTATTGAAGAGTACCCTCGGTTACTTTTAATTGCATGAAGGTAACCTTAATTATTGAAGAGTACCCTCGGTTACCTCTAATTGCATGAAGGTAACCTTAATTGTTGAAGGGTACCCTCGGTTACCTTTAATTTCATGAAGGTAACCTTAATTATTGAAGAGTACCCTCGGTTACCTTTAATTGCATGAAGGTAACCTTAATTATTGAAGAGTACCCTCGGTTACCTTTAATTGCATGAAGGTAACCTTAATTATTGAAGAGTACCCTCGGTTACCTTTAATTGCATGAAGGTAACCTTAATTATTGAAGAGTACCCTCGGTTACCTTTAATTGCATGAAGGTAACCTTAATTATTGAAGGGTACCCTCGGTTACATTTAATTGCACGAAGGTAACCTTAATTATTGAAGAGTACCCTCGGTTACCTTTAATTGCATGAAGGTAACCTTAATTGTTGAAGGGTACCCTCGGTTACCTTTAATTTCATGTAGGTAACCTCGATTGCTGAAAGGTACCCTCGGTTACCTTTAATTTCATGTAGGTAACCTTGATTGCTGAAGGGTACCCTCGGTTACCTTTAATTGCATGAAGGTAACCTTAATTGTTGAAGGGTACCCTCGGTTACCTTTAATTGCATGAAGGTAACCTTAATTGTTGAAGGGTACTCTCGGTTACCTTTAATTGCATGAAGGTAACCTTAATTGTTGATGGGTACCCTCGGTTACCTTTAATTGCATGAAGGTAACCTTAATTGTTGAAGGGTACTCTCGGATACCTTTAATTGCACGAAGGTAACCTTAATTATTGAAGAGTACCCTCGGTTACCTTTAATTGCATGAAGGTAACCTTAATTGTTGAAGGGTACCCTCGGTTACATTTAATTGCACGAAGGTAACCTTAATTATTGAAGAGTACCCTCGGTTACCTTTAATTGCATGAAGGTAACCTTAATTGTTGAAGGGTACCCTCGGTTACCTTTAATTTCATGTAGGTAACCTCGATTGCTGAAAGGTACACTCGGTTACCTTTAATTTCATGTAGGTAACCTTGATTGCTGAAGGGTACCCTCGGTTACCTTTAATTGCATGTGGGTAACCTTGATTGCTGAAGGGTACCCTCGGTTACCTTTAATTGCATGTAGGTAGGTAGTCTTTGTAAGATCTACTACCGTAGTGAAAATGCTGTAGTCCTATGGCGTTTAAATGCTGCAAAAAAGACTACTTTAGAAAAGGTACTTTTTAGGTACCTTTCGGTTATCGGATTGACCTGAAAATCAATAGGGATCGTCGCAAGAGGTGTAGCTATCGATAACTGAAAACAGAATTGGAATCGGTCAAACGGTTGATGAGTTATCGTGCTTACGGACGGAGGGAGGGAGGAACGTGCAGACACATCACGATGATAGGAGTAAAGGTACACTAACGTGAACCTTAATAAACTGACGTAGACAATTGCCGCATTAGACAACTAACCTACACGTTTAAGAAAGACCACCCCACCATTAAAAACTTATCTACGACGTAAAAGTCAAACAGAAACCAAAGTGTTGTCCAACGTGAAAATAATTGCATCCAATAAATAAGAAACGCAAAAACACGACTCTGTGCCCTCGTTGTGCAATGTTTTGGCAAGCAAGGAAAACAATTGTTGGAAAAATTGGTTGGGTACCATAAGGTTTACTTTTTTGCTGTTTCACGTGTTAGTGCAGTCACATTGTCCACTCCAGCTTTGTAAGTTTTTATAAAATGTTCCGCTGCAGAGGAAGAGTGTAAACGATAGTCCTTTCTATCGTTACGTTTAATTAAAGATGTCGCATCATTCCAGTCTCTGAAACCCAAAGTAGCCAAGAGTGAATTTTGGGATTTTCCTTGTCCACAAAGAAATATTTTTTTGTTGAAAAATACAGCAAAACACAGCAAAAGACAGAATGAAGACGTTTGGAGTAGCAGAGCCTAAGTGACGAGGGTCATTGAGGGAAGACTCTTCCCGTGGAAGACCTAGTGGTGTGCGGAAGGGGCCGGGATTTGCTGGACATGTCACTGTATCAATAAAAACAGAAACAAAACATGTAATATAAAATATTTTCGTGTGAGAGCAACGTCATTTGTGCAGCATATTATTGTAAATATGTATTCTACAGCATAGTAGACATTACCATTCTTTACTTTATTCCTAGTATCTGATGGTTGCTTCGCTGAGCACTCAAATTGCTTTTCCATTTCCAGTTTTCTAAAATCGTTTTTGTGAGTCAGTCAGTGGGTAAAAGACCGATAGTCGAATTGGCTCATGTACTTAATTTAAATGATCCTACCTTCAGTTTATTTGAAATACTTTTTAACTCTGTAATTACAAAAGAAACAGATTTTATTTTAAAGTTTGCTTCAAACACGCGACCGATACAATTCTATACACAGCACCGCTAAGAACAGAAAAATGGCGACTTTCTTACAAATAAAGATGCAAGCAACCACTTTATATTAGATTTTAAGATAAGATTACATTAGCTTTTTATAATAGAAGTCATTTCTAAAGGTTCTATTTCAGTTTGTTATGAAAACGGCAGGGTTTATGTAATTAGAATGCTGAGTACATTAAATTTTAATAAGCATTTGACCAGGGGTACTATTAAGGCTTTGCTTTTGTTTAAGAAAAATTGAGTGCCGCACGTAATGCTAGTATTAATTTTGCCTTTTTATGTGTGTGTATTATCACAGAACTCGACAGACCAACATCTTATCAAAATCATCCTAAATTTAACATAAACTATTTAATTTGGTCATAAAACAATCGACACTCTTGTCAGTGAGTTCAATGGATTATCGCTTGATGGATGGATGGGATAATGGAGGAAGGTTTAAAGGTTACAAAACCAAACTCACAACGCGCGGTTGACTCTTTCAAAATGTTAACAACTTAGAGTAGACAGACAAATGGACAAACTTCTAAATGGCTTTCACCTTCTTTGAACAATATCCAAGGTGACTTAAAAAAGGTACATCAAGCTTGAGATCACACAAATGTTTTAAAATACAACATGATATGGTCGCATCCAATGCAATTCACTGAACGACAACGACTGCTAAGTAGACTTAAATTTTTTTATTATTTTCGATATTTCTAATACCGTAATATTAATGACCATCATGAAAGGATACTTGTCTCAAATAAACCTATAATACACGTACCTATATATACTATATACAAATACCGTTTCACAATAGCAGACAATAAAATGTAAGACCATTTTAACATTTTCTGATAATTTATCAGTGATAAACTGCGAAAAGGTAATCAATTACTTTTACTTGCCCAAAACATCTAAAACCATAAAAATTGATTTGAATTTTATGTTAATCTATTATACCTATGTTGCTTTTAAGCCTTATAAATATATTGTGACCCACAACTTAATAAATTTGAACACATTCAAAATTCAAGAGAGTTTAGCAAGTGTCAGAAATAGGAAAAACATACCTAGCATATTCCATTTTGTTATCCTTCTGGTCGTTATATGCATAACATTTACAAAGCTTGTATGCTTCATCATCAAAATTCTTAAAATTTCGAAAAAAGGTCAAAATACCGAACAAACTTCCAAAAACACAAGAAAAGATTTCTTAAAAGTCCTGAAAACAAAATTATCATACAATGCCTATGAAAAAAATGAATCTTTTTTTTTATTAAAAAATTCCTTTTTTTCTTCGGTTTGAAAAAACATATTATTACGATTTCTTACATTTCTCTGCAATTTTTAACAAAGTTCAATTTCCAGTAAAGCATTCAACCAAATTTATTTCACACCAAATAAACCAGCCCCGTTTCAACCACTCGTTCTCTACAAACGGGACATCTTTTGTTCCCATCCTAAACTACAATCCACACAAACGCACATCCACAGGGAAACAACGACACGTCTTTCGGATTCAGCGCACATGTCACAAATCTGCAACTGAATCAATCAATAGAGAGTAACCTCCCGTGTGTGTCTGGCAATTATCCTCTGCACTCGTCTCAGTCCAAATCTTTTGTTCTCCCGTTCAGTCGTGACGATCAAAAGAGTTGCAAAACAGCTCGATTTTGACGAAATCTTTGAAGTCGCCAAGCAAAATTGGTAACGTTTAGAATACTCGCAGCTAAACCAAAAATACTTTAGATACTATAGACTAGAGTTCTAGTTAAGAAAACAGTCTGTCAATTTTTGAAGCGTTGTACAATAAAATTGTAAAACATGTGTTCGTGTATACGCAATGATGATCATTGAATGATTATTTCCATTTTCTGCATGATATCCAAATTTTGCCCGGGCCGGGACTTTTCTCAGTTAGGTACTGTGGAGTAGGTTTGGAGTTTGGAGACACTGATAGTTTTTCAAATATAGACACTTTAAATTAAAATACGAAATGGTTTGTAAGTAAAAGTAAAACGGTATAACGCATGATTAATTTTAATTACAAAATGGACAAATGCTAAATAGTTAAATTTTTAAACATTGGCATACATGTATTCTAACCTAGAACGTTTTATTTTGTGTCTATAAGTGTCCAGTCTTCTTTCAATAGCATAAACATCTCCGAGTCCGTGATCGATTTTGCTACAAACGAGCTTATGTATCTTCCGGTGGGAACAGCTTGATTGTCCTCTGTGCCTTCTAACTCCACTTTACTGGATACTGGTACGTCTTTAAATTCAGGAGTAATATCAATAACCCTAGTAGCTCTATTTCCAGTAGTTTTATGACTAGCAATTTCATTTGTCATATTTCCATTTTAATCCGTTTCATTCCCATCCTTTCCGTATCCATCCTTTTCATTTCCATCTCTTCCAATTCCTACCAGTTTAATGCCCAGTAGTTGATTTCCCAACACTTTCGTTTCCACTAGCTCGAAAATCAATTAACGTCTTGTCAACCATTTTGGAGTCCGAATTTTCAGCGTCAGCATGGGTCTTCACATTTGTCTGAACACTTTTTATCCCTTTTGAAAATCCTAAACTTAACAGTGAGGTTTGGTGCCTCTTTTTCCTTATGAACTGTGTGTTTGATTTAGTGTTTTAGAAAAACTTGATGACCTTTATTTAATAACGATACATTGCACATTTTTTAAAACAAAACTATTGATTATCAACCCAACGATGCATTTGTTAACCAAATACAAAGTTAAAAGAAATGTAAAGGTTCAGATGCATAGTAAAAGCGCGAGGCTCGCACTGCTAGCATACATTTAGACTAGACAACAAATATGTATTTCTAAAACAAGCATTTTGTACGACAATAAATATTGGTTGGTATTTGGTATCAATAAACGTTGGCAAAGTTTTGTAAGATTGTTTATATTTTTATTCATGGATTACAAAAACGTACATAAATTTGTGGATATAACACGAAATATGCCAAGTGTCGTATCATGGTCCGCGAATCTGGGAGCGGCACGTGCCCCCCGTGCCCACCCTTGTCTACGCCACTGCTACAACAGTTAGCATATTCATATCCATCAGCAATCTATGTATCTCTCTCTTGCGCATTATGTCTATGTTTCTTGTACTCAACTGCACAAAGAAATCTATTGATTTTATTTTGAATTACTTGAAGTTCTGCATCAGTAACTACTGCCCAGACAGAAATGCAGTACTCTAATACTTGAGACAAAAGCTGATAAGAACATGTTTACCTTTTCTTTTGTCATTGAACGTTTATACGTGCATAATCTTCCAAACGCTCCACTTACTATTTGGTTAACTTGATTATAATGATATTGAAATGATAGTCCCTGTCACTGTCAAAATGTACTCCAAAACACTTGACTGTGGCTACTTTTTTACCTGTTTACCATTTATGTAAACTTTTTCTGTCATGGCTTCATATTGTTTTTTTGATGAAGAGTCGCGATTTTTATAAAATTCCATGAACTTTGCCTTTTCAGCATTTATTTCTATGTCGTTTTCTTTGCACCAATTACATAGTTTTTCCAGTGTAGCATTTAAAATACGCATTCCTTCATTCAAATCTGTGCAACTGGTAAACATAACAATATCATCGGCATATAAAAGCAGGTCAAGATCAATTACATTAGCTACATCATTTAAACAAGGAGAAAAGTATTGCACCTAGGCATGAACCTGCTGGTGTTCCATTATTAATAACATATTGTTTGGAAACTTTACCATTGTTTTCTATTGCAAACTTTGTGTTACTAAAATAATTATACATTATTCTTACTAAGTATGGTTCGATTTTAAATTCTGACATCATTTTTCGCTATAATATGCCTCTGTTTACTGTATCGAATGCTTTACGATAATCCACAAAAATTGCAACAGCCTTTCCACATCTTCTAGCAATATACTCGTATAATTTCTGAGAAAAAATGGAAACTGCTGTTTCACAAGATCTGCCACTCCGAAACCCATGTTGCGCATCGTTTAAATATTTTGCTACCATTATAGTTAGCCTGTTTAAAATAACTTTTTCGAATATCTTTGTAATATAATTTAAGTGAAATATGGCCCTATAGGTAGATGCAGAGCTTTGTCTGCCCTTTCCTTTGTAAAGCGGTGTACATAAAGCTTCTTTCATGTTTTGTGGTATTGTGCAGTTAAGAAATATTACATTAAAAAGCAATACAGTTAGCTTACAGATTATTTCGCTGAACTGTTTATATATTCTTTTGGGAACGGTGTTCGGTAAATTTTTACATTTCTTAATGCCTGCTATAGCAGTCTTAGCCTCAAATTCAGTAACATCTTTGTATACATATTCCGGATTTTCCTTTATGTAATTTTTCTCATAGTTATTTATTTCATCAATTCAAGTTTTAACTTTGTTTTCTCAATTCACCCGTACCATTTATAACATGTTTCGACTTGTGGAGTTATTTGTTGGGAACCTGAAAATAGCGTACGCCGATGTAGAAAATGTTATTGATGATGTTTATGTATGATGGTACGGCTACCAATGGGGGTGGACTAGATAGATTTAAACTGCTAAGATTATTGTGCAGGCAGACTATGATCCTAAACTTGCGATGCTTCAGTAGCGTTTGGTTTGTAAGTGGATGCGGAATAGCATTATCATTTAATAGATTTTACACACAGTTCATCAGCAATGGAAATTCTATTGAATAAAGTCCCTGATATAATTCACTGATTTATATGACTTGAATCTGCTAGAATACATAGAAATAGTGTAGCAATTCTCAATTAGATACAGTTAGCTAATCAAAGAACTCAACTGGGTTAGTGGGTACTTAGCTCAATTCATCTTATCTTTCGTCGCCTTGCCCTATCGGCCCTACCGAATTCCAACTTTGGGGAAATGAATACCCGCAAGTGCAATTCTTTCTTTAAAAATCCAGAATTAATTTAAACACTTATTTAGCTCAATAGCCCTCTCAAACCTCCAAAAAATTCCCTTGTTTTCCAAAAAATAAACTAAATAGTAGTTTGCAACAAAACGGTTGAGTAGAGGAGAACGTACATTACCGCAGAGAATGAAGAAGAAGAAAAGGTTCCCCTTCAATCTTACCTACCCGCAATCTACCGGGTGTACACTACCCGCATCATTTTACTTGGTCGACGAAACTTCTGGTGACAACGTAATTCGCTAACCTTCCATCAAGAGTCTGCGTATCGTCCCAGCCCCACTTCAGGACCGGGCTTACTTTGTCTTACCGATTGTTCCTCCACCCACTGACCCACTCCTTCTACACTTCAAGCTTTACTTGGAACTCTACTTTTTCTCTATCAACTCCCACTCCTCCAATTTCTGTTCTACTCGGCCCTCCACTCCACATTCTCTGTGGTCATGCACTTTCTCCTCTACCCGCGTTAAACAGTTATATAGGAGCCTATAGTAAAGCGATTATAGGAGAAGGTAATAGTATATTAAGACTCCTCCTAAACACTTTTTACTATAGGACCAAAATTATAGGAGCGCTCCTATGGTACATCGGAACTCATCATCCTGTGCAATTTATTTAATTAAGCTTCTGGTTTTAGTATATAATGCCCCTAAGGAAGTGATCTTTCTGATCAGTTGTAGTATGGTGAACTTGCTTTAAATTGACATACGTCCCCGGCTTGTCTAAAGAATGGTTTAAGTTTTATACCTATACTAACGAGATGCGCATCTGGAAATGGCCAGTGTTAATTCGCGCATTAATTAAGTTTAATTAAAAACCTATATTCGCGGTTTTAGGTTTAGTAGATTAGGTAGTACTTGTTCTTAATGTTAGTGCATTAACATTGATGCTATCCACTAACTCAGACAGTTTTGTATTAAATTTTAACTTAATTGAACCTCATTCGTGCAAAATGCCCTGCAATAGGAGTGCCGCTCTATTTTTCCTAAGGATTGGGACAAAAGGAGGCTGGACACTTTACTGTTGGAGGGCTCCTATAGTATTGTACCACTATAGAACACAATAGGATCCTACGATCGGACATTTTACTATAGGCTCCTTCTTCATTCTCTGCGGTAATGTACGTTCTCCTCTACTCAACCGTTTTGTTGCAAACTACTATTTAGTTTATTTTTTGGAAAACAAGGGAATTTTTTGGAGGTTTGAGAGGGCTATTGAGCTAAATAAGTGTTTAAATTAATTCTGGATTTTTAAAGAAAGAATTGCACTTGCGGGTATTCATTTCCCCAAAGTTGGAATTCGGTAGGGCCGATAGGGCAAGGCGACGAAAGATAAGATGAATTGAGCTAAGTACCCACTAACCCAGTTGAGTTCTTTGATTAGCTAACTGTATCTAATTGAGAATTGCTACACTATTTCTATGTATTCTAGCAGATTCAAGTCATATAAATCAGTGAATTATATCAGGGACTTTATTCAATAGAATTTCCATTGCTGATGAACTGTGTGTAAAAAGTAAAATCTATTAAATGATAATGCTATTCCGCATCCACTTAGAAACCAAACGCTACTGAAGCATCCCAAAAATGTTATTTAGTTGCACAAGTTAAAATTAATTAAAACATTTTACTCCCGAAATCTACCCGTATAAATCTATTTTTAATGCACCCTTCTATCCTTGCGCTGCCATATTACTAAATTCGCGTCCGTGTTCCCGAAAAACGAATTTTTTGGAGTAGGAGCAGCCAATCTTACAGGGACTTCGAAGCTGCTAAGCATCAACCATGTGCTGAACTGGCTTCGTACCATGTCCTATATTCTATATTCTTCGGTTCCGTCTTTTCCTAAACAAACTTCAATATTTACCTGTCAATATTTAAAATATATTCTAAGTATTTTTCATGACATCATTCTAAAAATTTTAGGAAAAAGAATCCGTTTTTTTGCATTTCTATTTTCCGATCCTTCTATTCAGATTCAGTTTTTGAACATAGAAATAAGGCATAAAGAAAGTAGAATTGGATTGAATGTTATGGATGGATGATGAATGAATGGATAACGCTGCCCGTTAAAATTAAGACGAAAAGGTTGCACCAGTAGCTAAACTAGCGCTGCCCCGGCCCCCGTGAAATTCTTTTCCATGGCTAATTATATTCAGGCCTATGTTATAATCACGGAATATCATTATGTCTTTAGACACTGATTGCTAATCAATATAAGAAAATTGCTACTATATATGGGAACAAATCAGTTTAATTGATTTAGAGTAACTAAATACACAAGTTAACTAAAACGTGTTTTAATTTTTAAGAACTAAAATACTTAACCAATAAATATTTTCTTAAAAATATTAAGCAGTACATAATTGCAACGATGGAACTGGAATTGGAAATTAGCCACGTGATTTCTGAAAGCGATTAGATAGTTCAATTAAATGTAACAGTTACAGTCATCTTCATATGAATTATGTAAATAATATATTGGCTATAACTATTAAATACCTAAAGGAAATTTTTAACATTTTGAAGAAACAACTTTCACTTTCGTCAATAGATAGGAAGATACACAAAACATGCATGAGATCGACACGAGATGCAATAGATTTTCAGAGTTTTTTTCCAGGACTCCAAGAGTTTTTGTGGCTCTAGGCTTAGTGCTTTATCATTAATGGTTATTTATTTGATGCGTAAAATCAACAACTTTTACCCATTAAAATTTATATAATTACAACTGTTTCATTAAAAACCATATCAAAGGTTTTCCATGATCCATTCATTGTTTCTATTTGACATACACCACATTTTTTCAATCGATTGCTTAAATCGTTGCCTCATATAGCCCTAAAGCTTCCTTACTTCACAATTGTGTTTCACATAACATGTCGTGAAATCTTGCACAAGAAATATCCTGAGGAATGCATTAGTGCGTGTCAGGAGTAAACCTCAGACTTACTAACAGACAGGTTGACATCTAGCTTTGCAAAACACCAACTAAAGTGTCTGCTCCCAATTTTGTTTAGGTAATTGAACAATCTTTTTAGATCTTCCAGGTTAAATTTAATTTTTATTGACTTTACGCTCAAAATGTTTAGGAATATTTTACGTTAGAAAAATTATCTGAATTATCTCATTTATCTAAAAAAAATCTAAACTATATGAATTCTCAAGTGCAATACTTTACTTTTTCCATTTTGCTGATTGATTTAAAGCTACGCATGTGCAATTCTGTGATATAAGGAAGCATTTATAGTTATTTGCATAAGTCAACAAGTTTTGCTCTTCAAAACACAGTAGCTATGTGTCGGCTTATATAGACACTACCGACCGAATTAAACAAAATCAGTTTACTGCAAGTGAACTGAAAATTAAACCTGGCGAGCGTAGCGAGCCACAAATTTTGAATTTTTAGATTTTGGTTTATTTAATTTTCGCCATTCACGACTAGCATCCGGTGGCCCCGGCCCTTTGACCAATTTTTCTGCCCCAGCCCCCATGCCTTCCACGGTTTTTCACGGGCGTAGTTTAGCCTCTGGGTTGCACTAGGGCAAAAACAGTGTATGCAAATATTTTTGTTTTAAGAAATGCAAAACGTGATTTTAAGCGCAGATTGACAGCTAAGTTGCCACTGGCAGTTTTCCATTTTATTACTGCAGCACAAAATCCATTAGCAAAGTTGCAGTAAATTTGAAATATTTGGGAAAATCGTTTACTCAGCATTTTTGCCGTTGTTGTGGTTGAAGCTCGTAATAGGGCTCGTAAGTTTTTGTAATGTTGCTTGACAATTGGAACTAATTGGAAAAATAATTTGAAAAATTCTTTTGAACGCTTACTAACAGTTTTTATTTTTCATTTAAACGGCCCAAAAAATAATTGATTCGATTAGTTTTAGATTTAAAATATCAAATAAATTGACAGGCAAATCCATTTCAGTGCTTTTGATAAATTTTGACGCCAAGTTGATACGATCCCGTGCAAGCTGACTACAAATGGTAGTTAGACTCAAAATTGCAAATTTTATGAGATAAAAAAACCGCTTACGCTACTGTCAGTATTAATGGCAAACTGGTTAATGTAGTTGGAATGTTAATGTAGTGAAGTATAGATGAAACAAATTAGTTATTACATGAAAAACTTAATGACAAAAGATGAGCATAGACAATCCAATCCGGTGTTCATGCAGAATGTAAATATTTGAATACAGCACTTTTGGTGTGCTGATGCGACCCCATGTTTAAAAAAATACCGCAAATTCAACTGCGCCTATCGGATAAGCACTGATAAGTTTGCCTGTGTGCAGACTAAAGAAGAGAGAAGTGACAATAGTTTCAAGGAAGATCGGCAAACAGATTATGAAGCTAACTGTAAATTCGGGGTGTTCAATCAAACAAGGCGACGAAATCTGTATTGGGGTATCTGCTAGATGCCGAGGAGATGATGTAAATGAAGGAACAGGACTTCACTTGGCGATCTGGCTTGGCGTTAACATAACAACAACAACCATTTGAACCAGTAGAGTCGTGCACATGCGCCACTAGCCGTTGCAATACTGCCGCCTGGACATTGAACCTGCAACGAATCTAAGACCAGTCAAAACCGATGGACCCTCGACAGTGGGTTAGGTAGAAAATAATTAAACGTATTAGTAAAAAAGTTGACATATTGGTTGTTAATTATAAGCAATTATTTGCCGCCGTGGGTTTCCACAATTTTTTTCACAATGGGATTCCCAAATCCAACGTACTCCAATTTTTAAACATGCTGAAGGCTTTAATGCTCGTTTAAATTTCAGTTTTTGATCGAGCAATAAAGCAGCATTCAATGTGAACCGTGACGTTTTGTAATTCTGTAAAATAATTACAGAATATTGAAGATCTCAGGGTGGCTTTTTCTACATATTTATGCTTAAAAACACCGTGTTTTAACAGTAGTTGAAAATATTGTCGTTATGTGTGAAATCGTCAAGCGACGCGTTTCTATTTTATTTCATCAGGCTGAAATGGAAATTTCACAAAAAATACATTAAAAATTAAAATGGATATGAAATTTCATTACACACATTAGATTTTTCGATTCATAATATATTTATTTATGCTTAAAAACACCGTGTTTTAACAGTAGTTGAAAATATTGTCGTTATGTGTGAAATCGTCAAGCGACGCGTTTCTATTTTATTTCATCAGGCTGAAATGGAAATTTCACAAAAAATACATTAAAAATTAAAATGGATATAAAATTTCATTACACACATTAGATTTTTCGATTCATAATATATTTTACCACATATTTGAGTTTCAAAATCTTAAAATCTTAAAATCTGCTACCACAAAGACATAGACGAATTTACCTTATGTTTCACTGATTTGTTGGTGACTTGTTGCTCCATAGGATTCTGTTTTATAAATGTGACTTTTTCTTTAGGAACATTTGCAAGCATTCAGTGTTACAATATACAGTGTGTATATCCATGTTTTGTACAACGTCATTCACTGTTCTGTCTCCCAACTTTATAACTTCATTCAATATACTGTTATACACTATATCATGTAAATGATTTACACATGAGTAATAAGGTACCACTAGATAGAATTTTTGTTTATCGTTAGTTAGTATTTGCATCTAATTTTCAAGTTCTTGGTTACTTTCTTGTAAATGTATTAGGTCTGGATGAAACTTTTTTAAGTTCAGTAATAACCATTTACTTTTGGGAAGTAATAAGTCTTGGCGTTCAATTTTACTCAGTTTCTCCATACAGTCGTCTAAACATTTTTGTGGATAGCCTCTATTCTTAAATCTATTCATCATCTTAAAAATTTCCGTATCAACAATTTCCATATCTGAACAGATACGCTTTATACGTATGCCTTGACTATATGGAAGTGCTCAGATGAGATGTTTGGGATGATTTGAGAAGAAGGATAAATACAAGCTTTTCGACATCCGTTTTTTGTATGGAACTGTTACAAACTTATTATTCACTAAGCTTACATCGACATCTTGGAAAATGATATGATTTGCATTGTATGTTTTTGTAAACGTTAAATAATCATGCTGAAAGGTACTTCGCAGCCATGATTCTACATTTTCTATATTTGTCATTTCTAATATTAAGAACCCGTCATCAACAAAGCGTTCATTGAAAATAATCTCTTTTTTGTTTCTAAACATTTCACGTAAATCGTAGTAAGCTGTGATGTTAGCAATAGTTACAAATGCAGCATTACCCATTTGAATACATTGTCTACATTGTAACGGTGACATAAGTAATTGTTGGATTGTGTGATTCCGAAACTGAAGAAAGTGGGTTTGAAGCTCTGATGTTTTCTCTGTTTGCAACTGAATTGCCTGGGAAAGGTCATCATACCGAAGATCAGACCGTGTACTCACATGCTCTGTAATATTTCGGGCAACTTTTCCACTTTCGTCAAGTTTTTCCTGGAAGCTTTTTCCCAGACTTTCCAAATCCGTTTTAACCTTGGAAAGGTCCTTAGAAAGTTGCTGGAACTTGCGGTTTCTAGGAGGGAACGTTGAATCCAATGCATATGGTGGAGGTGATGATTATTGTGGAGGATCCCAATAAGTTGTGTACAAATAAGTCATTAGTCTTTGGCGCATTATCCAAAAATAATGAAGTGTAATGACTGTTAGTACTGGAAGGGAAACCAATATCCACATTTGAAATTCCATAACGGAGGCCGGGAAGCGAAACCAAAAACCGGAGGTAGAATTACTGGGTATCTCCATATTTCAAACTTCCACGGGTAGTTTTTAAGTTTAAAGTTTATGTTTTTTCGTGAAACTACACTAATTCAACTTCTATTTGAGTTAGTATAGTTTCGGCACCATTTGTAACGGTGACATAAATTTCTTTTATCATGCACACCGTTTCCCTGTGCTAATGATGATTTTTAAATGAAAACACACCAAAAATCATAACTTTTCTGATTTATAAGAAATATCTTTAATTTAACTATCGAACGAAAATTATAATAAATGTTGATTTTCTTTAATAAATAAATTTAATTGCCGAATTTAAGCTCTGCAGGGAAGCCTGAAAGAGCCCTGCACTAGCATTTTGTGAAATTTTGTGAAACTCCTAAGGAGAATGAACATTGAGATTTTTCAATGTTCTCCTGTTGTCTCGTCTCGTGGTCTCGTGGAATTTGAAGCAGGGAGTTTGCCGTGTGCTTACTCGATGGGTGCATTACAAAATCCCCCGGCCAAGGCGTTAAGTCTCAAATAAAAGGTGAATTAATGTCAACTAGAGACACCACGATGAAGCGCACGGTAATTAGTAGGTGGTCTTGGTCGAAGTTGTCTTGGCGGATCTGGCGTTGAAGCTGAATTTGGCGGTGGTGAAGGAGATGGGGAGGCAAAGGAATCCGAATCTGAAGTAGACCTGGAGTGATAACGCCGTAGCATTTGAAGGTGTAGGGGTCCTCGAATGGTTCCGTCTTCTAAAGTAACTTCATATGTCAAATCATTGCAAATTTTGCTAATTTGTCCAACATCTTTGTAAAGAGGACATAAGCTGGAAGTGATCTTCTTCTCTCGATTTGATAATATGGTATTTTTGATAGACACAAAATCGCCAATGTTGAATTTCTCGTCTCGGTGGGATTTATTGTAAGTTGCTTGATTTTTCTGCTGCGCTGTAATCAGATTGTGTTGTACCGTCTTAATAATGTCCTGGAACTCTGAAAAACGAGAAGATCAGATTAAATTTTCATTAGATGAGTCACTCCGAGCATCGCTGTCGCACCCAATGAGATTATCTAATTTAAGATTTGGGTTGATATTAAAAAGAATCTTTGTTGGTGAAAATCCTGTGCTTTCATTATCAGCAGAATTAATACCCAGTTGAAAAGCTGGAAGATAATCAGCCCACTTTGTGTGTGGTTTGAGTCCAAATAACTCCGGATTAATGTTTTAACTACACGGTTCACCCGTTCCGAGTTATTGGTTTAAGGGTGATATGGGACGAAAAGGAATGTTGGATTCCCCACTTTCTGCAGACGCTTTCAATAAGGCCAGAGCGGAAACTGGTGGCGTTGTCCGTAACAATATATTTAGGAGTGGTGTATCGACAGAATAGTTCCTTTTCCAAAATTTCGGAAATCTTTAACGAGGTGGCTTCCCGAAGTGGATGTAGTTCCACAAATTTGCTAAAAGCGTCAACTGCCACTAACACATAACAGAAACGCTTTGGAGATGAAGGAGTATACGGCCCAAATAAATCCAAATAAATTGTGTGCCATGGATGTGTGATTGGCTTACAACCCATTTTTCCCGGAGTGGATCTGGTGGTATATTTGTTACGTTGGCATATGTCACAGGTTTTAATATACTCTCAAACAACTTTTCGAATTCCAGAAAAATAGGCTCGTTGCTGAATCTTTTAAAAAGTTTTCTCAAACCCAAAATGTCCCGAAGTGGGTGAGTTCCATTGTCCCGAAGAGTATATAATTCCATTAATATCCGCAAATTGATCAGGAAATTTCAGAAAGTTAGCAGAGCATTCCGTATCTTGTTTTTGTTGCTGTTCAAGTATTTTTCTGTCTATTTGACATGATAACGTAAGACTGTTGTTGAATGAATTCAGGAACAAAGTTTCATCATCATCATCTTCCGGAAGAGCACGACTTAGGTAGTCGCAAACAACGTTATCGCGGCCTTTGATATGCGTGATAGAAGGGCTCCGTTCCTGTAACTTCATTGCCCAGCGCATCAATTTAGAGTTCGTATTTTTCATTGAGTTGAGATAGGTGAGTGCTTGGTTATCCGTCTCAATTGATATTGATTTTTCCGAATTGATTGAGCACCGTCTAAATAGTCCAGGCTCCACGTGTAGCTGCATCAGTCCGAACAATGAAAGTTTGGGTGAAATCCGGATGGTGGAGGATAATTTCTTCCGACAAAATGTGCTTTAACTTGTTAAATGCAGCATCCGCTTCATTATTCCAGGCGAACTTTCGTTTTCCTTTAAGCAAGTCGTATAAAGGCTGAGCAATGTCTGCTAAGTGATTGATAAAATGGCGGAACCATCCAACAGCGCCTAGAAAGCCACGTAACTGTCGTCTTGTTTTTGGGATTGGTAGTAGTTTTATCGCCTCCACTTTATCCGGGTTACGCTCAATTCCCTTGAAGGAAATTATATGTCCCAGAAATTTGACACGTTCACAACCAAACAGGCACTTTGAAGTGGAGACTGTAAGATTAACAGATTTTAACCGTTCTAGGACCGTGTTAAGGTTTAATAATTGTTCCTCAAAGGAGTTTGAAAATATAAGAATGTCGTCTTGAAAAACGAAGGTAAAATCTTCTAGACCTTGAAGAACTTTGTTCATTAACCGTTGATACGTGGCCGGACTATTTTTTAATCCTTGTGGCATCACATTATAGACATAGGATCCGTTTCGGGTCTGAAAGGCTGTGTATGGCTTATCCTTTTCTCTCAACGTAATATGCCAGAATCCGAGCTCACAATCCATTGTGCCTAAATACTTAGCCATTCCCAACTTGCGAAGCATGTCGGCGATTCTTTTTCATTTTCATTGGAAATCTGTCGGGAGTAGTTAGTTGATTTAAATAACGGTAATCATTGACAAGCCTCCAAGTACCGTTGGGTTTTGGTCGAATAACAACAGGCGACGTGTATGGTGAATTAGACTCAGATATGAGACCCTTGCTTAGCAAATAGTTTACGATTTTTTCTATGATCCTATGCTTTTTTTCCGAACAAGGATACGGTTTAATGATTTTTGGTTTGTCCTCCATGAGGTTTATTTCATGCTGAATTAAGTCCGTTCTTCCAAGCGTGGGCGAGTCAAGAACCGTTGGAAAAGATTTAAGTAGCTCTTGTATTTTCTCTATTTCCCAATCAGATAAAAGCTGTAATGCTCGTATTGCATTTTTGCTGTTGTCTTGCAATCCAAATGAATAACGCACACCAGAGCCCGTATCTTTGAACCAAAACTCCATATCCTGAAAGTCGAGTTGCATCCCACTGTTTCTGAGGAAGTCCATACCTAATAGCATTGTAAAATCGCAATTAGCTAAAGTCACAAATCTGTGTTTAAATGATTTGTTGCCAATTTTAAATGGTAGCACTAATTGTTCTTCCGGCATAACTGTTGAACCATCTACTAATTTGATAGGACCCTTCTTCCATTTCTTGAGTTTTCGTCCTTTCCATAAGCGGGTATCACCTAAAACTGAAAGACTGGCACCACAGTCACACAAACAAACACCATTGACTGTTTCTTTTGTATTTGTTAGTTTTAACTGCACTGGAATAACAGGTAAATTATAAGGATCAGAATGAATGTGAGAATTGATTCGGAATAGACCCTTACATTGGTTACAAGTTTCTGCCGTGGTCTCTGTCTCTGAGTCACTGCTTACTATGGCATCTTGGTTATTTCGTTGTTCGACCTGACCCCAGCTTGTGTAGGTTTGCGCCTGCAGTCGTTTGAAGAGTGGTTTAAGAGATCACAATGTTGACAAGGTTGCCTTTTGTCACTGAAACCATTGGATTTGATGTTTTCTGTCTTTTGGCCATTGTCTTTATTAGAACTGTAGCTGGAACTTTGATTAAAGCTGGATTTTGGCCTTTTATCCCTTTTTGAAAAGCCCTGTTGTTGTTGGGTCTGTGTGATTGGAGTTTCAATTTTATGTGCAAATTGAATGAAATCATATATGCCCTTTGGCTGGCAGGCCAGACGGTGAGCAGAAATTGGTGCTAAAGCTCGCTCTGAAATAAAGTCTAAAATAATTTTATTATTCGACATGTCATGATTCCTATGTAGCTTTAAATATTGAAGTTCCATCTCCATCGCAAAGGTGACAAACGGTTCATTCTTCTGCTGGCAACGTTGAAGAAGCTTCTCAAGGGCTACAGTGTAGTCAGCGTCAGATCCATACATTCTCTTAAAATGATGTTGAAAGTCTTCCCAGCTTTTTACTTGAAGATTCGCCCGTAGCCACCAAAAATTTAACTCCTTTTCCTTTCCAAACACCGAATGTAGATGATGAATCCGCTCATGTAACGGGATACGCTTTTGTTGCATGTATAGTTCGAGCTCCTCCAAAACGTTGTCAGCTGTGTTGATATTTGGGTCAAAGCGTGGCGGAGGAGCAGTTGAGTTGGGGGCATAGACGACTTGAGTCATTGTTGAGGAGTTGTGTGGAAGGTGGAAAGATGAAGGCGATCCTAGTGGGGGAGTACCAATTTTGTTTCCCTCAACTGGCTCATTGTTTTGTGGGAAACACATGATTTGTTGTGACTGTTGGGGAAGATTTGACATCAAAATGGGAACTAATTTATCCACAAATGGGCGTGAAATTCTCTCTCCCGATAAGAAATCTTCGACTCCATTTGAAAACTCTTCTATTGTTTCTAAGTCCTCACGAAATTGTTGGATTGTGTGATTCCGAAACTGAAGAAAGTGGGTTTGAAGCTCTGATGTTTTCTCTGTTTGCTACTGAATTGCCTGGGAAAGGTCATCATACCGAAGATCAGACCGTGTACTCACATGCTCTGTAATATTTCGGGCAACTTTTCCACTTTCGTCAAGTTTTTCCTGGAAGCTTTTTCCCAGACTTTCCAAATCCGTTTTAACCTTGGAAAGGTCCTTAGAAAGTTGCTGGAACTTGCGGTTTCTAGGAGGGAACGTTGAATCCAATGCATATGGTGGAGGTGATGATTATTGTGGAGGATCCCAATAAGTTGTGTACAAATAAGTCATTAGTCTTTGGCGCATTATCCAAAAATAATGAAGTGTAATGACTGTTAGTACTGGAAGGGAAACCAATATCCACATTTGAAATTCCATAACGGAGGCCGGGAAGCGAAACCAAAAACCGGAGGTAGAATTACTGGGTATCTCCATATTTCAAACTTCCACGGGTAGTTTTTAAGTTTAAAGTTTATGTTTTTTCGTGAAACTACACTAATTCAACTTCTATTTGAGTTAGTATAGTTTCGGCACCATTTGTAACGGTGACATAAATTTCTTTTATCATGCACACCGTTTCCCTGTGCTAATGATGATTTTTAAATGAAAACACACCAAAAATCATAACTTTTCTGATTTATAAGAAATATCTTTAATTTAACTATCGAACGAAAATTATAATAAATGTTGATTTTCTTTAATAAATAAATTTAATTGCCGAATTTAAGCTCTGCAGGGAAGCCTGAAAGAGCCCTGCACTAGCATTTTGTGAAATTTTGTGAAACTCCTAAGGAGAATGAACATTGAGATTTTTCAATGTTCTCCTGTTGTCTCGTCTCGTGGTCTCGTGGAATTTGAAGCAGGGAGTTTGCCGTGTGCTTACTCGATGGGTGCATTACAAAATCCCCCGGCCAAGGCGTTAAGTCTCAAATAAAAGGTGAATTAATGTCAACTAGAGACACCACGATGAAGCGCACGGTAATTAGTAGGTGGTCTTGGTCGAAGTTGTCTTGGCGGATCTGGCGTTGAAGCTGAATTTGGCGGTGGTGAAGGAGATGGGGAGGCAAAGGAATCCGAATCTGAAGTAGACCTGGAGTGATAACGCCGTAGCATTTGAAGGTGTAGGGGTCCTCGAATGGTTCCGTCTTCTAAAGTAACTTCATATGTCAAATCATTGCAAATTTTGCTAATTTGTCCAACATCTTTGTAAAGAGGACATAAGCTGGAAGTGATCTTCTTCTCTCGATTTGATAATATGGATTAAATGGAATTTCTGTAAAAATGTATATGGAAATATGGAAATAACATAGAAAAATGTTAAAATACAACCAAAGAAGCCATATGACTATACTTACACGTACTTATATCCCGCCATCCAATAATCATCAAAACATCTGTACTACGAGTATACTCCAGCAGACTTAAGTGCAGCAGTTCCGGCGTTCGAATGTAACAACAACATTTTTTTAAAATTAACAAACCCCTGTCTAATTCTTTTCATTAATTTATTTGCTTTTCCTTTCTGTTAAAAGACTGTTTATCATTTGATTGCATATCATTGAGATTTTTTACATAAGCACATAGTTTTTGCTAATGATATACGGGCTTCTTTTTTCCAAAAAAGTTGAGATGTTTGTGGTGACGAGGACTGTACATGTGCTATTCGAGTGTGTTTGACCATATATAAAGCTAAATGTCACTTAGAAGCGTATTAAGCTTACGCTTGACATCAAATCGACGGACGGACAAAATCAGATCCAAGGACGTTGGGTTGGATTACCAATGCCTATGGAATATGATACAACGCTGTGCATCGATTCTTTAAAAAACCGGAGTGGAGCGGTTGCATAAAATCATACTTCCAGCAGTTGTACAGGAAAAGCGCAGAAAGGGGATAATATGTATTCTAGAACTAATTGGAATGGTATCTTGAGTTGAAAACTAACTGTACGTTGCTTTTGTAAATTTAGTGCTGTAGGTTAAGGTCACGTAATAGATGAACAGAAGCTCTGAACATGAACCTGATCTGAACCTTATCTTACATCTTATCATAATCCTAATATATTTTGTCAATTATCCCATTCCCAACGACCATTTGATCCGAGATATCCGTTTAACTAAAAGGAAAATTTTTGGAATTTTATATATTTCAAACAACTAAAGATATAACGGCTGCTTCCTGTATTTTTGGAAACTAAATGCTAGCTAAGGTGCTTTCAAGGTGTTACAGGCGCAGTGAAATTTAAAGCAGAGGGAGCATTTCGAATAACCTGACAATGTAAACCCTAAACATACTAACGTACCTTCTGATACACTGAAAGCCTACAATTTAGGAACCGTTTATGATGATTCAAAAACGATTGTTTTTTGTGGTGACGAATGTAGTACTTTATTGAAAAAATTCTGTTTTGTCTTCAGAAAAACTGATTATATAGCTTTAACTATAGCTAATGGAACATGTGCTAGGAATATAGTAATTTTGAGGGCTCGTCCTTACCACTAAAATCGATGAATTTTTAGAATTTATTTTATCAATTCAGCCCGTACCCGTTAAAATATCTATGTTCCTTGAAACCGAAAATGCATGAATTTAACCTTAATGGGGTTAGGTACTAACCTTCGATTAATACTAATCAATTTGTTTACTTAGTGGACCCGGTAACCCTTAAAAGTACCCAAAGTATAAATGAGGCTAAAGGTTGTAAAATGTAGCTTAAACAGTGCCTTAAAATGCAGTCTGTCCTCACGAGTTAATTTATCCCAAAATGGGATAAATTAAGATCAAAAAATGATCTTGATTTATCCCATTTTGATCTTAATTTATCCCAAAATCCAAGTGATCTTAATTTATCCCATTTTGATCTTGATTTATCCCATTTTTATCTTAATTTATCCCAATTTGATCTTAATTTATCCCAATTTGATCTTAATTTATCCCAAGAGGTCAGTTTTACATTTAATTGCATATTACAAAAAATTGCAACGATAGATATTCGATCTGCAACGATGAAAAGTTTCTAATTTTGATTAAAATTAATAATCAATTTGAAAAACTTTGTTCCCGGTCAACGCCTTCTGTTCTGGGGCGTTTTTCGAAAAATGGGATAAATTAAGATCATTTTGCTATCCTGCTTATGTTAAAATGGGATAAATTAAGATCATTTTGCTATCCTGCTTATGTTAAAATGGGATAAATTAAGATCATTTTTTTATCTTAATTTATCCCATTTTGGGATAAATTAAGTCGTGAGGACAGACTGAAATGCAGGAGTTTGTTAGATTATTTTTAATTATTAATTTAGATAAGCTCAGGTTTGTCAGGTTATTTCATAAAGAAGGTAAGTCTGTCGATAAGTATTTCAGGAGGTGAACTGTTTTGTATTTTGTTCTAGTTCTAATTTAAGTGGGTTTCTGGGATTTTAAATTACTTTAATTTTATCAAAATAGTCACGTGTAACATTTTCTAGCAAACTGAGCTAACGCCTCATTTATATTTCTGTTGTGTGATAGCCAGTTTCATTAAAAATTATTTTATTGTGATTGTAAGAGTCGTTTAGCTTCTTAAATTATTAGTGACTTTGAAACTTCTTTATATAGATTTTATATATTTTTGCTGTCTAATCAGAGTCTTTTATCTGCGTTTTGATGACTTTTGCTGTCTCTGGGATAATAATAAAAATAAAATTAAAATAAACGCGTTAGATTACTTGGAATTGAACGCTGGATAAACGAAAAAATTATTTCCCCTGTGCACAATTTACTCTCGTGTGTAATTTTATTCATTCTTGCATTCATGTAACATTGCAACCAAAACACTTCAGCTACTTCTCAGGCATCCGCAAATTGCCTGAAAAAATGCAAGCTCACCGGAAGATCTTGTACGTATGTTTTTATTTTTCTGCTTATACTCATACGTGTGCGTGTGGTGCTACATCTACTAGTGCATACAATATCTAGTAGTACAGCAGCTAATGAGAAGAAAATGCAAATATCTTAAAAACCAGGCGGATTTTGCAAACCGGGAATGAATTGCTTTGTTTACAAAATCATCATCAAAATTGTATAAACTTATGTTCATAGAATCTAAAAATGTTTGTATGCCCTTTACGCCCCGTAATTTTTTAAAGACCAGACTCATTGTAAACACTTACGTAGATGAAAACCTTGGGGTAGCTGGTAGTACTAACTAAGCTAAAAGTTCCGAATGCGTTTGCGGCTTATTATTTTTTGCATTCCGGATTACATTGCTTTTTTTATTTGTTAATTATTTTATTACTGTAAACTAGAAGACTATCCAGTAAAATATAGTCTTCTTATCCCATTTCCCCTCCGTCTACATTATAAAATTAGACGAAAGTGTTTCATAATAAATTTCTATCTATTAATTACAGAGTTTTCAGTGATAGCTTAATGACTCTCTTAGCAAACCATATCTTTTGTTACGTGAGTTCCTCATTTTTTATTGGAAAATAGTAAACAAGGGTCGTAAACTTATTGATTACAGGGAAGTTGGTTAGCTATTGACATAAAGGTTTAATGAGCGATCTTCATCTCCATTTCTGAAAAACAAAACACGTTTTATTACGTAGAGGTTGAAGTGAAAAATTTAAGTTAAAAATTCCTTAAAGTATTTGGGGGCAAAGGAGAGCCCGGACGGAATATATCCTTTGATCTTTTCTCCTTTCCATACCATGTATTACTAAGATTTGATTCCCGGAAATCCCCTAAGGTGCATTTATATACCAAGGGATATTTTTTCATTTTGCCCTAACTTTTACATGCATAATCCAATCGTTACGTTTTATACAAATTCTTGTAGCGCACTTTACCCTTGTCATTCCCCACTATATTCAAGAATATCATCAACTTTATTCGAAGGCTGCAGCAGTTTTTCGAAAATGTGCTTTTTTGAGGTGTCCAAAAACCAAGGGATAATCCTATTTTGCGGCAACATAACTTTCGTTTTTTGAGTAATGTAGCATACGAATGTGGATTATTATGCTGGAATAGGTTGACTTAACTGATTGGCAAACATGTTATACATGGATTAAGTTTTGGGTTAGCTTGTCAGATCCATTATCTCTTTTCAAGGGATATCACTGAATAAAGCCTTAGATTGTGTGCCATGACGGTTCATAAGATGAACTAACACTATCAAATACGTTACAAATTTTTTTTATTTTTGTTTTGAGGTATGTTTATGTTTTATTTTAGTTGCTCTCTTAAATTTGTACATTCATTGATACCATTTGTTAAATTCATTATAGTGCTGCCATCATGAATTTTTTTACTAGGGGAAATCAATAAAATTATACTTATAACTTACAATAATTTAGTAATAAGGTTGTTTCTATATTACATATGTTTATTTCGTGCAAAAAGATTGTATTTAATTCCCCTTGGGTGCGCCATTTTTGTAATCTATGTATGCACGACGTAAGGTCATGTTACGATACAAGCCAATGTTTCACGATTCCGGGATTCTGAGGTTGCCTATCATCTTAACTTAGTCCAAAGCATACTCCTTGTCACTTTTGACTTGTTTTGTGCATAGTTTGTTAAATTAATTTATTTCAAAATGGCTGCATGTAATGCAGCAAGTATATTAGAATATCTTCTAGAATACATAGTAAGCATACATAGCAACATAGTATACCATAGGTACATAGTACAAGTCTATAGATGAATGTACTGTACCAAATTTCATTTACACTTATGTAAAAACAGTTTGTAACATGAATATTGTAATAAATTGCCAGTATTTAGAGCAGTTTAATAACAGAGGTGATCATGATTATACCAAACAAGACGATTTATCGCTTTATATAACAAAATTTCAGGAAAATAAATGCGCTCCAATTTGCATTTTATATACAAGATTCGACTAAATTGTTTTAACCCACTATATTATCAAAAGTTGTCCTTCAAAATACAGAATGAGTTCAGACAGGTTGCCAGAAACGATAAGGTAGCATATAAAACAAACTTAATATTAAACCCACGTTTAAAATGTTCGCAAGTTAGTTAAATCATTTTATTACAGCAAAATAATCCACATTCGTATGCTACATTACTCAAAAAACGAAAGTTATGTTGCCGCAAAATAAGATTATCCCTTGGTTTTTGGACACCTCAAAAAAGCACATTTTCGAACAACTGCTGCAGCCTTCGAATAAAGTTGATGATATTCTTGAATATAGTGGGGAATAACAAGGGTAAAGTGCGCTACAAGAATATGTATAAAACGTAACGATTGAATTATGCATGTAAAAGTTAGGGCAAAATGAAAAAATATCCCTTGGTTTATAAATGCACCTTATCAACTATCATGAAGTGAATTACCGCGGCCTGCACACAAAAAGCAAGCGTTTCTGAATCATCACTAAAATTTGATAAAATTATAAATTAGTTTTAGTTGGACAATTAGGTTATTCTAATATTTATGATTAGTTTGTGATTGGTATGGAAACCGCATTCTAAACATTTTGCGTAGTTTCCGGGTATTTTTTGGGAAGGGAGTCAAAGTTTGGTTTGGGGGTTTAAGGATATCGGGGAAGGTGGATAGGTTTATAAGTTTTCAGATTTCAGGAGTATTTTTTCTTTTTTAAATTGATGATTGAACTTATTGCGAATCATACAGTATGTGGGGACGAAGAGGATGTTTTCGTTACAAAAAAGAAACACAACCTATTGAATATAGTATTACGAAAATCAATTCAATAGAAAGTCCGTCTACATTCTATCAAGTTCTGATTTTATCAGTTCATTTTCAATTTTTTCTCTAACAGATTGATTTTCTCTAAAAGATAGAGTTTATCAAGGGAAAAACAGATTTAATGTCTCAAACAAACCTCTAGTAATTTTAACAAACTTTGGATAGTATTGAAATAATGTTTAGCTTTATAACCGGTCATTTGCAATTACTTTTTCTGTTCCATTTTCTACTAACCAGAGATACCTCATCTTCTCTGGCAGAATGAAGCCAGCATATCATTAGGAAAACCCGAGTGCCAAAAAATTTGTTTATTCATTAATGCAATGTAATCTTTCTACAGAAAACATAAAAATTCACATTCAATGTTGTTTATAGCTTGATCAAAAGCCCAAAGCTGGGCGAAAAGTAAAGTGTTTTGAAAACTGTATAGAAAAACCGAGGTATGTAGGATTTAGGAATTCCTGGGTTAAAAAATCGCATTACATTTGTCAATTAAAATGTCAATTATCATTGAGACATTTGGTCAGCCATGTAAGCATTTGTCTTTCGAATGGTAGAACCACCTATTATGATAGAAGTTTCTAGATTATGTCGTTTGTAATGCTATATTTTGTCACAAAATAGATGGTGATTAGGATAGTGGCGTTGTGTAGGGAGGGGACGTAGAATATTCTAAAGTGTATGAATTTATGTAAGCCATAGGGGTGAGGAGGGAATCGTGTCTGGTAACAAGATAAGGGTTCTCAAATGCCATTTCCTGCGGTTTTGGTGACATTTTTTGAAATGGCGAGGATGCTTGGTTTTCATGCGGAGGAAGACGTTGTCTCCAGGTTTGAGAGATGGGAGTGGGAGCTATCAAAAGTGTCCGCGCCCATTCACCCATTGGCTTGACGATTCAAACCGACGGAAAATTACTTGCTTGGGTTTTTTAAAAATATTTGTGGAAGCAGTTTAGGAAAATATTCGATTTTAAAGGCGAACCATTTGAGGCGGGCAGGGATTGGTGACACAAAAAGATTAAATAATTTTATTAATTATTAAATAATTTTACTGCCCAAGTCTTAAAAAGATAAACTGCTGTAATGAAAAGAAAACATATTTTTTTGTGAATCGCATGTAGCACAATTCATTTGTGTGCAAAGTAGACCAAATTAATATTATAATCAGATCAATCCTGTGCCAAGTCCTTGTGATGAATCATTGTCTAAAAGTTGAAATGCAACTGTTACATCTAAATGAGGAGTAGCGTTTTTGTACAAAATATATGAAATTATAAGCTGCTTTAAAACATGATGTGTAAATTATTGATTAATGTTATATGTTTTGCTGTGTGCAATTAACTCTCTTATGGCAAAAGTATATGCAATTAAAAATCATGGTGTTAATTATAATTGTATTTGTAGAATAAAATGTTTGTTCACTTGAAATTCGACTGGACATTGTAAAGGAGGATTCCAGTCAGATGATATAATAGACACACAAAAAGAAAAGTTTTAACCAACTGGAATCTTTACATATACGTCGGAATCTTGAAGAATCCAAAACTATTACCTAGACAGAAGTGAAATGTAACCTGACTATTACATTCTAAAAATTGGAATACAACTCATTCATTAGATTTTAAGAATTAAATGAAAAAAATCATTTACTTTCCCCATCTATTTGTCTGCTTACACTTTATCACCTTCACAAAAAACCCAACTTTTTAAAAAACTGCGTATATTTTATTGTGGGTAAAGGAAGGTAAACTGTATGCTGAGGAAATATGTTTGTATGTATAATTGGGTTTTGTATTAGAACGTTAAATGCTTATTTATTCCTGAAAATACTACCAGAGACGAATGTTCGAAGTGTTCAATGTTTTGGGCTCAGGGGCTATGTGACGCGTGTCCTGGTGCGTGATCGTCACGCGGGCCGGACCACAAATGGGGCCGGACCGACAAGAACGAATAATTCTTAGTATTAGAAAATTCGAGTTTTAGTGGAACTTTAAATTTAGTACATGTACATTTACTGTCTGAATCCGGAACCCTTGACAAAAATATTTTTTGTATAGTCACAAATTGAAATAGTTGTTTTGTAAAATTGCCTGTCGATTCTCGTTTAACAATTCGTTTGTATTTTAAAAAATCAAAAACTCTATAAAAGTTGAAATGTACCTAATTAGCTGATTTAAATACAAGCATCAACGCTACACCAGTTTTATATTTACTTAAAGTTTTTATCTTCCCTATTGCAAATTTTCTCTGGTATAACACGATTACATGAACATAAATATATTATTTAACATCTCAAATTTTCTGTAATATTTAGAATTCCTGTATTTTTTGAATTGTCTTATTTTAAAGCTTCTCATTTTAAGTTTCGCAGGATTCAGAAGTTGAAGTAGCTATCTGCAAAATGACACAATCTAGTCGATAACCTAAACAATTTCAAAAACATAAAAGAAGAGCTTATCTGCGCTTATTGCAAATCTAACGGGGTATAACTTATAAGAAGCCTACAAAATTTGCTATACCCAGCTGTAATCTGAAGCAATTAGGACTTGGTTATGTGCATCTGCAATAGAAATTAAGCGGCAAAACTTAGCATAACGTTACCTGCTTTTGCACCGTAACAAGGCTGTTTAATATGGGGGTTAACCTCGTACTCGTGTAAACTTATCGTATCAGCCTACTATAAGTTCCTTATCTGCTTGTATCATATGTCCTATATCATAGCAACGCCCGAGTTGCAAAAATATTCTGACAGAATTAACTTTTAGAGATATTAATAATGCAGTTAGAACAACTGGAACTAAAAGCCGCCTGAATTAAGCAACTGAGACTTAGATTTAAACCAAGTGATACACATTTGATTTGTTTGTAGTTTCATAAACGTTTGCAAAATATTAATCCTAAACTCTCAAACACCAGGAATCAGTTTTTCATTAAGATCTGTATGAAAAATTTAAAGTGTTATAACGTATGATTGTTTTTGAACAAACTAACCATAGAATGTCATTGAAAGATAAACCGTCGCCGTTGTGAGGATGTGACTGGTAATATACAGTTGGCTATCAGCTCATACACGCATCGCGCGTACCCGATTTGATATGCTGTCAGCCAATCCTGGCCGTCACATGATTAACAACCAAAACACAGCTGGCTGCAGTCGCATCATGTGACGGCCAGGATTGGCTGACAGCATATCAAATCGGGTACGCGCGATGCGTGTATGAGCTGATAGCCAACTGTAAAGATGGTCGATAATTCTTGGATACTAAATACATAATTTAGAGAGAGTGTTCTATTCCATTTTGCAGAGTTTGTTCTAAACACATGATTATTTATTCAATTTTATCATTTTCAATTCTGGAGATTAGTTATCGTGTTATCGTTTTGATGATTGCCGGACATCCAAGTAACATCTATTATATTTTAGTGAGAGTTCTTAATTTATACAGGTTTTGCGAATAATATTATTCTGCTTGAACCAGTAGAGACAAAACAGCTTCACATTAAAATGACCAATTCTGAAATTTCGGAAGTTCTGCCCAAAGTGGAATTAGTTTCAATAAAGAGCCCAAGCGGTTGGAAACGCAACTTTGGTTGACAGCACCTTAATGTGTTTTTAGCCACTTTTAATCATTTTGCTCAAATTACCTGCTTATAAATTTTTTTCCCTGGAAGGAAAAATGAAACAAATCAACATTTGTTTGTCATGATTCCCATCAAATTGTAATCATGATTATTCTGTTTGGTCCAATAACTTCAACCTTGCATTTTAAAATTCAGTCACCAAATAATCAAATTGGATTTCTAAAGAATGTTGGATTGTTGTATTTAAATTTACCCCTAACAACAGCCTTTACGTAAAACACTTGAATTTCAAAAATCTTTGATTGTGTATAATTACAAATTCTTATCTGATTCCAGATTGCTATTCAGGAACAAGCTATCTTAAAACTTAATAATGCTGAATACTAAATGTCAACCATTGGTATCACTTTAAATCTCCTTTGTACGTTTATATAAATGTCAAACAATTCAAAAAGTGTAACTAAGAGCAGTTGCTTAAAAGCCATTTCTAAATACGTGTTTATATTTAGTCATTTTAAGATTTTTATGCATCACGCGGGCCGGACCCGAGCTTGCTTAGCTACTGGTTAGGCTGCCTAGACTAGGCATTAATTGCGCGAAATACTGTTTTTTATTAAAGTCGTTTTGTTCAAAATCATAATTTAACATAATGGTAAAGAGAACAATCTGCTTGAACCAGCATTCTATCATTCTTCTGAGAACTAAAGACTGCATTTACTTAATACATTAGCAGCTTAAACTTCAATACAGTTTACAAAAACGCACCTCCTCATTTATATGTAATAGTTCCATTCCAACTTTTAGAAAATGATTTGTTACGAGGAATTTGAGCAACTTAGATTTATGATATCGTGCTTTTACATTAATTAAATATACTTAAAACAAGAATGCCTAATAAAATTCATTCTTTTCTTTTCACCGCAATTTTTGAGACTCGGTCAACAGTAAAAGTGCCTATTTTCAATTAGCGTTACTCCAAACCTAGAAATAAGCTATGTGATCGTAGTGTAAACCTAAATTTTCCGTATTTGTCCACTTTATTGGCTTTTTAGTAGCTACAAACCTCAATAGTAAAGCACGTCCAATTACTACTGTGACTAATTTAAATAGAGCAAACGGAATTAGATAACAGATATGGTGCAGTTTTGTAGCCCGTTTTTTGTAGTTTGTAACTAAAAGTATTTCATACCAATATATTTATTTGTGTAGTGTACAAAGCCATTGAACTCTGACACCTTCAAATGTTATTTTTCCAGGTATAAAAATTTCACATAATTTCCCCGTCAAATGGCTGTAACTTTAAAAGCAAACCACGAAATCAAAATCTGTAAAGTGCGTTTTGCCTTTTATGCTTTTCGGTATTACATATTATTTAAAATGTCTTATCAAAAAAAACTTTCGAAGCTTCATAGTTAAATCAAAACGTGTGTTAAATTTGTCGGCGTCTGCCTCATGCTTTTAAAATTTTGGTATTATTTAGCTTAGTGCTGATGACATCGGACAATTGAAAGCTTTGTGGTACTCTTAAATTTCCTGGCTTTAAAACATGTGTGAACTCAATAATTCACGGTTTTGTATATGAAGAAAAGATATGTCGGAACCTGTTTTGCGTTTAGCAAATTGTGTTCATTATAAATGCGTAAAATTTCAACCTCTGATAAAATTCTACGTAGTTTGCTGCAACCATCCAGCTCATGCAGGTTTCAAAGCCCGTTTCTTCCGCTAACTAAAGGCAGAGTTTCAGGATAAAACTATGAGTACAACTGAAGTTATGAGAAATGTTGCATGGTGTGACTTAAAAACACAGGAATTTAAGTAACTCTGAGCCTCTAATTCTCGATTGTGTGAACAAAAATCTGAGAACGCTAGTATCCTTAAATAACCAAAATTGTAGTCTATGAATAGTGCGCTACAAAACTACACTGAAGTGTTTTTCATTTGCACTTTGGGGTTTGAGGACCAATGCGTTTAAAAAAGTCATAGTCGTAATTGGACATGCTTTAGTTAAAAGTGGATCATAAGTTTTGGCAAATTTTAAAAGAAGGATACAATTATGTACTCCAACCACGGTTTCACTGCATCTGTTGAAATTGAAAAGCATTTTTGTACAAAATTCATTCAATATTCAGCGCATTATGATGTTTTTGAATAAAAACAGCCTCTTTGAAGGCCCTTTGGAACGAGGGAAAGAGACAATTCAGAAATGTTGCTGGAAGATGAAGGTAAAAAGAGGAGAAGAATGAGAAGGGCAAAAGCCCGGAGTGAGACTGCGGAGAAGGAGCGGAAGATTAGGAAGAAACAAGGGTGAAACTTCATGGAGGGGACTGGCGGAATGAGAGAAGTAATGTTGAGGATTTGTTCAGTGGAGGGTGAATACAATTTTATGCGAAGGAGGAAATAGGGTTTGGGGAGGTGCTTAAATTACTGGTGGTGGTGTGTCCCCAGGGGAAAAGGAGCCCTCCGATTGTGGTAGACGAGGGTTCGCGACTCAAGTGTGAGGACTAAAGGAAGGATAACGTATATAAGCAATAATGAAAGTGGGTCTGATTCGTACAGTCTGAAGAATGTAGGGGGAGGGACCATGATTATATGGAATTTATAAGATAAAGTTTTCTATATTTTAAAAATAACCTGTCAGATGAGTATCGTCAACTTACTTGTCGCAACGATCTGAAGTAATAATTAATCCCATTTGTAAATATTTTTCGACATTTGGAGTATAGCTATTGCATAAAATCAGAATATACTGTTTTGAAGCAAATGCATATTCCGTTATGGTACAAAAGACATAATCAAGTAAGATCGTTGCCTCAAAAGACCGTGACTAAAAGACCTTGTCCTCAAAATATCGTCACCACAAAACACCGAAACTCGAAAATGTCGTTGTTATAAAAGACATAAGATACAAAAGTATTCATTATATTTTTTATTTTATTTCGTTTATATGATATACTCAATGTATACTAAATGTTTTTAACAAAGCGTATATAATACTTTAATAATTTTTTAGCAAAAATCTTGACAACGACGAATTTGAAGCTCCAGAAGTGTTAATAAATATGGAATAAATATGTAGTAGACTATTTCTAATCTTTATGCTTCCAAGACATAACAGATTTTAGCAGAGTGAACATTCCTTATCATAATGCATGAGACCAGTTTTCCATGTATTTTTATAATAGTTTGGGAGGAAACATCATTTTTGTAACGCCGGTTTTGCCCTTCCCATGCCTCGTCCAGCAAATTTAAAATTTTACTTGATACTGAGGAATTTTAAAATACTTTGTATATAAAAATTAGTAAATTTTTTAGTGTGAAGTATGGACCATTTTCTAATATACAGGACTGCGTGAAGGGGCTAGCATTTTTTACAAACAATGCTAGAAAAGGAAAGCATAAATATAACATATCATGTCATATTTACTCATGGTGCTTTTTGGCTATAAAGGCTGCAGTCAAGCTTTCGTTCACTTTCCGTGAGCTTTCTCAGGACTAAATTATGGAAATGAGGAAAATGTCATATTTATTAACACTCCTGGTGCTTCAACTTTTTGTTAAAAGTATTTGTTGCATTTGTTGGCAACTTTTTCGTTAAAAAATTATTGAAGTGTTCTGTACACTTTGTTAATAACATTTAGTATACATTGAGTATATCATATAAACGAAATAAAAATAAAAAATATAATGAATACTTTTGTATCTTATGCCTATTATAACAACGACATTTTCGAGTTGCGGTCTTTTGCGGTGACGATATTTTGAGGACAAGGTCTTTTAGTCACGGTCTTTTGAGGCAACGATCTTACGTGATTAGGTCTTATCACGGGCATTCGCATATTCAAACGTTTTCTACGCTAATTAATTTTATGCTAAGTCTCAAAATGTTGTCTGTTCTTCATTTACATTTAGCTCCAATTACCTTGATACCTGCCATAAACTACATACGGTAAATTTGGAAAATAGATGGGGGGAACTCATGCTTAGATTTGGTGTGAAAACCCTTAAAAATTTACGTTTTCAACATTGGCTTAATGTCCATCAAATTGTAAGAAAACCTAATTTTAGTAGCAGGTATAATAAGAATAGCTATAATTTCAGACTTGTCAGTAGTAAGTATGAACGATACCGCAGATCCGCAATCCCGTCAATTGTAAAAATGCTAAGGGATAAACTTTAAACTCTTGTTACTGTATTCCTGTATATTCTAGTCGTTGTGTTACGACATTTATTTCATTTGTAACTTCGATGTTTTTTTCTTATTATCACAGCGCCTTGACTGGCTGCGTGAACCTCTTCCTTTTTTTATGTTTCTGTATCTAATTACTCCCTGTATCATTTTCGGCTTTGTTAACGTGTGACTTAGCCGCGTAAGATACTTTTTGCTTGAATAAATGAAATAATTATTTGCATCTATGTATAATTAAATTTATTAAGTGCGACTAAGACTTAATTCCAATGTGTTTTATCTTATGTTTGCTGTGTTGCCTAATTTGGTTCTTATAGACACTTAGACGAATGCGCTTTTTAACACATAAGGCGTGTTTATCAGGTTCTTTCGGAATGAAAAATTTGTTCTGATGTAACGGTTGGTACTTGGATCGTGTTCACATTAGAGACAGGGAAAGACTGAAAAGACTTGGCAACTTGATCCAGTGAAGTGTAGCGATAAGTCTGCTAGAGTAAAAACACAGAAAATAGCATTTTATAAAAACAGTCCAATGCCTTACATGTAAATTTTTTAATAGACAAATCAATACTCTCTAGTAATTAAATGACCTGCGTTGCATCTGCGAATTCACAAAATCCGGTTAGATGTCATTTTCACTAGATTGGAGTGTGACTTTTACAAAAAATGCAGGTTTGCATTGTTAGGACCCAACTGCAAGCACTCGAGATCTCCTGGAGAAAGTGTGTCAAAGCCCATAGAAGAGTAGCGGACCATTTGAAGTTTTTTAAGCAGTCAGTGTAGTACTCTTGAATGTGTGGATCCAGGGTTATCGCAGTGTACTTAGCAACCAATGATGACTAATTTAATGGCAGAGTAGCAAATACATGAATGAGAATGATTAGAAAAGATTTGCTAGCTTTGATGTTTTTTTGAGCATTTGCACACCATAACTGATACACTTTCACTTGCTGGGGTCTTATTTACGTACTGATTACTTTATTTGATTTGATTTATTTATGGAATAAAAACTTAAGAGTATTAGTTGCTAAAGCTGTACAGTATAATGCGCTTGTCATTATCTTATTTAAAATTCAGCTTTATGTTTCTATAAAATATGCCTCCCTTACAATGCAATGGTCAATGCCAGCTCAGCAAATCATTTTAGAAGCAACACAAACTTAATCTGACCACAAAGTTGTTACAGAGTTTAGACAATTTACCTTAAATTTAATCTCCTTTCACACCAAAATAGCAATTAAGTATGGAATACGCCAAGTAGATAATAATCTTAAGGTTGTGAGAGTTCTGAGATTGATTCAAAATGACTTGATGACAGTTTTGAGGTCCTTCTCTTCGATAAGAAGCTTTACATGCTTCACCTTCCTTCTTGACCAGCCAAGATAAGGAGTTCCACCAGAGCCTGGAGCATACATTGACTTTATTGGTCATTGAGTTTCCGTTAAGGAATCAAATGGAGTTCTACCTTCGTCCTTACCTCCACCTGCATTTCTACTCTTGGAAAAGGGTTCTCAATAAACTTGTGGTTGGGGTTTGTCCTCGTGCTGTAGGAGAAGTGGTGTGTAGCCTGGTTTCACGCTCTGCTCTGTTAATTGGTATCATCGGGGCAGTAAATAACAGAGGCTATTTTCACTCTAAACTTTGCGACCATTCCCTACTCGGATTCTTTATCATTTCCTCCGACAGATTCTTGTTCTCCTTTCCCCAAACCAGATTCGTCTCCTCTATCCCAATTAACAACAATTTTTTCGTCTCCTCGAGTATCCTTCACTCGATGCCCTCACACTTCTCTACAGGCGCTAAGGGACTCCAGTGCACCCCGTGATCGCCACGAGGGCAGGGACCTATAGGAGGCCGGGTAATTTTCAAGATCGAGAAAATTCTTTTTTTAAATTAGATACAGGAAAAATACATGCCCAATACTCACGTTGTAACCTCAAATGAACAATGTAGCCCCGTATGCATTACATAAAAGACACTTTAACGGCGTTTTCATAAAAGTTCCAAAAAGTACGTGATTTCTTTTATCTGAACTAATGAAACGATTAATATTACCAACGAAATATCAAGCCCAATCGTTAGACAAATATGTTGATTAGTGCTGGCTGCATTAAAGTGAATTTTTTGAACAAGTGTAAACGACATGAAGGTTTTAAAATTATAGCGTGATAAAAATGTTTTATGTTTAAGCAGCAAGTGTTGCTGAATAATTCAATGTGGAATTATTTGACTGCTTAAAGTTTTTGCTGTAATATGAAAAAAATCTCCACTCATTTCAACTATTAGATACACAACAGCTTATGAAAGTCTTAAAGAACAGCTCATTTTTAACCACTCAAAAGAGCCAGGAATGCTACCTGTAATTAAATACCTACTCATCATTTGATGGCGTATAATGTAACTTTAATTCTGGGTTTAAGTCGGGTTTAATTCTGTTTCAGGATTATTCTAATAATATAACTTTGGTTTGAACTCAAGTTAATGTTTGAAGATTATTTCAGCAAGATAAACTCAAGTTATGCAATCCGACACTCATAGGCCGAGGAGAAGGTGGGGAGGCTGGTGACAAATCCCCACCTCGAAAAAAAGAGACGGTGAAATCGTATCGTTTTCACCACCTCGATTTTGACCACGCAAGAGATGTTTAAATCAATTTAAGAAATTGAGGTAGACGGGATTTTACAGTGCCCCTGAATGTTACAAGTCATTAAATGATATACCCCATCATATTACCGATTGCAGTTCTTTTTGTGAGCACTATTTGTACTGTATCTAGCAAACAATAATTTTACTTTAGACCAATTTTGGTTTAGTAAATTCGTTTTAGAACCAAATAGTTGGTAGTGCTAGCGTACCAGTTTTGATCATTAAGTGGGGTATTACTTCAAACAGTTTAATGCCATGAGACATTCTTATCATGAGTGTACACTTAAACAACTAAACTTACCACACAATGTACAAGGTACTATAACTGCTGTTTACTGCTGCTGTAACAACGCATAGTCATGCAATTTCAGACACGTTTGACTTTTGAACTGCATGTTTTAAGTTTTAACTTAATAAATAATTTTAAATTTGAATTACTTCCCAAGTAGTAAATACGCTAATAAATTATCAAAAAGTTTAATTAGAAGCAAACAAATCAATTGCTATTTAAATCTCATAATTTCTAATGTCGCCGAATAGAATATATTTTTTGTGCAAATGTTGATTTTAATAAAATATTGCGTAAGTTGTAAATTCTTACAACGCTAAAATATAAAATATTATTACGAAAAATATTGGGTTTTTCTAATTTATTTATTTATCTAATTAATTTAATTGTAAAAACATTATTATGATTTTTCATGAGGAAAGTAAAATGTTTAGTTCTCCATATTATTTTCCGTTTTTAGCCTTAGCTTACTGATTCAAATAATATGCAGCATATTATATGCTAACGTTTTTGTGATAGAGCGTACTGTAAGGTTTGAAACAAATATTTCTTTTAAACTAGAGTTGTTTTCATTTTCTGGATTGTTATTGTAAATATTTAAACGGAATTGCGGAAGTATTTCTATTACCTACTTCCTCAACTGAAAGCAGGACTTTTCTGCTGGGAAAATTCCCTTGCCCACTTTGTCAACTGAAAGCAGGGCTTTCTCTGCTGCTGATTCTTTTGGTCCCCCTTTCGGTGAACTTCTGCGTAGGGTCACGCTGGTAGTTGATCGTTCTAGCTTCTTGGGGGTGCTGGTGCTTCTACTGCTGCTGTTGTCCTCTTCTTGCTTGCCGCTGTCCTCCTCTTCAATCACCACCACTGACCAATGCTGATGTGGGCGTCACCTTTTCTCTCTTTTTATGGGCAGCTTCCTTCCTGTCTTTACTCAGCAGCTTTTCAATCGCCCAGGACTTCTCCTTCAATTTGGAGGCTCTAAAACTGTTGTCTCCTATCTTTTATCGTTGGCCACAAGCTGTTGTCGTCACTGGAGCGGCTGCTGAGGGTGTGGATAGGGCGGAGGTAGAGCCAAATACTGGAGGGGGTAGGTTGAGGCGTCTTTCTTCTCAGCGTCAGCTGTTGTTGCACTCAATCTCCCACTCAAATTCAAATCAAATTTACCAACAGTAACTTGTGCATCTCCTCAATTTCTTCTTGCTTTTTCCCGTCCCTCCAGCTGTTCACTCACAAAAAATGCACCAAATCTTCAAAAAGTCTCGAATTTTCACAAAATCACTGAAAATTCACTGCTTAATTCACTGATCCTGGCAGGTTCCTAAATAATGTTGATAAATGGGGCGTTTCTGACTCTCCGCCAGTGTTGGTCAACTTTCGGATCTTCTCCTTGACAGAGAACTTCTCAGGATCCACTGTTTCTGGCTTATCCTCTTGACCCTCCAGCTTGACTTCTCACACTTCACTAAAACTTTCAAAAAAGTCACAAAAAAGTCACAAAAAATCACTGAAAAACACTGAATAGTCACTGATCCTGGCAGGTTCGCCAGTAATGTTGATAAATGGGGCGATTTTAGGCCCTCAAGAATTAAGGTTTGATGAGTATGGGCGTGCCTAACTTTTATGCACCCAAAAATCATTCGCATCACACTATTTCTCAGAAAAAGGTTCGGACCAGTGCAACCAGTAAATTATTCAATGAGTAGTAGGGCAGTTTTAGCAGTTATTCGTCAATTTATTAAAGAGTAATTTAATATTTTACAATTTTTAATGGCAAAAGGCCCAACGATAAAAATGATAACTTGCTCTGCACGAGGCAGAAAGGAGAAATTCCAGCTTGCCCAGGCAAGCTCTGAAGGAGAAGTAATATTAGATGTGGTGGTGGTGGCCTGCTGCGGACGAGGATGACGATGAGGATATTTTGGGGCGTAAATTTCTGCTGCTGCATGGCTCATCCTCGAGGTACTCTGCACATGTCTTTCCCAAAACCCCAAAACTGAATCCCTCCGCCAAAAGCCGAGGCATGATAAGACACCACCGTTCCAACACCATAAAATAGCTTATTTTGCGACAGGAATGAATGAAGGCAATCCGTTGGCTTCAGTGTAGAAGCAGGAACAGAGTATCTTAGAAATCAATACATCATGAAGAATACGATTCTAAGAACAAGGAAGGAAAAAGCCGGAAAAAGAATTTTGGATATAAGCTCAGCTACGACGCCAGATCTATAACAGTTTGTGTTTAGCCGCCCTATTTGTACTACTAGATCCTTCTAGCTCAAATAGTGGTTTATTCAGCATTGATTATTGAATTATATTTCGCAATAGCGCAGACATTGAGTACTAAGGTATGTTTCCACAAAAGGATTACCCAGTTTCCACAAAGATTTTATTTATAATTTAGGTAAATTAATTTATAAAATCTCTTCTAAATACAACTATTACTTTGCCCCCTAAATTTCTTCCAATGTTTCTAACGCAGTAGCTTCTTTCCACTTTCGCCCCTTATTTGTCACCTCCACCTTCTGTTTCCGTTCCTGTTTTTTACAATATTTCCTTCTCTTTTATCGTCGCCTCCTTGATATCTCCTCGAGTTTCCTACCCATTTTTCCTCGTGGTCTCTCACATTTCCTCTTTTTACTTTTATTAACCGTTGCCAAAATACCCGGCAGATCCCTCCACGTTCGCCAAATCGAAAATTACCTCCTCCCCTTTTATCTTACTTTTATATTTCTCCCTAAATCTACCCGGATCCCCTTCCTTGTTCAATTTGACCAAAATTCTTCTCAAAATCCAGTTGGCCATCTTTTCATAGTGAATATGCGGTTCATCCAAGCCACCCTTCACCTTCATCAATTTCGAAAATTCTTTGAAAATTCTCGGGCAATGCAATGCGCATCTTCTTTATCTACTGGGCAAATCTTCCGGTGTCAAACATCGGTTTGGTCCAGTGCCATAATCCAGTTTCTGATAGTCCACCAAGCCAAATTACTAGATTTCCAACAAGAATTGCGTCATACTGATAAACATAACGTAGAGATAGGAATTGCCTGAAAAATCCTTGAGAAAACAGCTGAAAGAAAACATTGAAAACTTGCTTCGAAGTCTTGATGTAGTCCGTCACTGAAGGAAGCTGTCGGCAAGTTACAGCAGTTAAATTTTAAAAAATTGTGAAATTTCTGATTCTCTGACAAATAATTTTTTAGAAAATTACATTTGAGTGCTCATGACGTTGTATTAGCACGAATAAGACCTAATACTATGACTGATTTACCAAAACGGTTTGAGTGCCCAACTCTCTAACCCCATTAAGTAACCTATAAACAAGTCACTTTTTAATGTTAAAAATTAGAACCTTTGCAATTTCTAACTAGGGCAACTTGAGACACTGTAACTTTATGTGGAGTATTTTCGACGTATGTGTATTCAAATAAAGCAAATTTTTTTTTTGCATCCGTAGGTTTAATTTTTGCGTCCCCCCTTCACTTGTTCTTACTCAAGTTGTGCCATTATGGTAATTAGCGATTGGCTATAGTCGTTATAATGACATGTATAATATGCTCTACGAGCTGATGGGATCGTCATACCTAATAGATAACAGAAATATACAGCGTAGCAAAAAAAAATTAATCAGAACTCAAAACTTTGTCAGAAATGCTCTGAAAACTGACTTTATTAAAATCTCAAAACCTAAATTTAGAACAAAGTCATAACACTTGCATCAAAACAATTTTTGGTACTAGAATATAGTTGGAAGATTGGCATTTTGTGAAAAGGGACCAGGCCATTCAACTCCATTTCCCCCGTATCCGTTTCCTCTATAAGAAACCGGTCCTCGTCCGCTGAGTGGACCACCACCGCGGCCATATCCTCCTCGTCTTCTAGAAGAAGCAGCGCAATGATCGCCTCCCCTCTGTCTCCTCGTCCTTCCATTCCAACTCTCCCACCATACATACCTCCTCCATTAACATCCCGTGACCCTAACAGAGGCTAAGCGCCGAGGGTGGCAGAGTTCGAAGTCGAACCGGGCCCCACGCTTAGAGGGCCCCAAACGAAGCAAAAATAGGCAAAATTAAGCAAAAATTGTAGAAAATAAGAAAATTTGCTTATAATTTCAAAAAATTTGAGCTCGCTACGCTCGCCATCTATTATTTGTGTACAAATTCCGCATATTTTTGCGTCAAAATTCGTTAATTTTTCTCATTATATCTTTAAAACTCTTTAAAACTTTAAAACATTATATTAACCGTAATTTATTAACTCAGCATCAGAAAAGTAAAGTTTCAGACATTCAAGGGGCCCACTTTCTCCTACCCTCACCCGGGCCCTCCCTCTGCCTTTCGATTGACGCTTAGCCTCTGGACCCTAACAAACAATCCCATTCCTGGTTGACACATTGAAAAACATAAAAGGAAAAGGGAAGCTACATCCTGGAGGAGGAAAGCAGCAGGGATTTAGTTGACCCCTTCCTTTGACCCTTCACTACGTAGATAACCTCCTCGTCCTCTTCCAGCTTGAAGTACAGGAGCTCTGTCATCCTCCTCAACACACCACTCATTCCCCATTACATATGAAGACACATTCATCATTGCAATCGTTGCCTTTGTGCATTTACTGTACGCCTCCTTCTCTGTACAATCTAAATTTCCCGACATTTTTTGGAGATGATGCTAGCTACTTTGGGGATGTAGATTCTGCATTCTTCTTCTGAAGCAAATGTGGTAATACAACCTACGAATTTCATAAAAAGCGATCGGACCTAGGAAAATATGCATAGTTAATCTGAATGAGAACTCTCGTCTCTCCTCCGGCATTAATATTGAATCAATTCTATCTGTAACATCTACATTTGCCCCGCCGCTGAAAAAAAACTCCCAATTTTCTTTTCCCAAACTACCTGGCACATGCACTTGAAACATGCCAAGGTCTGGTAGTGTGGCAGATTAGCTAACACACTGTGCTTATGTATTGTTTACATAGCAAGGATGCATGCTATCGCCGTTGCCAAGTCCATAAATTGGTAAGTCCTACGGTAGTTTTGCATGAAATTATATGTAGGATTTAAAAATTTATAATAGAAACCTCTTCAAAATAAGAATAAAATGTGGTGAAATTAGACTGCGTGTAAACTGACTTCCTTGACTACTAACTAAACGAACGCAAGTTTACACTGCTATATTTATTGGTAAAATTAAATGGAACGATGATCCTAAATTTTATAAAACTGAATTTGTCTAAACTTCTAAAGCAAGCTAATCTTGAAGCACTGCAAAATATGTAAACAATGCGCAATAATATGGCATTTAATATAATTATTCACATATGTGAATGACGAAGAAGACGGTTTGAGTCTTAGCGAAAATTAAGAAATATAAGAAACGTTTGAAACACGTTTTGTCCAAAAGGGTGTAATTGGATTTTATGCAAAAGCTGTACGCCAATTTCTGGAATATAATTTCAAATGGCATTTAAGGAAGATCCAGATAAATGCTCTTCTAGAATCTGTTCTGCGTTATCCACATGAATAAAACATAATAGACAGACACACTAATATTTGTTGGTATTTACATAACAGGTAAATGCCAACTAAATATGCTTAATCAGCTAAATACCTAAAACTCACCTAGGGTCTTGCATCACCTTCCCTCTGAATTAAGTTCAACTATAAAAAATGACCAAAGATATAACAATAGATCGCTTAGTAGAGTAACGTCGTTACGCTCATGCTGCTGCGGTACAAGGATTAATTTGCTGACAGACGTATGCAGAGATAGGAAAATACTTCTAAATTGTAATTGAAATACAAATTACTTTTAAAAAACGAAAGTATTTCAATTAAAAAAACTTTGATTTTTCGGAAAGTAATTCAGTTAACAATTACAAAATACTTCTTTTACAAAAAAGTATTTGAAATACTCAAATACTTTTCAATTGCTTCGTATCAGTATATTTAATTTACGAATAAGATTTCTGCAGTGAGGCTGTAGCTTGAATGGACTTTTCATTTACAAGCTGTCTGTATACGCAAGAAAATCACAAAACATATCACATAAATGTATAAATCTTATCTATTTATCGTAATTATGCCTAAACATTTGTGGTTTTGTATTTAAACATACATAATTCTTGAATAGATTTCAAGAACAGTATTTCAATCACAAATTACAAAATACTGCTGATTTTTAAAAGTATTTCAATTACAATTACTCAACTACTTTTGTTTTAAAAAAGTAATTGAAATACAAATACTCAATTACTGTAATTGTAATTGAAATTGCAATTAATTACAATTACAAATACGTATTTTCCTATCGCTGGACGTATGGTACGTCATTTACCAATCCTTCCTCCGTAATGGGTACTGAAGTGTTCCATGACATAAGGCGACTTTTTATAAGTAATCTACTTTAATCTCTCATAGCTCACTTATCTCTGCGTGAAATATGTACGTGCAAAATGTGCCATTTTATTAAAGCTACTGTTTTTCTTTCTAGCTGGGCACGCAGGTTATCATGAAAAATTTTATTATATACAAATTATACGTATCTACAAATTATATTCTTATTTGTTGTGTGAGTAATATGAAACAATATAATGTGATGATTTACATGTAACTGTACTAAAACGTTTTTCCAGAGAGGCATGAGAAACTCTGCCCAAAATAAATCAGGAACTTCAGTTGTTCCTCAGCCTGTAAACCGTGGTAACGTTTATTTCACTGCGCTGTTTACATATTACAGATCTTTATTACTACGTACACTTTTCATCGGCCATTATGATAAAGTTACATAGCTGATATGTTTTTCCACTGGTTTTATTTGTAGCCTTTTCCACTAACTGCTTCAAGAACAAATTGTTAAGTAACTAGGCATAACGAAGCCAGTATATAATTAATTTTGTTACATTTGTCTGTCTGTCTGTGTGAACACGATACAGGCTAGACGCTTTAAATCATTCTAAATTTGGGACATGTCTGACAGTCAGCCACAAACTTATCTGGTCGAAACGAGTATCCCTATTAATTTTGAGTTCGATAGGTAATCCACGGCGTTAGAGTAGGGTAATCTCCTACGATAACCGTGACCGTGCCTGAGTATGGCCCCTATGTGTATTTGTGCCCTCTAAATACCTGTCCATATTATTGCCTTTACCTTACCACGCGCTCCCCATTTGTTCCCTATGTAGTGAGCCCGGGAATTATGTTGCCCAAACGGATATCTGACATTGTTCGTCTGACATTCCACTTTGCTCCTGGGTTTGTTTGACAACGAATTTACGAATCGATCTGGATTAAATATGCAGTTTAGTTTAAAGCATGCCTTGAACATTTTTACCCTGACCAACCCCCCTGACCATAAAATTAGTCAGAATCACACCAAGTTTTGCACAATGATTTATTGGGTTATGAGAAATAGCCCTATTGATTTTGAGCCTGATTTGTCATCCCCCTGGGGTAATAGGGTGGGAGGAGTCAGAGAATCAGACAGATAAAGGGTGTATAATAAGTAAAGCGACAAAAATTGTTTGAATTTTAAAAAGTCACACTTATCATTTAAAACAGAAACATGATATATCAATGATGCATTAGACCTTCAAGTATTATAGAAAAAATTATCTCGGTCATATCTCTTTATTTTTAGCTCATACTAGCATTTGGCGTTAAGGGGCGCCACCTATCAAATTTCCGGGTACCAAAATTTTTGCACCTAATCGTTAGCCAAACGTTCCAGAGAACTTGAATGATTAAATGAATTCACAATTTATACTCAGAATTCATTTCTTTACAAAATGTGATAAAATGTTTACCTCTAATGTTTCTAAGTAGGTATGGATAATCTCTTGCAAAATGTTAACATCCAAAATCAAAGTACTAGAAACTCTGATTATTATTAAACCACCAATCATCTACAAGAAGGTTTGGTACCCTCTTTCTGAAAGCTTAGAAGATGGGCTTTTATTATTGCTAGGACACATGGAACTGTAGTACAATTACATTAAATAAGAGCAGCATAAACATTAGGCCACAATGGTGACACCAAAATTTGCTTCGAGACAAGATTCCAGAAAAACGTAAAAAAGTCGGTACGAATGTAATTTTCACACATTAGTAAAGTCAATGGCAAATGATAGCTCAACTGAGAGCCCAGTCTTTAGTGAATATTACTGGTAGTTTTGCTTTCAGACAGAGCGTATTGGTATGAATTGAGGAACACTTTGAAAAAGTCATACCTTAAAAACCCCGGAAAACTGATATTAAATTTGACTGTACATAACCGTAAATTTATACAAACTGATAGGTCGGAAAAGCCGGGCGTATTTTTTCCAATAAACTACAAAGCTTAGTGCATCTAGCGACAGTTAAACAAAAGCATAGAAGTTTCATGATGGGTTTTAACAAGAGCTTCAATTTTGTCGCTTTACTTATTATACACCCCTTAGATAGATATACATATACTACTATAATATAGTATTATGTCATATAGCTCAGCTTCGTATTGCAAATGATCATTAAATCGGTTTATTCAACGTACGATTCATAAGCGCCGTATTACTCACCAGCCTATTTTTTAAAGTAAACGATCCAAATTCATTATTAATTTTTGCTGCCATAATTGCATATTTTCGATTGAAAATTAATTCCAAAATAATTCAAAAGCGGTTTGCCAGTCACTCTCCTAAAAACCAGACCAAAAAATTGTATTGTTCCTATTCTATCATCTCTACAAGATGAATGACAATGACAACAGTGCAATGCATCGTCATTTTGCACAAAAGATTTCTCCCGCACAGAACATCACCTGATGATGCAGACATCAAAATGTAGGGAATTTTATGCTGTATTATTTATTTATTTCCTTCATGAACTCGATCGTAATCAAGTAAAAGACTGAAATTAACTCATTAAGATATCTCAGCTTCCCCCAGAATTGTCAAAAGACCTTTTGCATAAAATTCTGCCGAGCTTATAAGGTCTTTTTGATTTTAAACTCGCGTGCACTTAGGGCTGTTTTTTTTCTATTTTTCATGCACATACGGCTTCTCGTATGCGACCCATCGATATGCCATATTTTTCTTAATTTTGGAATTTTGGTTGGTGCACGTGGACGTGGTGCACCCCCTTGGGTACTCCCTTGAAAACGAAAATGAGAAAGCCTCAGTTTTTCGGTACCAGTAAACCTAGAATATACTAAAATCAGGATGCGGTGGCTTACGGCATCTGAATCTGGACCAGAAGTTTTTCCAGATAAAGATCATAGGGTAGGAACGAGGTGAATCAGGAGTGAACGACTTGAATAAGAAAAAAAGTGGGCTAGACATTTGAGCAGGAGCACAAACGACAGAGAACAGATAATTTGCTCCAGACTCCAGACTATAATTTAAAAAATGGAAGCGTAAAATGCCTATACAGAAAAGTAAACTTGAAGAGGTGCTAGGTTTGTTGTACAATGCATTTCCTGTACGTTTTCCAAGGGATAAAAAAGCAAGTGGAGTTGCCTATGATGATTTTCCGAAAATTATTTGACGAGAGCAAGTTGCTCACATTCCTAACTCAAACATTCTTTGAACTCAACAATACACAATTGGGAGCTTCTCGTCAATGTATTAAACACTTAAATTCCTTCACACCCGACTTTGTTACAAGTGGTGTTTAGTTGCTGCATAAAATCAAATTACACAGTAACAAAAACGAAGAGAGCCCGAGAACTTGTGTTGAAGCTTGTTACATTTTAGAAATAATACAAATTTGTTTTATAATCAGATAGAGCAAATTTGAATTTATTGTCAAGTGATTCCCTCAATGACGCACGTTACATCATAGACGTTGGAAGTTGATTAAGAATACACAATAGAATTTAAATTCGCGATAAATGATAAACCATTAGATGTTACATTGTTGGATTAGTTTACAGTGATATAAAATATTAGAATAGACAGTACAGTCAACAATTAATTTACTAATTTATAGTGTATTGAAGTTAGAGTTTAAAGAGTAGGGTCACAACTCGGTGAAGGGATTTCTGCTATAACTTAAATTCACAAATCCACAAACTTTCACAAAACAGCATTTAACCCACACAACTTTAAATGCATGTATTATTTTGCATTAAAGTCTGTTTAATAGTCCTCCCAAATTTCCAAAATAATATTATACGTCGTTTTTCATTACGTTTTTACAAAACGCCTTTTTGTAGACATAAGGTTAATTTTTTTAATTGCCCTGTTAAATTCATTATGCCTGTTTACAACTTTTTTTGGTACTTTAGGGGGTGCTGGTTTTAATGACGTTTGTATTTGCCTTAGCACTGGTGGCGATCAAGAGATAATTGCAGTTAAATTTAACAGGGCAATTAAAAAATTAAATAACTTTTTGATGTTTTTAATGTCGCAAATTGTTCCTCTACTTGTATATGACTATTCCAAAATTGCCAAATTTTTTAATTCATCGAAATTGCATTTTGATGCCAATAAATATACAGACTAGTTCATAAAATTCAAATATGATAACTATCATGAGATTTGGCATGAACACTCCTCAGGTAACCCTGTTGGGCGTCATATTTTTGTTTTTTCAAAATTGTGCCCCAAAATTTTTTTTTATATTTTTCTAAAATTGTTTATGATATTTGAAGCAACTTTTTTGAAGACACCACCCATGCAAGTCTTTTTGTTAAAAAGTTATAACGATTTCTCGAAAAATTCGATTTCATTTGGATAGGGCAGCCCCTAACTCCGGTTTCACTTGTACAAACGAGATAAACTCTTGCACACATATTCCCAGCTTTGGTCTCTTCAACGTCAGCACATTTGTTTCGACTTTACTTATCCCAATGGGCGGGGGTGGTACTAACTTTTCAGAGCAATCGAATTTTTAAAATATCGTTATATTCCATTGACAATGGAATATCGGAAACCAGCTTCATTCTTCGCTTGACTAAGTCTTCTTCCTCTTTGGGATCCTCTGGTTGGACGGGGGCGTCACGGCAAAGGATTATGCGGTACCCGTTGTTGCTGTACAAAAATGTTTGAAAATCTACAATAAATTACATCAAATGAAATGGTAAAAAGGCAATAAAATACGCAGTACCAATAATCTTCATGCAGACTTAGTCCTATACTCTTCGGTTTCCTTGCCTGCATCACAAGCCGCTCCAAAGTTAAAGCAAACCGTTCCCAAGAACTGTCACTACCACCCCTGTACTCAAAATTCATCCGTGTTGAAACTATGGCCTTGCCAATTTCATCTGGCTTTAGGAAGCTCTGGACGCCCTCGTCTCCTCCATTGAAGTCGACATCGCTGTTCCTCCCCTCTTCACACCTCACATTAAATACATGCACTTTGTAAACTGTTGTGAAATAGAAATTGTTATTTAGCGTCTTGGAATGTAGAAATGCTTTCTCAAGACCAAAGACCAGAAAAACTAAGCAAATAACAACTTTGCTTCGTCAATAATAAATTATGCACTGCAAATGACAAACGTTAACTTCAAATTAATGACTGTAAATCAACTCTGCATTTAAAAAAAATTATTGCAATAAAGTCACAACAAATGACAAGGACCTGGGCACCATGGCCAGCAACTTGATGGCTTTTCTAGCAATGTAGCAATGACCAAAATCAATCACTTTACTGCAGACGAGTGACCTGTCACATACAGGCTTGGTGGTACCCGCGGGTTTTTTATAAAAACCCGTGGGATGGGTAAAAACGGGTTTTATGGGTAATATTCGGGGTTTTTGGGTTTTAATGGGTAAAAACGGGTTTCCTATCTAAATACATGTAATACCATTAAGCCATTGAAGAATCTCACACACGACTAGAGCTGTTCACGTATTGCTTGGCTTTTTTATTTTGACAAGCTGAAAGCAAGGCCAGCGTTTAATTAAACTGTTGTGCTTTTCAGATGGTGTCCACAGCATCTTTTTTTCAAATAAGTAATTGACTGTTTAAACTTGTTCAACTCAACCTCTCTTCAAAAAACTACACAACAGGATCCACAGAATACTACCCTAAAACCCTTTTGAAAACTACTTCTAAAAATAACACACGGAAAAGTCTTCTAAATGAATGTCATAACTGATTTCCATAAATGACTGCCTGAAACTCCCGAAAATGATAAATTGTATGTAGTAAATAGTTGTATCAAGACGAACAAGGAACATAATATTATGTTGTTTGTTTCTCTGCTTTTTTAAAATGATATTGCCTACAGCTGAGTCGTATTAATGTATGTTTTATGTAACATTTTACCCCAGCGTTTAATTTTTGTGTATCAGTTTACCCCAGTATTTTATTTTACCCATTTTACCCAAAAAACCCGCATCAATTTTTGCTAAGTGGGCATGGGCAAAAACGGGTAAAATGGGTATACCCACCCCGTTAATAAAACCCACCACCATGCCTGGTCACATATCAACACCCCAGACATTGACAGCCAGCTGGATGCGGATGTATCAGAAAATGGTTACAACTGACAATTGGTTCTCAAAACGAAGGAGTATTCAAAATTACGTTCAAGAATTGCTGCAAACTCATGAAAACTAAAGCTACATAAAACCTATACAACATGTATGAATCCTTGGAACACGTATTTACTTCCCAGTTCCCAAAACATAACCACCACCATTGGCTCTGGTGCAACGCTCCGTCCTCCAATTGCTATTGTTAATAGACTGAAGAAAGAATCAAAGTACAAAAGTTCTTTGCTATTTTTTCCGTATCCCATTTATTTTTTGCTGACTAATAAACTGGTTGTCTGACAATCGGCTTTTGTGTATAAACATTGAGAAAAACCAACATTTCTATAAAAAGTCAAACTTCCAGTCACGTGTGCCAATATCAAAGCACCGAAAATGCAAGCTACTACTTCCAAACACGCCACGCGACAACCATCCAAAAAGCTGACCACCGGTCAATACTATCGGTAAATACCCGGAAAAGCGTCTCTTTAGAATACCCGTCCGTTACACTTCACCCTATCATTACTCATCATCAATCAGTGAAGCACAGAGAAAATTACAAGTTTCCCCCACAGAATAACAGGAAGGATGGATGCTAGGTTTTAATTACTAATTTGCATGCTTAATTGAAAAATTGACAAATAACTATGTACTATGTATACACTCTTCACACTGTTTTTAACGCTGATTCTAAATATATCATCAGATTTTCACAATTTTGCGACAGTCTGGAGTAATTTCAATTTTCAATACTTAAGGAGGAAGTAAGTGCACCGAACTTAGATACATTGGCAATGCCAAAATACACGAAGTTGCATGACGACCATCAGGTATCTATTTTAAAATCACTCTTGCGGGATCCAGTTCCTGTAAAATCCTCGAACTAATTGGCTAACTGATCGGTTACAAAAATAGTTAGCAAAACTGTTCCATCTTAATCTGATTGCCCATGCTTTTACGCATACAGACATATAAAATGCATTTAGTATTTAAAATTCTGGAGCACCATTTTTACATTTTCAATACCACTTGCACTGATATTTTACGCATAGCAATGCATTTTAAATGTGGTCACCAAAAAGCTAATAACATTACTAAAAATGAACTTTTTTACAAATTTTGATAGGCTAACATGGTTGTAACAAAGTGTTCCACAATTGTAACATACCAGAAGTTCCAAATTCGAAACACATAGGAAAATATTGCACAACTTTTCAAGAGTCCATGCTTTCGCCGGTATCTCGTCAAATGGGCTATAATATATTAACCAAATTCACAGTAGGTACAGGTTTTTCGATTCATTCATCAATCAATGATATATATAGAGAATATAAAGAAAATGCATCGAATCAATTTATAAATGAATTGCCTATTCTCTTTCATCTTAACGTGTTTTAATTGTGCACAAGGATTACTTATTGTTTATTTAATTTAGTTATTTGCAAAGCTTCAAGAGAGATGCCTTCAAAGTTGCAAATAAATTTTTGTTGATTAGCCGTAGTTGGTTGTTTATGTCCCCTATTATAATAAGTCTTGCAAAGTTTCTCAAAATGTTTATCATTGATCTAAAGAAATCCTTATATTGTAGTGCATTAGTAAGATACAAATCTTGTCCGAATACCATGATTCATGAAGTCAGGTTACACTAGTATAATTTTTATTGTAGATTTTAGTCGGCAACCTGCTATTCATTTTAGCAGTAAGAATTGTCAGTTATCAAAGGGATCATCAATGATGGTTTATCGTCATTCATGTAGCAACGTAGTCAAATGAAATGAATTTTTGTCTTCCCGAAACTAAAGTTGTAACTAAATTGTACATTTGTTCCCAAAGAATGAGGTAACTCTAATAAAGGTTTCCAAATTCATAACTGGCACATTTTGGCTATAAAACTTTCGAATTTTATGGCAATCATTAGTTGGATAGATTTTCCTATTAACATGTATTTAGGTTCCGTAGAAACACTACATCCTTAATATTTTGGGGTACTGCGATACCAGCACAACCTTCATGTGTTATTACGTTGCTTTGCATAGTGAAGATAGTATTGAGATTGTCATGTTTGTCACCAAAAGTTATCTGGAGCAGAAAGCCCATAGCATTCTCAAGTAGTTTTAATAAAACCCCACAGCACACACATTTCTCTGTACCAAGCGCTTCATCGAAGCAGCCTGGCTCCACCGAAACACTCCAGTAGTACCTAAAACAACAGAATTCACTCAAATTAACAAATTGAATTCATTGTTACCCTAAAATCTGAAAAAAAAACCTGCAATCCTGTCGCGCATATTTGGGCAATGTTGGGCAAATGAAGTCTTCTCTTGGATAAGCCTTTCCTTCACTAATCCGTCCCCATCATTGCAATTCACTTTAAAGAAAGCAGCACCAAGTACCTAAAATTACTTTCGCTTCTCTCCTGCATTTTTAAACAACAGAAGCCTTTCTCGGTGTGTATTTTTAGCTTTTGCACGTATCCACTATGCCACCATACAGCAAACAATTGTGACTGCTTGGTAAAAAAAATGCACCCGTTTGCATAGAATTTATATGGACATTTTTATATAAATATATTGTATATGAAACATTTTCGGGTGTTCTTCGGCTTGTCAAGACATTGTTGCACAAACGATAAACCGGGCTCTGGCATGTCCATGCTGGCACTAAATGTGCAAACGTAACATGGTATGCCTGAAAAAATTTAACACAACACTCAAAATTAATGCGCCCGTTGCTCTGTTTTTGTTTCCGGTTAAAATTTAATAAACCTTTAATATTTACCTAATCCTATTCTCTATCTCGTGAATTTAAAGAAAACTATATACTTTCAGCCTAGTTAGATAACATATCGACATAATATATATCAATCCAAAATGTTCTTCAGTGTCATATTACCCTTAGTATGAAGTTTAACAATAAAGCATGTAAAGGCATTTTTTGTTGGCGAGTCGCGATTTATCTGGGAAAGAGGGAATTATTTTTTACTTTTAATCGGACATGGCGATAAATGCACGTTGTTTTTTTAAACTCTTTTTATTTTTAGGTTTTTAAAAGTATCGCTCAACATGGCAGTCTTATGGCACTGATTCAGGACCTTGACTTCCGGATATAGCAGTTTTACAGCCTGTGTGCTGTGTGACACATGATTTTAGGTCCGTTTTTGACCAGAATTGCAGTATTACGTTAAGTTTGTTAAAATTTGTATTTTAAGGCACTGATTCAGGACCTTAACTGCCAGATGCAACCGTTTTACAGGCTATATGAAGTGCCACCCATTATTTTAGGTCATTTTGTTGTACACCATATGATTTTAACTCAGTTTTTTATCAGGAATCCCATACCATTCACAGCCAGTTTTTTAAAATTCGTGTGTAAATATCACACTAAATCAGAGCCTGAATTGCCAGATACCGCAGTTTTACAGCCTGCATGCTTGTGCCACTCATAGATTAAGGTCAGTGTTTAACCAAGATTACAAATTTACAGCCCGTTTGTTAATATTAGGGTTTTAAACGCCTGATTAAGGCGTTTTAAGCGATACTTAAATCTGCTTTCTTAAAGTTTATTCTACATAAAATTCATCCTTGTAACATCCATTTTTTAAACGTTTGCAACATAATACTCAAAACAGGGTTACTTTGGACGTTAGCAAAATAACAGCCTTTTGATATAATGCAACTTTTCCCAAATTTTCGAACAACTTACAAATCCGCAGGTGGCGAGAATGTCCACAAAATTGTTTCTCGCAATTTGGACCAGTGATTTGGGAGATAATATGCAAAGCATTGTTTTTTGACATTTAGCAACGCTACAAACTATTGAAATATGCAACTTTTCCTAAATTTTCCAACAACACACAAATCCGCAGGATGGAATATTGTCAAAAAAATTCGTATCATGCATATTTGTACTCGTGGTTTGAGCGATAATCAGTAGCTAAAGTAGCGCTGGCCCGGTCCGCGTGATATACTCTGTCCGAAAAAATTTGCAATTTTCATAAAGATCGTTTCAAGCTAGTATATTAATCAATAACTAAACAGTTTGAACGTACTTAAAATCTTACTCATGCTTAAGATTATGGATATCTATATTAGAATACGAGTACTACCAGCATCCGTTAAGCCCTTATTTTACCCTGTAAAACTAGTACTTTCTAAATGAATTGTAGTTTGGATCGATTTAGGTTTTAACCGTTCATCCCGATAAATACAACCTTCAAATTATTTCTAAAATATCCTTAAATATAATTTCTAGAGGCACTCCTACACGTTGACTCCAATCGTGATTTAAAAGTCGTAAGTTGTTTAGCAAAGCATATTACAAAATTGCTTAATCGAAACCCAATGTTCAGTCTTAAATGACATTTTAGGAAACGATTAGATATTTCAAAATAAAATATGAATCAACAGTTAAGTAAAATCATCTATTTTATGGCATCGTGCGTAATTTATAAGAATCAAACGTAAGGATGTATTACTACAAGAAGTGGTTAAAAATGATTAGTTCTTTACTGATATACCTTCTATATTCAATTTTAAAATGAACCATAAAGCGAACCATCATCAATATATGCTGAAACTACATTTAATAAAACGGTCTAGGAAAAAAGAAATCGTGATCGGTGTAGCACGTTTGAAACAAGCAGTAGTTTTAGTTGTAATCCGGTATATAAGTTTAAGCTTGCTTAATATTTCAATCTGCTTAAGTTGAAAAAATTGACATAATGAAACTAGTTATCAAAAAATACTTTACTAGAAATCACATTGCCAAAAAATTATAACTGAGAAAGTTTATTTGCCCCCAGAGCCCTTAGTTTATATTTAACGCTGCTTCTGAGATTCTAACATTGTACACAGTGGAGTGTCTTGAATCAGAAGAAAGTTAACCTGTGATTTCAGGGTAGCTATTTTTCTAAATTCCAATAGTTTTTAAACACCACAAACTGGAATGTGTTTTAGGTTTAATGCATTTTTCATGTACCTTTTCCACATCAAAAGAAGCTGTTCTCGCGGAGAATACGTTGCAACATTTGACCATTTCATTAAGGTTGGATTCATTTTCTTCCAGATGAGTAAATTTATTTACGTTTTAATTAGTCAATGCTGGTTTTGGTTTTTTGGTTTTCCAGGTAATGGGGGCGTAATCTTTCCTAATGCCCTTGACTACGCGCCTTTTAAATTGAAAATAGATCAAGTTATAAAAGGACATATCTGAAACGTTGATATTTTTACTACCTACGTGTTTATCAAACATCTATATATATGTCTGGACAGCAAACATTCGTGTTTCTGTACTTTCGGTGACAGAATCTAAAAAATCTTGTTTAATTGGAGTTAATGCACTCAAAAGAAAACTAAAAGCCTGTTTAAATAAAACAGGACATAGAAAGCTCAATACACGGACATTAATATGAATACTCTGGTACCAACAAAAACATGTGGTCATTTGGTTGACAAAAATACAAATACTCTTTGACGTTATGATTAAAAACTATTGTTTATACAATTCATATTTTTGACAATATTATTGACATGGCATTGACTAATGCCGCTATTAAATATGGCTTTCAATTTTAACAAATAGTTTTACTGTATTTTCTTCATGCCCCGGCCCCATGACCTTATGAACCTAGCCCGGCCCGCGTGGAAATCACGCTCAAAACGCGCCTATTTTAGCCTCTGGCGATAATATGCAAAATATGCTTATTTTTGACATCAGTAACATTACAACCCCTCGAAATATGACACTTTTTCAAAATTTTCGAACAACCCACAAATCCTCAGGTGCTGAAAATGTCAAATTTTTTTGTTTCATCAAAATCGGACAAGTCGTTCGCGCGATAATTAGAGGAGTTTAAAAAATGGAGGGTACTGAATGCAACATGCATTCTTGATAAGCATTTTTGCCTAACAAGGTACGAGCCTGCGCACCTGCGCGTAGCGCAGGTGATCAAAATCCCCGATAAATGCACAATAAAATAAATGTAGCATAGTTTATCCTATAGATCAATATTTCAGAAAGGTTTAGTTCTAGGATAAATCTACTATGACGCTTTAAATGACCGGTGGACAGTTGAATCGGAGCAAGCTTTTTACTTCACTAATTATAAAGTAATTTGTAGGGCCACAAAATTAAATTACTCAATTAGATTTGAAGATTGGAATATTTATCATAGATATTTTTTCAGAAGCCCGAGATATTGATGCGTATTCAATTTGAGAATTGCGTCTTTGCCATGTTTTTCTGTACTTAATTTGTACTTTTCAGACTTTTTGGATAACTTTCAGAAAGTAGAAATTAAATATTTAATTGTTAACGCAAGCAAAAAATCAATTTGAAAGCTAAAGGAATATTATAGAACCGGAATGTATGCTCTAGAAACAGATTATAATTTCATAAAGCAAGCAAATATTTATTTATAAGCTTATTAATTAGCGTGTGCTCATTTTTTTAATTTCATCGCATGACTTACCTAACCACTTATAAATTTTCTTACCAATTTTACAACTTTAATTTTGCTTCAGCAAAACAACTTACAAGACAAGTTTTAATTGGTAGTGGTGATTATTACAGTAAAGATTAAATACAAGTTCAAGCTCACGTTCTTCTGATTTGCAAAAAATAACCAGCCTAAGAATTAGGCTTCGTCCACTAATGACGTCACTTTAAAACCCCGATTTTTTGAGTGACCCACTGACCCCTGTCACTATTTTTTAACATTATAGGATAGGGCACTTAACATAGGGCGTCACCTTTTGACCCGAGTGACCCACCGACCCACAAAAGTGATGCCAATAATGGATGACGCCTTATGTGGTTGTTCATAACATTTGGTGAAAAAATATTCAGTTGGTGTACCTATAGGATTTTAAATTACATTTATACGAAATTAATATATTAGCAAGCTCAATTGTATGAACGTTTAATTCATTTATAAGCATTTATGAAGCCTGCGGCCTTCTATTTCCGCAAAAAAAAATTTGTCGCATCTGGTAATTAAAAGACAATTTACTTAATATTATTACATTAGAATCGATTAAAATTGATTTAATCGCGATTTCGTTTCGATTTTTGCCATCACTAGGTGATAGGTGGTTGTAATTAGATAAATTAATTAGAACCCTCAAAGAAATAAGTCTTACTGATAACAGAAACACTCGTGCCATAAAAGTCATTATGCCTTAATAGTATAACATGAATTCCTATCATCATGTATTGTACGCATACTTCTATGTTTCTATGGCACATTTTCTATCTATTGAGTTATTTATATTATGCTAACAGTAAGATTTGACATAATGCGTGCATACAGCTCATCCGGTGCATTATCTCATGATGAAATAATTTTTTTCAAAAATATACCGAGAAAACGGAGAATTCAAAAATGGCAAAACCGTTAAAATAAGCTGTAGATACGATTAAAGATAAAATATGTAGATATAAGACGAGAACAATGGCTTATTGTTATTATGTAGAAAATTTGAAAACGTTCCAAAAAGTGAGTCCGTTTTTTGTAGCTATAACAAACCTGACAAAACTGCTTCAGCAAATATTCGTGTCTCGTTATGATATTCTTTGGATTGCAACCTTGTGTAATGATAAACAATAGAAGCAACGGCATTAGGAGATTCTAAGATACAAAATTGTTAATGTTGTTTTTCAAACGTGCAGATTAAGGTAATATCAAATTGCATATGAATGAAATATCGTAATAAATCAAAACTAACATGAACTCAACTATAAGGATGTTGTTACAAAGCTAGCTTTGAACTGCAAAGCAGTGTAGGAAAATCTTAAAGGACAATTTGTAATTGCACAAAAACATTGTTCTCAAAACTAAATTTAGATACAAAGGAAAGGCATATGGTTTATAGTGGAGTTTGTGTTTTAGAACCTAACCTTCCTCAGGTTCACAAATATCGCAAAAATAAAACATTTTTGATTTTAGTTTGCTTTAGTTTTCATTGACCACTCGTCCTCTGCGCGTCCAACTTTATTGATCAAGAATCTTGATTCAAGATGTCAAGAAGATCGCAATGAATTGTGCAAACAGATCTAGAAAATTTGTGTAAGGTTATGCTATACCTACTCCGCATCATGTCTTACTTAGACCATCACTTTGAATGCCATCCACACCAGCCCCATTTCCAGTTTTGCTTGGACCACCTCTTTTCCAACAATCCACACCTTCTTCACCGCCTACATTACTCGGACCACCACTTCCGGTTCCATTGACACCCACTCCTTTACCACTTCCGGCCTTCCTTCTCTCACAGTTTTTTCCCATTCACTCCTCCAGCTTTACTTGGAACTCCATTTTTCCTTCCTTTTCACCCACACCGCTGGATGAACTTTTTTCTCGGTATGCTGTGTTACTCAAAACATTTCTCGCTGATCATATAATAAAAAAATTTGCAACGGAAAAACTTTAGTATACGGGGCAAGTAGTTTTGGGACAAAACCTATATCAATCGAAAGCCCTTGACCTGGGAAGTCGAATGACACCGGTCTCGGGTGGCGCAGATGAGGGGTTCGTCCCCCAGGGGTAATTTTAAAATAGCCTTAAAATGCATGCATTCAACGAGTCTCACTTTACCCCAAACGAACGCGGCAAGAACAAATGACTTAAAAATTACAGAAAATGCTCATTGCAAGTTACAGTAAAGGGCGCGGGCCTCGCTACGGGCCCTTCGGGCCCTGCTCGTCCGCTAGCTGGGGGCTTCGCCCCCAGACCCCCTCGGTCCGCGCTGACGCGCGGACCTCAATTATTGCAAACAATATTGAAGGGTGGCAGGTTACAGGTTCCTTGGCTTGCCGTTGGCAAGCCAAGCGCGCCCTTACTCGGCGGCTTCGCCGCCTTCGAAATTCCAGTTTACCCGTCACACGTTTGGTCATGTAGACTACGTACCATTGCTTTATCCACAGGTCATTAGCCTAACCTTAGCTAACATTATTCAAATACCTCGAATTCTTGCCGCGTTCGTTTGGGGTAAAGTGAGACACGCTGAATGCATGCATTTTAAGGCTATTTTAAAATTACCCCTGGGGGACGAACCCCTCATCTGCGCCACCCGAGACCGGTGTCATTCGACTCCCCAGGTCAAGGGCTTTCGATTAGTATACGTTGCAGCGCCTTCGGCGCTGCCCCGTATACTAAAGTATAGCCCAGCACTCTTTACTCCCCCTCACTCCGAATTTCCAGTTTCCGTCTTACTCCGCCCTCCACTTTTCATCCGCGTACCCACTACCTGATCTACTAGTACCACAGCGTTTCTTTTTCTCCAGTTTTTTCCAGACCTACATTTTTTGTCCAAGCTGTACCACCGTTTTCAGAAAGTTATTTGGAACCGGGCTTAGTTCCCATCTTACACTAGATTTTCAGAGGGATTTTCAATGATTTGCTTTGTAAAGATCTTATACTGTTTAGCATGCAATCAATTACTACTTTAACAAGCTTATGAGTGCTTTTCTTTGGAATGGTACTGGATACTTTGTTCGTTAACACTTGAGTGCAGAAGTAAGAGGGTAGAGAAACAGAATATCTGCCAATTGTGTTGCACACAAAGCTTATTTTCACCAAAAAGAGCATCAATCTTACACAAATTTTGGTAACCCTTAATTTTTCATTAAATTATTTTATTTTTCAACGATAATACATACACTTTTTGTAAATTGCGAAATATCCAATAAAATATAATGGAATGCGTTGGAATTAGTTGCTTTCATTGACAAGTCAAATGCGTCATCAGTCAGAATTTTAAGAAAAGAATATATGAATTATATTGTCCCAAACCTGTCATAGGAACCCAAAAAAACTACCAATTCCACTTGTGTAGTGCCACGTGTTGGGTTCCGTGTCCTGAGTTTTGACATATTTCCATACAAGTTTTTGATTATAGTCAGAAAATGTTCTACTCCTTCTGAATTTTCGGTTTAGCCGTACGCTTTTAAGCGTCACATTAAGGATTTTTTTGGTATGTGTATTCAAAGACCTTCGTATTCTGTACTTGGTACTTGGAAGTGTTTCAGTAATGCAGTAGCACTGAAACCTTGCCGGAACTAAACAGTTACACCCACTCCGCTTTCTGTTTTTCGAGGGCAACCACCTCGGTGCTAGAGCTGTAAACGTGTACACGATTTGACCCTTCAAACTTTTGTGTCGTGTACAAGCAAACACGATATTATTTTTCCGTGTTCGTTTCGTGTACGATCAAACCGTGTTGTGTTCGTTTCGTGTTTCACAGAACACGAAATAAAACGTGTACAAATCGTGTACAGTGTACAGTTTAAATAAGAACAAAAAAGTATTCATTGCGACTAGGTGTTGGAAAAGTTAAGTGGTTTTAGAGTTTGAATCAAGATCTTAACTACTTTCACTCATAAAATGACTTTATATTCACTGAACAATTAAAAAAGATAACCGTTTATTTGAAACATGACAGGTTTTGTCCGAGTATGGCATAAGAATTTAGTAAGAATAAAAACTTGTCAAACACACACGTTTTTCAACCGTGTTTGTTTCGTGTACTGGAATACCGTGTACAAAACGTTTCGTGTACAACCAAATTCGTGTCGTGTTTTGTTCTACACGATGTGCACACGACACGGTTTTCATCCGTGTACACGCGTGTACGTGTACACGCGTGTACGTGTACACGTTTACAGCTCTACTCGGTGCCATCCACCTCAGCCCCACTTCCTGTTTTACTTGGACCTCTGTATTTCCACCCATCCTCCTCCTCTCCTCCCCTCCCCTCCTTACTCGGACCACCACTTCTCGGTCCATCTCTCCTTCTCCACTCCTCCCCATTTAGTTTTACTCGGCCCTTCAGTTTCCATTCCTCCTCCCGGTCCATGACATTCTTCTCTACTTGGTCCACCATTCTTCACTCCCTCAGCCTCCGCGGCTCTATCTTAACTTCACTTTCCCCCACATCTGCACTTCCTGTCATACACCGTCCTCCACTTTTTTCCAGTGTCTCAATACCTGCCCTATATACTGTGCAACCCCTGCTTTCCCTCATTACCCCACCGGACCTCTACTTTCCGCCCTACTTGGAACACCATTTCCATAAAGTAGATTGGGACCGAGTTTAGCTATCATTTTTCTTGGAATACTTTCAGGACCATTCCCTCTATAATATGCATCTTAATTACGACAACGCATTGCACCCTCACTGTTTGTCTTGACTATCCTCCGAATCTCATGTTACCCTACCTTCGTAGTTTGTCAACCTTACCCACCCAGCACCCACACATTCCCTCAATCTTCATGCAAATAGTCCCTGAAATTACCTAAAGCAACATAACCCCATACAAACTTGCGCCTTTCCCTCCACTCCTTCCACTCATGAAGCCTCTCACCTGTGCCTGATATTTTGGCAGTTGTGAAATAACCATGATAATGTTGCTGCTGCTAAAACTGATTTTGAAAATATTTTTTTGGAGTCTACGGTGACTTTGATTTGTTACAGATTAATTTTTAGAGACATGTTGACTTTTAGGTTTATTTTTACGCCATCATTAAAGTTTCGAGGATTCGAGTGCGTTTATTTGTACTTGTAGATACGCTTTTTCCCTTCTTTGAATGACTAGAATAATCAGAAATTGTATTAAACTAGTCTTCCCGTCAGCAGCAAATAAACAATGCTGCTGATATCTAGTAATAAATGGAGTGGATAGATCTTTTTCAGTTAAACCACAATTAAAGATTGCCCTTTTTCAAGTAAGTCGTAATAAAATTTTACAAAAGTCCGTTAAATTGCAATTCAAACCCCATCTCAGTAAAATTGCAATGACAATTCAACCACCCTTACTTATACCGCAATATAAAAACACATCCCAGTAAAACTGCACAACTCAACCAACCTAACTAAAGCTGCAATTAAAATTGGATCCGCATATATCACAATTGAATGTAACTAACTCAAGTTAAATCATAAAAATTTAACCCATCTTAGTAAAGTCCGATTAAAATTTAACCTATCTCAGATAAGTTCAAAATATCAAAAATCTGTCCATGCATGTGTACCTGTCTGTCTCTAAGTCTCTCAGCTTTAGAGGATGGTTCTACGCAAAGGAGTTTAGTAAATGGCTTTATGCAAAGGATTACATTGCAATTATAATTTATCCCTTCTCAGTTAAATCATAATTAGAACTGAATCCATCTCGGATAAAGCAAGGACTGAAAGGCAAATATTTAGACCTTCAAGTTTATTGCAGATTCTCTTAGAGCTTGTCAAGTTTTACAATTCTCGAACGTTTTTGAGATATAGAGGAAATAGTACTTTTTGCTCCCATAAAGCCCCATAGTAAACACGTTATTCAAACGCCTGGTTATCCACCGGCCCATTTTTAGTGTTGATAGCAAATTGTTAAAGAGCATCGCACGTAGATGCGTCTCAGAAAATACTGGAATGGTCTCCTCCTAAACTTCATACTTGTAGAAAGTCAAAATTGGATGGGTTATTTCAGACCGTTTTTATTCTTAATCGTTGTAGATTAAACCAGGCACAACGGATTTTTGAGATTAAAACCAATTTTGAAAGACCATTTTTATAGACTATGATGTTAAAACATTAGGACAAAAGGTCTTTAATGCTTGATAAGTTACAGTTCCACAGGTTGGCAACTCAACTCATTCTAAAATTGGAATTGCTTGGCAATGTGAAATTTGCAGAGAGCAGAGCAATTCCAGCAAGGAGTTATAAGTACTTCCTAAAATTTTAGAAAGATACTTTGGGAATATCACTTGAGAACATGTTAGTTCAAATTATGATTATGTGGTGGGTTGGGTGCTGATGTCTGTCCTTAGGCGTTGCAGATGGGGCTTTCCTGCACAGGTCCGCAATTATCAAAATTCAAATTTTGTTACAGATTAAAACTAATTAATATAATAAATGCAATTTTGATGAACTAAACCACTCTTTTCTGTAGAAGAATAGAACCCGCCTTCTTACTCCCCTGCTACAAACGTTTAAATGCTTCTGAGCTAAATTCCAGAAATTCATGCTGTCACTCCAATAGTGCCAATTGAAGATAAACAGGTTTTGAATTTATAAAATACAAAAGATTTAGAATTATTCATTGATGTGATTTTTTGGCTTAGGAGGCTGATCTTTATTCAAAACTCAAGCTTAAGGCGTTTTGCAAGGCCCCGGCTACCTTGATTGCATGGTCAGAAGAAATGTGTTTTGGCTTAAGTCAATTTGGCATTTCCGGAGGGTGATTATCTGTATCTTGACAAAACTGGTGATTTGTGGCGGTTTGAAATGGGTTGAAGCAGTGCTTTAGAAGCACAAAGGAGTTGTGGTCACAGTCAGAGCCAACGGGCAAGATTAGAAATGAACCCGGATCTTCGAGTGAAGGACTGGTGCATCGGTTTAAATTCACTGTAACGGGGGAGGAGGGGCACGGTCAATGTTACCAAAGTCAAGATAAAGTGTTCGAAGAGTGCTTATTATGGACACTTCACCCGCGAACCTGTTAGCTCGGCGCTACTAGCGAAATGAGAAACAGGTCTGTTCCAGGAGTTGGGTAATTTCAGTTGAGGCTGGTTTGAGGAGAAACCCAAAAGAAACTCCAAATGTTTATTGATTAAATGAATAAAATGATTATCTAGTGGAATTGAATTAGTGGTGTGAATGTGAATTAATCAATCGTTTCAAATATTTGTCAGCCATACTCAGAGTGTCCGTATCCTATCTGTAATTCACTTTAGTGTCTTTCTGCTTCCAACAGCATCAATTGGCATTTAAATGCAGCAAAGTTAGTAATAGCAATCAGGTAAAAGATTGATTTTCTTAGTTAGGCAAGACTTTATGCAAAAGGAAAACTGAAGGACAGTGATCCATTTTCGAAATTAATATACAATAGCATGACTAATATTCATTTTGCGTAAATATTTTAATCCTCAGAAGACCAAAAGGTTGTACAAAAACAAGTTTTCAAACACGACCTGCCTTTTCAAACATACCGTATTAATCCATTGAGGTTTAAAAAAATATGGATTGGGATTTTTAAATGAAAAATTTATTTTAAAACTTGAGAAGATGAATCGGTACATAGATTTGCATTTTTGAAGAAGATGTAATAAGTTTTTTTGGGGTTTGAGGAAAATGAATGATGATATTGCTTTCATATCAAATGAACTGAATTAATTACTATAGATAGGTCTTCAAAGTGCCAGGATGATTAGTAATAAAACTATATAAATTGTACTTAAATATGTAATCATGTTAAAATAGTTATATCTGCAATTTAAAACGTTGACCAGAATATACCCAAAAAATCTTAACAAGAAATAATAATATTCACAAAAAATATCAAGAATTCATCCCAATCTTTATTGAAAATTTTTTAGTTGTCATTTAACTTTCATTTAAAATAAAAATTAAGGCATTTACCTCTTAAAGCAAGCTTATACATAGTTTCAATCTCCCAAGCTTCCATTTAACAAATGTTGCAAAATGATAACTAAAACCAAACTTCTATCCAAACATATAATATGACATAAAGACATGTTGAACAACTACAACTAGTCTGTATTTAATACAATTTCTGATTATTCCAGTCATTCAAAGAAGGGAAAAAGCGTATCTACAAGTACAAATAAACCCTTGGAAATGTTGAAGTAAGTAGCCGCATATAATTTTTTATTCAAAAAGAAAAACTTGCGGAAGTGCACAAGAGTCTTAGAAACCTATTTCAAAAAACAGAACTTCAAAAAGTCTTAAGGGACAGGAGTTATGACACTTTTAAATTTGGCCGCCAGGGGGCGTGCGCTGGGGGAAAATTGGGGTGTCAATAGGTGCAATAAGACCTAAGGAACCTATTCCAAAAAACATAATTCTGAAAAGTCTTAAGGGACCAGAGTTATGGCGTTTTTAAATTTGGCCGCCAGGGGGCGAGCGCTGTGGAAAAATTGGGGTGTCAATAGGTGCAATAAGACCTAAGGAACCTATTCCAAAAAACAGAATTCTGAAAAGTCTTAAGGGACCAGAGTTATGGCGTTTTTAAATTTAGCCGCCAGGGGGCGTGCGCTGGGGAAAAGTTGGGGTGTCAATAGATGCAGTACGACCTAAGGAACCTATTCCAGAAAAAAAAATGAAAAAAGTTGTAAGGGAATGGAGTTATACACTTTTTTCAATTTTGGAGCGCCCTCTGATGCAATTTTTGAAAATGTTTTTAGACCAGGCACCAGATCATGCTGAGAGCTACCGTTTAGAAAAAAACAGAATTCAAAAATTCCAATTCTAAGGGGTGTTTTAGGGGCGACGGGCGGACGGGCGGACGGGCGGACGGGCGGACGGGCGGACGGACCCGGAACAGACCAAATGTGCGAAATGAATAATTAGCCTGCGGCTACTTAATAAACGCACTCGAATCCTCGAAACATTATTGATGGCGTAAAAATAATCCTAAAAGTCAACATGTCTCTAAAAATTAATCTGTAACAAATCAAAGTCACCGAAGACTCCAAAAAAAATATTTTCAAAATCAGTTTTAGCAGCAGCAACATTATCATGGTTGTTTCACAACTGCCAAAATATCAGGCACAGGTGAGAGGCTTCATGAGTGGAAGGAGTGGAGGGAAAGGCGCAAGTTTGTTTGGGGTTATGTTGCTTTAGGTAATTTCAGGGACTATTTGCATGACGATTGAGGGAATGTGTGGGTGCTGGGTGGGTAAGGTTGACAAACTACGAAGGTAGGGTAACATGAGATTCGGAGGATAGTCAAGACAAAAAGTGAGGGTGCAATGCGTTGTCGTAATTAAGATGCATATTATAGAGGGAATGGTCCTGAAAGTATTCCAAGAAAAATGATAGCTAAATTTGCTTTAAAAAATTTTATACAACTTCTGTCGAGCTTCTTTGACTATCCCGACACGTTTTGATATTTTTGCAAAGCAGCTACACTCAATCCAGAACCCTTGCTACTTTACTTTGCATTTGCCGATGGCATGAAAGTGGTAGTGAAGAAAATGACTTGAGCGGGTGATGAATCGAAAAGTAAGGTGCGGAATATTTGGAGGTGGTTTGTTGGGTTTTGAAACGAAGTGGGGGAAACAGTGAGGATTGATGGTCGGGTTTGTGCTAGTTTGACGCTTTCTTTGTTACAGTTCAAGTTGTGGTGCAAAATATCTTTACAGATTCTTGCAGATGAAGTCCTATCTGGTACATATCAATAATATCTATGTGGATGCATTGTATCATTAATCATAATTTAAGTTTCTTGAAATGAAAAATGTCAACTTAATATGCAATTAATGTCTTTCTGGTGTCTTTGTGTATGCAGAAATCAACTAGAATGTGCATTTAAATTCATTCAGGTTAATTTGTAAATAGTTTTGTTCACAGCACACAAACCTTGTCAAATGAATTTACACCCATAATATTAAATTCTATAATTATTCATGATTTATTAAACCATAAAAAAACTTTTTATTTATTTTAAATAACGAATGCACAAGTTTGATTCAGCCTCCATTAGCCGTTGCCAGTCTTAGTCGCATCAACTCAGTGCTTCCTCCACTTTCTTGACAATTATTCGCATTATCCTTCCTTCCTTTTCCCGTTTCAATTCTTAAGACTTCTTCCACTTTACTCACAAGCCACTTCAAACACACACAAAAATCCAAAATGTTGCCAAAAATCAGCATGTTGCTTTGCCAACAAATACCGATTTTAGAGTTAGATGATTCCTCCAACTTTTCTCAAAATACCCAAAAAACCTTTCGTTTTTAATTTAGTTTGAAATTACCGGAATCTTTCTCGGACTTGCAACCTTTTGGTATTTTTGACAATTATGACAAAGCATAATATGTACTTTTATTTAATACCCTTTCACATGTGCCACCCCATTGCTCCTTTGACAAGGGTGGTGGAAATAGGGGAGGGGTTAGGTGGCATGCAAAAATGTAGGTTGGTTGGCAAACATGCCAATGCCTAAGGCGGGACGCTTGGAGGAAAGGCTGGCCTTAATTCAATAACAGGCTGCTAGAATACTGGCAACAACAAATTTCGACATTCCAAATTTAGATGCTATTTCATTCCTTTCCCCTCCGTCTTAAGGAACCCTAAAAGCCCGGTAATACTTGTCACGCTGCAAAAGATAAAGTGGCAAATTTGCAACTATTTTGGGGTTTGCACATGTTCGACCGAAAATGGATTCTGCAACTTTAAAGCGGTTGAATGAAAATGGATTGAAGGATCAGTAGACAAGTTCAGTCTACAGACATGGCTTAATTTATTCCATTTTGGAATAAATTTATTCCATTCCATGGAATTAATTTATTCCATTATGGAATAAATTTATTCCAAAAACCTAAAATGGAATAAATTTATTCCATTTCTGTAAAAATATTTTTAGTTAAAAAAACATTCATACTATAAAAACATAGGCTATGTCTGTGGGTTTGTAGCCATTTTAAAAAATAGTTGTTTCTGAATATTATGGAGGGTGGGTCTTTCTATGGAATTTAATGCGTACACTTGGAAAACGAAGATTTTAGTGACCTCTTCCTTCCCCCCGGGGGTAAAACTGCTAAAACGTAAAGTATTTGAGCTACGCTGATGAAAATTTGGTTAAGCATGAAAAACGACTTATAAACTTTGAAAATGAAGTTTATTATGCCATACCCCTTCCCTCGGAGGTTAAAACTGTCAAAACTAACTCAATTCCATTTAACTAATTAAGACTACCTACTTAACCTTCACCCGTTTTTTAGAACGTTAATTCCACCAGTGTAACATTATTTTCAATTGGGTAACCTTTAACTTCACGTAGGTAACCATTAATTGTACGTAGGTAACTTTAATTGTTGTTGGTTACCATTAAGTGTACGTAGGTAACCGGAATTGCTGTTGGGTACCTTTGGTTACCATTAAGTGTACCTATTGCTGTTGGATATCTTTGGTTACCATTAAGTCTACGTAGGTAACATGAATTGCTGTTGGGTACCCTTGGGTACCATTAAGTGTACCTATTGATGTTGGATATATTAAGTGTACGTAGGTAACCTTATTGCTATTGGGTACCTTTGGTTACCATTAGGTGTACGTAGGTAACCTTATTGCTATTGGGTACCTTTGGTTACCATTAGGTGTACGTAGGTAACCTTATTGCTATTGGGTACCTTTGGTTACCATTTATTGCACATAGGTAACCTGAATTGCTGTTGGGTACCTTTGGTTACCATTAATTGTACGTAGGTAACCTTATTGCTATTGGGTACCTTTGGTTACCATTAATTGTACATAGGTAACTTGAATTGCTGTTGGGTACCTTTGGTTACCATTAATTGTACGTAGGTAACCTTATTGCTATTGGGTACCTTTGGTTACCATTTATTGCACATAGGTAACCTGAATTGCTGTTGGGTACCTTTGGTTACCATTAATTGTACGTAGGTAACCTTATTGCTATTGGGTACCTTTGGTTACCATTTATTGCACATAGGTAACCTGAATTGCTGTTGGGTACCTTTGGTTACCATTAATTTCATCTGGGTTACCGGGTTACCCTAATTGTATATTTTGTGTAGAATGGGTTGTGAATACTAAATTTTCATGCTTGGCGGTTCTCTAGTTTACTGATTTTGGAAAAAAGGAAAAATGGAATAAATTTATTCCATTTTAACACGGGCAAGATAGGCAATGGAATAAATTTATTCCATTTTTTTGAAATCGTCAATTTAAAATAAAACGACAAACTATTTTAACAGAATGTGATAGCACGTTGATAATTCTTTGAATTCTTCACATTTTGTGATTAATTTGAAGATTTTTTATCAAAGCCTTCGTGAGATATAGACATTTAAAAAATTGCAATTTTAATTGCAAATTTCTCAAAACGGGCACGACAGATTTAAAATGGGCACGACAAAAAAATTCTAAATTTGCTGAATTTTTATAATCAAAAATAAAATTGATGTTAAATTGATGTTTAGACATGTTAAAAATTGCAAAACTGAAAAAGTACTGAAAATGGAATAAATTTATTCCATTCTCCTATCCTCTCCATGTTACAATTTTTCAAAATGGAATAAATTTATACCTAAGCAGCTACCTTTTTTGCTCAATTGATTATTTCAACTCACGTGGCTATTAACGAATTCTGCCGGAAGCAAGACATGAGGCAACTTGACAACTAATTTCCGAAATATTTTTGCCAATTTATCCATTTAATGTTTGTTTTGTTAGAAATGTCTGGAGGTGTTGATAAAAGCTTTCTTCAGTTCAGTTGAACATCCGATTAAAGGCTGTTGCTTTGTTTTTAAACGGATTTTGTTCATTTTGCACGAAGAATAATTTTTCTGGTGTGATGTAGAAATCAATACATAAAGTGCTGGAAAAATAGAAAATTGCACTGTCTACAAAGGAAAGGAGCAAATGTGTTGCGTGTCTCACAATGATATAATATTTTATGTCGTTTACGTTACTTCCACGTGCCCTTGTTGAATCTCAAGCTTGGACGATTGGCCATTTACTCGGTTTTCTTTAAATTACTGTTGTCACGAAATGCACATCTAAAAAAGCTTAAGACATGTTTGCATGTTCAAAAGTGCTCACAAGGTTTTGCAATTGTATGGCAGATATCCCACTCGAAAAGTTTACATCAAGCAATACCTAATACCGATAATGGGTTTCAAGCTCTTACATTTTCACACTCAGTCGTACTTACTTTTAATGACAAAACTATTTCAGATTAAATAATTTACCCAATTTTACACAGCAGTCAGCTGGTTATCTAAAATAGGAGAATATAAAATCGTTTTATTGAATAATTTCTAGAAAAAGAAAATATCATGAAAAAAGTGGAAGATGTAAAACAAAATATTATGCATGTTTTTACCTCCAGCATTGTAATCTTCCACCGGCGCATTTGTCAGCTGCTGCAGTTTTCGTATAAATATGTACATCCAAATCATTTCGCAGAACTTGTAAAGAAGGTAAATAGCATCTGCGTAGTTTTCAAATTCATTAAATCCGCTTGAAACTGGTATAATTGAAGATTAAACTAGGCTTACCTTGTGTAAGACGTTGTTTGATCGTAATTAAACGATCCACCAGAGTCCGAGGAGATCACTGAAGAGACGATGGTTTACATACGTATAGTCCACAGACATAGACATGGTGGAATCCGTCCATTTCAAAGAAATAACCGCAAAATACAAAATATGCCACATGTGCATGCCATAGTGCACGAGCCCAACCCTACTCTACTTCATTAAGTCTAAAGACCATATATTTCTCTATTCAATCAATCATTCAAGGCAATTAATTCTACTAAAAAATCCCGATAGGGGGAGGGTTTGGTGGGCAGTGATCTCCTCGGACTCTGGTGGATCGTTTAATTACGATCAAACAACGTCTTACACAAGGTAAGCCTAGTTTAATCTTCAATTAAACTTCTCCACCATCGTCCTCTGAGATCACTGAAGAGACGATGGTTTACATACGTATATGTTTAAAGAAAATATTATATTCTAAGGCTGGATGGCACGAGATCATTAAAACATGAATTTTTCATTTTATTTTATGCAGCAAATTATTACATATCCCCATATATTACATCCATAGAATAATTAAGTTCTTTATCAAGATGATGTAACTGACCTTTCGAAGAATTCATCGACAATAAATGCAATTTATCAATGAGACAAAACTGAATTTACAAAGGTTTATTAATAGGTCTATCATAAAATCTAGCAAACGTTGATGAACCATTACTCCAACCAGCACGAGAAAAAATTTCATCTAACGATACTCCTAGTCTAACAGCCTTTGATGTAGACGCATGTCTAAAACTATGCGCCTTAAAGATACCAACATCAACTTGTGCTAATCGCAAAACGTCTTTAAGCCCCCGACTTAATGATTGGCAAGTAACTTGATTGTGAGGTGGTCGAAAACTTAAAAATAAGTAATCTGTTTTTCTTAATGGTGCAGTGCGCTTTAAATACTCTTTCAAACATAACACTGCGCACAAATTCTTATCAGTATATTCTGAAAACTTTATACAAGGTTGCAAGCTACCTGGCCTTGAAGTTTTCAGAGTTGCATCAACAAAAATCTGAACACAAGGATCAAACTTAATATTACTAATCCTAATATTAGCTAAAGTTTGTACTCGCTGCGCGGAGATCAAAGCCATAAGGGCTGCTAACTTATATGACAAACTCTGTAAATCTAAACCTTCATTGTTACCTAAACTTCTAACATAAAGCAAAACCTTATCAACATCCCAAACAAAGTCATATCGCGGCTTTGGAGGACGAAGCTTACCAACCGACTTAATTAAACGGCAAACTACTGGATGTTTGCCAACAGAAAACCCATTAATGGGTGGAAGAACTAAAGAAAGAGCAGAGCGAGCAGTGTTCATACCACTGTAGCCGCAACCATCATGGTACATTTTTGTTAAAAATTCTAATACACATATTATTGTGGGACTACCATAATCAATATTACCACTAAAACAAAAATCTTTCCATTTTCTTAAAACTGAATCATATTGCTTAAGAGTATTCTGGCTACACGATCCTAACAAAAGCTCAGTCACATGTGATGGTATCATTTTTTCGAACATTTTCCCTGTAATACTGCTGCGAGTAGCTGAAGACTGCGATTCAACGGATGGTGACTACAATCAACAGAAGAGGTAAGCATATTATCATTGGGACCAAACTTTAAGATTTTTGATACACTAAGGCGTTTAAATTCGGGAAACCATAACTGACTTTTCCAATTCGGTACAACCACAATGGCTTTACAACCATCTTGATCTAGCTTTCTTAGTACTCGTGGAATCAAGCAAAATGGAGGGAAAATGAAAGCATAGTTATTCCAAACTATAGTAAAGGCATTTACTGCCTCGGAATACCTTTCTGGAAACCACGAGACAAACCTCTTGCACTTAGCACTTGCACCAGTAGCAAATAAATCAATCTCTGGGTGGCCAAATTCTGTGCATATAATATTGTAAATTACCTTATGCAAAACTCAATCATCTTCAATCGGTTTAAGACGAGAAAGCTTATCAGCAATGTGTTATCAAGACTTCTAATATATGATGCAAATATAAACATCTTTCTTTGCTCACAAAACTGCCATATTCTTCTTGCTATTGCGTTTAGTTGTAAAGAATGACAACCACCGTACCTGTTTATGTATGCGACGGCAACTTTATTATCAACTCTTAACAACAGCCGTACATCATTCATTGAACCTGCTAAACTAATAAGTGCTTTCTCTACTGCAAGAAGTTCCAATACGTTAATGTGATATCGCAGCTCATTAGATGACCATAATCCGTGTACTTTATGCTTTCCTAGCACACATCCCCACCCAGTTTTACTGCTATCTGTGTATATGGTTTCATGAAACTTGTCTACCGCTATAGCTTTATGTTGCTTTAAATTTTCTAGCCACCATCTTATGTCAACTTTTGCATTGTCAGATAATTCCATGAACTCAAAATAATTTCTATTGTTTTTTAGCAATGCTTTTTCAATCTCAATTGCTACTTGACGAAGATATAGTGGTGAATATGGTATAGCAGGGCTAGCAGCGACTAGAGATCCCAGAAGCTCAGCCACGTTCTGAATTGGTATAGCTTTCCACGACAATGATTTCAAACATTTAGCAGACAATGCATTTTGCTTTTCAACTGGCAGTGACATAGTCATTTTCTCAGTATCAAATATGAAGCCTAAGTATGTGCAAGTTGTGTTTGGCTCCATTGTGGATTTTTCCTCGTTTATTATGAAACCTAAACTAACAACAAGTCGCCTGGTTACTTCTACATTTTTTCTGCATTCCTTAATAGAATTCCCAACTAAAAGAAAGTCATCCAGATACCGATTTGACAAGTAGCCATCACCTCTTAGTTTCTCAACAACAGGTTTTAAAAGCTTTGTGAATAACCTTGGGGCTGTACATAACCCAAATGGAACACAATTATATTCATATATTGCACCCTGCCAATTAAATCGTAAATATTTTCTATGAGATTTTTCTATTGGGATGAGTGAATAAGCATCCTTTAAATCAATCACTGACATAAACATACCTTTGCGTAAAATATTACACACTGACCTGTAGTCCTCCATCTTAAAACTTGGACAATCAACATACTTGTTAAGTTCCTTTAAATTTAAAATTAACCTATAACCACCATTGGGTTTTGGAACCGTAAAAATAGAAGATATAAATTCAGTAGGCGTGCTTTCTACCAATGATATAGCTCCAATATCTAGTAACCTACTTATCTCAGAGTCGATGTAGTGTTTCTCAGCATTAGAAAATTTTAAGCTGTTTTTAAGCTTGTTAGGATTTGGAATTGTGTGAAAAGGAATTTTCTAACCTTCTACCGCCTCTAGTATAAACTTATCATTAGTTATAGTATCCCACGATTTAATAAACTTGCTTAATCTACCTGCGTAATGACTTACATTTACTTTTGGTTGGACTGGAATTTCTGATAAAAGTTTCCCATCTGAGGTCGGAATGCAGGTTGGCCCCTTCGACGAAGAGGCCACTGGGAGTTTAAACGATTCCTCTGGAATGCGCGCGGCTGCTGGGCAAACCGAAAATTCGGTTTTTCGGGATAAATGCTTGGTCGGAGCATTTTAGAGGTAGCTTTTGCTGTAGCAAGATCCTTCTCAACGTTGTCACCAAACAGATTTTCGGTAATAGGCACTGTTGGAGTGCATAAACCAGCAGCATCTCTACTTAGGTACGGTTCCATCATCATGCGCCTCCTACTAATGTTCATGTCTTGATGAACTACGCCCAGCAACGTGGATGTGTCAGTAATCAACTGCAGGAGAGCCTTTGCATCAGTACACTTGTTCAGTTCCTTTGAGGAGTAAAGCAAATCGGCAGCTTTTGCTTGTGCAATCATTGCAGTAGTGAGCTTCTGCACCTGACCTTGATAAGCAGCGTCGACCTTCTGAACTTTGCGTGGAAGATTTGTCCAAATACCCAGGTTCACCTTTGGTACGCAAAGGAGCTTGACATTTTCAGGTGTCTTATAGGCCAACTTGTATTGTTCTGTGAGGTCTTTTGTCAGCTTAGCGTGCGTTATCTTGTTGAAGGTCTGAGCAACCTTTTCACAGACTGGGGGGCCAAAATGATGAAAAGAGTTTGAAATAGTTTGAGTTGGGTTCATGTGCGTTAACTGATGGTTACTGATGAAAGTGCGTTGTGACTTGAAATAAATGTTCGGAGAAAAATGACACTGCTCGAGGAAATGGTTACGGTTAAAAGAGAGTCAATTTATTATTACACAAGTCGGCAAATTTGTAGTGGTTTTATAGTTTTCTTCAATTAATTTAATGTCAATTAATATGCCTAATTATTACTTCTCTCCGTGGACTTGCACCCGTACCTTACCCTGCTGAATGACAGACCGAGAGTGTGTATTGCTTACACGCATTACCTATTAGCTTTCTAGAGTAGGTAGAGTACATTCTATAGCTAAAACCTGTGACGAAGACGACACGACGACACTGACGTGTACCTGGACAAGATTCTCGTGTTTTAATAAGGCATGGTTTTTACAGATTGGCTTTTAGGTACTAACAGAGGCAACTTCAAAGTAGTTAAAATATAGTACATAAACAGTCTAAAAGATCGCAGCCTACATTCTCTGAACAAAGTATTGCTAACGCATCAAAACCATAAAGCACATCATTCAATTCTTAACAATGATCATCTTGGAATGGAGCTTCAAGTATGTCATTCATGTCTGAAGTCATTAAACAAACAATTTATGACTTGTTGGGCATTTCAAACAGCTTTATAGTACAGTTTTTTTGTTTGGATTTCATCATAAGTTTACCTTGATCATCATCATTCATGTTCATCGAGTAATGGGAGTTCGGAATATTGCTTCGAATCTCTCCACTCATAGCTTGAAACTCTGTAACATAACAATAATTCTATGGTTCATACTCTAGTTTATGTTTAACCCCTAACCTTGGCCAAATTACAAGCTTTCGTTAAATTACCATCATGACCGTAGGGATCCAAAGCATCGGGCTCATAGTCCACCGGGTAGCATGAAGAGTCATTTCGCTCTTGATTCTGCAGCATTGAGTCTCTAATTTGACGCACGACTGAGTTAAGCTCATTATTGGATGCCGCTTGTTCTTCTAACTGCTTCGGTAAAGCCGATAACTGATCAATCTTTTCTGAATTGGCCGTAACGGCCTGCGATAATGCGTTAACATCTGCATTCCCGGTCTTGGTCCCAGTGTTCTTTCTAACAACACGAGGTCGTTTCTCAGGTGGGTTTTCCCCAGAAGTCAAAGCTCTATTATTACATTTTAAGATTTAAAACCGTTAACCTTTATTTAATCACATACCAAATACCACCTACACAGTTTATGCCCTTTAATATTCAAAGCTAATTGATGCTTTACATAAACTAACCCTACCAACTGCTAAATCATAAAGTTTGGGCTTGTGCACTTACCTTTTTGATTTGGAAGACATCTTTGATGTGTTACGCTAATTGTCACTGAAAAATAACTAGTTTTTCAAATAAAATAAATGGACACTGTTAATCATCCACCACGTCTATGAATGTAATGAAGTAGAGTAGGGTTGGGCTCGTGCACTATGGCATGCACATGTGGCATATTTTGTATTTTGCGGTTATTTCTTTGAAATGGACGGATTCCACCATGTCTATGGCTGTGGACTATACGTATGTAAACCATCGTCTCTTCAGTGATCTCAGAGGACGATGGTGGAGAAGTTTAATCCAGGTAATCATATAGTATATAAACAGAACAAAAGTAGCTATCAGCCATCTCTTGCACCCAGTATAATTATTCTGGACATTAGAATGTTTTTGTTAAAGTTAGTTTGCAATATTAGTTATTAATTGTGTTTCAAAACTTGGTAACTCACCTTTTTAGCAGAACGTCTCAAATAACACGCAAGGGCAATGCGCAATAGACAGAGAAGAACCGTGTAAATAAAAACAGGGTAATTGATTTCTGAAAATTTCATGAATTACTGCTACATTCTGGCATTAGATTTTTAGCTATACTTAAAAAGCTTTCATTTATAAATTAACTTACAGACATAACGCTGAACAACCGAAAACCTATATAAATACCAACTTGTTCAACCATACTTAATTAATGAATAGCTTTTGAATCTATTTTATTTTTTTGTATGTTACAACTTACACAGTCGAAAATGGAAAGGTAAAAAATAACGCCCTCCTGAAGACGTGTGATAGGGCACACACACGCCATTATTTAACTGACTAAATGTGAAGCAATACTAAAACATTCATGTGGTTTTAGGTATTGAAGCTAAAGTCTTTATATTTTTGTTAATATATTTAATGAAATTGAGCTGAAACAATACGCATGCTAAAAGATTTTGGCTGGTATGCAGTTTTCAGAAGAAACTTTGACTTTATTCGAGGCTGAAAAACAACCTTTTTCACACAAAAAATTCCCAGTTTAATGAGAGCTGTGTATAAGTGAAATTTCCCCGAAAGGAGTTTACCGAAAAGTTTGACTTGACAGAAGGAGTTTTCTCTAAGGAGAAACAAAAACAAGCTGACTTGTCCCACTGATCAATCGATATCGGCTAGCTGGAATGAGCGAAGGCACGGGCCTGCTTGCGAACAGAGCAACAAATGTGCTTATTACTGCTCTGCATGTGGATTCAGAATGTTGGCTTGAAACACTCAGCTCAGACTGAACTGCAACACTTCATTTGTATCCAAATGCACAGCTTTCCCTACCACGTCCTTCCAGGGATGCAAAATCTTCCAGGACCTCAAAATTTCCCGGCATCCGGAGGAAAAATTCCCCCAAATTTTCAAGGATTTTACCACTACTACTACTACTTCGAGTACTACTTTGTGAAAATTTCCCCGATTTTGGCATATTTCCCAAAATTTCCCGGCAACCAGGATGCCAGGATGCCCAGATTTTGCATCCCTGGTTGCTAGCTTGTCTACTTGCTTCACAAACTTTGCCCTAAGAGCTAAAAACCTTCAGCGTTCAGATATACACCGAAGTCGCCCCCGTCCGGACCTGCACTGTCTTATCCGGGATTCTATTCTCAAAACTAGCATTTTCCATTCATCTAATGGGCTTTTAATTTACCCTCGCTCTGCCCTCCATACACCACGCACCTGCAAAAATGCCAGCCAGCAACTCGGACCACCATTTCGGGCTCCATCGACACCAACAACTGCCCTACTTCCGGTCTTACTTGGCCCACCTATTTTTTCTCAAACTACTCCTTCTCCACGTCCAGCTTTACCTGAAACTCGACTTTCTGTTCTACTCTGCCCACCACTCCACATGGGTGAATGGTTGTGATTTGGATGTCACCAGTAGGTAACTGACAGTTACCAGAAAGTATTTTATTCATTCAAACAAAGTCGTTGCATTTTCCATTCGGACCCATTTCCAGTACCCAAATGACCATTTACTTCCGCCACAGGACTGGTAACCGTAAAATTTATCTGAATTTTATTTTTTGAGACTGTAGGTTATGCCTCGTTTTTTTCAAAATTCCACGCCTTACTTAATTTTTTTCAATATGGTGGGTATTTCTGCCTGACAATAGGTCATTTTCTTCTATTGTACCAGTTGTTTTAATCAATTCAATATCGGATAACTTAAAATCAGAGGAAATAAAGTTTAAAATCATATCATTAATCATTCATCTACTTTTAAGAGGCTAATATGGAGCGATTAATCGTTGTCGTTGACAACAACAACTGGTTGCCCCATTGGGCTAATTTTCAACTATTCCATTACACAGATACATCAATATGATCAACATACCGAATGTTTTAAACATACGAATTGCCACCACCTTCACAAGCATACTAAACATAGCGGAATCATTACAAAATTTGTGGGTTTTAGTGCAAGAAATTTTTTAAATTGATTTTACCTAGCAAACCTGGTCTCATTTTAAATTTCCCACTCAGCTGGCTTCATTTCATTTTAAAAAAGCCAACATTTTAGTGGCCAACTTGGAATCAATTAATTTTTGGATTGTTTTTTTCTCAGGTTTCCCTAATTTCATTAGCTAAGTTCAAGCATTCCTTTGCAAGATATATTTTTTTTTATTCCGGAAGGTTGATAACTGAATGTGATGAATTAGATATGAAACAAATTTTGTGCAGCATAAGAATTTGTGGGCACCTCCTCCACCTCCAATTCTCTCCGTGGCTTCCATTTTCATTCCCCTTCGAACCCTTCCTTTTCCCTTCTCTACTTTTTTATTTTCCCTTGTCATGAAACTTTATGTATCATTCCCCATTCCAAAAATACTGACGTCAAATTGTTCTTCAGAGTCAATTTGTTTTAAATATAAACAGTCACCTTTTCAATAGGTGCTTTTCCTGTAGATATATTATATAACTCATATGTGCACAACGCATTCAATCCTCCATTACTTACTTATGGGCCACTTCATACAATAGTGTTGGCATCCAAAAAACTGGATTTACTTGCATGCATAAAACACAAATGAAAGCACGTTATTAAACTACAGCTTGACAAATTACAAATGGTCAGCTTTCCGGAAGAATCGATTTTTAGCGGACAAAAAATTATACATGAACTTGTCACCACCTCGTCAAAACGCGTTCCGCGGCCACTAGTTCAAATGTAACAAAAACGTTCATAAAAATGACAGAATCTCTTTAAAACATTTTCATTAATGTTGTTGCTAATCTGCCTGTAAATCAGTCATCACAGATCGGCTGTTTTACAAAATTTTGTATTTTAATGGCTACCTGGAGTTAAATGGAGCAAAAAAATGCACAACTTGCTAGGTTATTGGATACGACTGAAAAGGTTTTTAAAGTAGCCAGTGGAGTCTGTAGTTATAAGCAAAGAAAATGAGTTGGAGGCGGAAAATTAAAAATGTAAAGAGATGATGTTGGACAAGATACTTGTAAGGGAGTACCCAAAGGAGCTGGATAATCGGGAGCAGAAGGTTAGGAATGAAATGGCGGAGAAACTGGAGGAAGTTCAGGTCAAGGAAAAAGAAATAGAAGTTAATAAAATGCAGTATTTTTAATACTTAAAAGATAAACTAAAACTTTCTATGTTAGTTAGTAAGCTTGCTGGATTGATTAAAGTGCTAAAAAGATCTTGTTTCACCAGTATCTATGCAATTTCTGATTGCTCCGTGAATTGCATTTTAAAAAACTGGAGTGGAATTCCATTCCTGCTGTTATAACACATTTCTATCAGCTTTAAAATGAACTGGAAATTTAACTAGTAAATTAAATTTAGAAGCTAAGCAAAATCAAAAGAAATTTTTATTTCCCTGGAGTAGTCAAATGTTTGTGATAGTTCAGCCTTGGCCAGTTTATTTTTGGAGCTGGAGGTAATTTTTTACAATCTTAGATGCGATCTTCTCATTGGTTGGTTTGACTTCCGTACTGTGTAAAAGAACTCGTAAGAAATTTAGCTTGTCTGGGTCTCCCTCGGTCATTAAATTATATGGAATCAGTCATTCAGTTTTCAACGTGTTTTTCTCGAATTACTCCAAAGCAGTTTTTCAACCTAATATTAGATTATTATGGCTACATTTCTTCGTTGCATTTTCTTGTAAAAATGTGATTTGATACCTAATGTTCCAGTAATCAATATGTTTACTATCTCTCTTTACTATTTGCTGACATAAATGAGGGATACACGTTGAAGTTCTTGGTAAGACTATTGACTGTAGACTATTGATCGGATTACGGCTCAGACAATTGTTAAATGACAAGCCATTACGCATTTTTAAAGATGTGTTTTGTAAATTCGTCAAAAATACATTCATGATTTTTCGGGTCATCTTTCTCGTTTGTGCACTTTTTTAAATCATCAATAAGCCTGACTTAATTGGATCTACAATAAGATTAATCGCTCGCGTGCCAAAAATAATGCTTGTAGACGTGAAACTGCTTTTCACAACGCGCAAAAACCAAACCATTTATAATTGTCAAAGTTAAAACGCTAAACCAGAAAAATATCATAACTGGAGAAAGATGAGCCAAGAATTACGAGGAGACAGCCGGTGCTTCCTCAGGGAGGGGATTGGAGGGAGGAGATGAGTAGTATGGAGGATTTGTTGAGTTCGCGATAGGGGAAGAGGTGAGAATTAGAGGGAGCACGAGTATTATTTTGCTTGAGGGAGGAACTGTAATAGGTAAAATGCCCAGATTGCCTATGGGGTTATGTCCCCCGGGGGAAATGAGCCTTACTGTGGTGATTCCTCCGAAGCCACTCTAGTGCGGGTTGTGGAAGGATTGTGAGTAGTTCTGTGGCTTGAGTGAGCGACTTGGCCAATATGATGATTTGTCTGATTTGTTGAGTTTTTGTTGTGTTGTAGTAATCCCAAGATGTTTTAAAAAAGGACAAGTGTGGCGAATTGAGTAGTGATGCAAGTAGTGCGGCCGTTTTTTCAGGTGATGGATGGAAACTATTGGCAAACTGTTAGTAAGTCACTTACATCAACTCCACACTTCCAATCTGGTTCGCTACCCGCATTCTCAAGCCTTTTAGATTCCACTGAATGATCCTTCCCCAGTAAGCTCCCAACAAACGCTGAAAATTTGCATATATTTACAATTGAGTGCTGTAATCAACAACGAAATACTTTCAAAGTTTTCCTACTAGACATCACCGACAATTTAGCGACGTCCAACCGAATAACTCAAAAAATCGAACGTCAGCCACTTGGGGGATCAGTCTACCTCCTGCGACTCTGGGTACGGGGTTGCCTAAATTGTTTAGGGATAATGGTGGTAATTTTTGTTGTAGGAACCTGAGTTGGCCCTCCTTTCTCTTTTTCTCCATCCGGCCAGGAACCTTTGGACGAGTTGGGCTGGGGAATGGAAAGATTCCTCTTAAAATTTCGAAATTACCAAAGCCATAACATCTATCAGTTCTATCATTTATTATTCATCTTAGTGCTCGTGGTTCTTGTCTTTTAACCGCTTTTTCAGTTTCTGATTCAGTTTAAAAAATAAATCAGAAATGTAAAACTTTATACTAAGTAATGCAAAAATTATAAACGTATTCGGTGATGCACGAAATATGCACAACTAAGTAGCTTTTTTGTGATGTGATGATTCAGCAGTGCTTGGTTTTTTGTGGAAGCGGAGGTGGCAAATGCCGTGATAGATATTGAAGACGTAATCCACAAAATAACTATATTGTATAACTTCAAAAAATGAAATATATTCATTCAACCCTAATGGGAATAGTTTACAAAGCTCCCAGTAATAAACTTGTTTGCTACCCTTGCAAACTTTCAAGCAAAAATTTGGAAAAAAGTCATGGGGAAGTGGGATACGTTGGGAGAACCATATTTGAAAAAGGATGTGGTTTCCCAGTGATGTGCACACACATCTTTCCCACGTCTGTTATGTTATGTGGTTTACTCACAAATCACAATTGCGCAGTTAAAACTACAAATTTTTAGCTAGCTTCTCATTTTGGCCTATTGAAGGAAGGATATGAGTTGTGTTGAGGATTTGTTAAGTGCAGGAAAAGAGGTGGAAATTTGTGAAAGCACGAAGATATTGTCCCAAAGTTTGTTTCAAGAGGTGGTGGTAATTATTTGGCAAATTAGACTAATTGGGTGGTCTTTAAGCGGTTCAAGCCGCTCAAAAAATTCTGCGCATGACCTGTGGACTGTGGCATGAATATTTTGCCACTGAAATTCATTGTCTACAGTAATTAGTCATTTTCGAAATGATTCGGACTCAGTATTTGCTTTTCTGATAACTCCTCAACACGCACCACATTTCTGTAAAGTTAGTAAGTTCTGTAGCAAAGAAGAACAGAGAATCTGGTCGTTTGCGATTTCTGTTAAAACACATTTACATTACATTATATGCTTAAAGCTTATCTATTTAGTTATTTTTCAAATTTTCTTTGTCAATTACTTAAATACGTTGGTGAAACATAGTAATTAATGCTTCAGCAATATTTGATTTCTTGGTGGAGGCGGAAAAGGGTATTTGTACATCAGATTAATCAAATCAAAACCCAGGGGTCAATCACACAATCGTACCCCTTAAAGCAAGTAATTAATGAACTTTCAAACTAAAAAGTTTGATACGTGCAGATCTTCTACCAATTATCATATGATTTTTCTTAGCAATACCCCCAATCTGCATCTCTGAAGGCTTCATGGCCGACCTCAACACTTGCCAGTGGTCTGGAGGTCAACGCTGGGTGGCCACAGTGGGATTTGAACAGATCCCTCCCGGGTTTACAAGTAAATTAGCATTGTAGTTAGTTATGGATATGCACTGAAACCACATAAATTAGTTATATTCATGCCTAAATTACAGATGTTTTCGATTTTATATCATTTTCGTGGAGATTCGCCAGCATTTGTCTTATTAATTATTTAAATAATTGATGGGTATCAACGAGTGCGTAAAGGAAAATAAACTTTATTCCAAACTGTCTTATTAGCTGAACCGGTGCTACTGTTTCGGTTATTCAGATAGAAAAGTTATCTTCGGGATAAGTGTGAAATGGTGGGTTGAATAAATAGGTGCAAAGTAAACCTATAACGGTAGAATATACATATCATACCTGTGGTCTGTCCCTGTCCCCTAATTTGTTTGGAGTAGTCTAATACTTGCTTTTTTTATTTTAATTGCTTTGTATTTCAGCTGTAATCCTCTGTTGTTCTAAACATCTATATCACCTTAATTAAAATGAATTAAACGTAGATTTTTTTGCAGATTTCAAGCTTTTGACATAGTTTATTTTCTATTTCGAACACTGGACATGAATCACGAGCAAACTTGCTACAAACTTGGAGGAATTTATCTGGTCCTTATCCACCACTGGAGGAAACTGATGGCTTGTTTTTCTGTTGGTGCCTTTGACAACTGTGTCTTTTGATATGGTTTTTGATATTTAATTTGGTCAAGTAATAGTAGAATTTTGCGCTGGTTCAAAAACCTGGGGATTTCTGATGAAACTCAAACTTTATTTTTTTACAAAATGTGGACCAGGAGGAGTTGCACGAAGCATATTTGGTTCCAATGAATATATTGTACTTCTTGAGTATATTTTAAATCCGTGCTCCATCAGTTGGTGAAGCGTTTCAAACGGTATCGGTTGTTTAGGTGAAATCAAATTGCAAATGTTTCATTTCAGCAACATTTGGTTCCTTGCTAGAGGTGGAGAAGCATATTTGTATACCAGACGGTTTAATCCAAATCAATCAAGTAATTAACCCCCTATCTATTGAAATTAAGTAATTAAGCAATTTACAAATTTATTGTGCACAAAAGTGCTTATCTTTTACCGTTTTACCGAAGCAAACTTAGGTTTATGCTTAGTTTTACTCCCAACGTCCATCTCTGAAGGTTTCAGGTTTCACCACAGGCCAGATTTTGCTGGTCTAAAGGTAGCCCATGGGATGGCCGCGGTGGCAACTAAATAGATCCCTTGCGAGTTACCAAGAAAATTAAAGCATTGAAGTCTGTTAAGTACATTCACTAACCACCCGTAATTAGTTATAAGTTTGCCTAAAGTAAAAATTCTTCCAATTTTACTATAACATTTTTAGGTTGATTCGCCAGCATTTGATTTATTTGCTTAGCTGGTGGTAATATACGAGAACACCAGATGTCGTATAATCTTAAGATTAAAATAAGTAAGGTAAATGTCACTTCAAACTGGTCTAATGCTCAATACTTTGCGTTGGACATGAACTCTGTTTTTAAAAACTCTACTTTTTACTAATGGAAATCAAAGCAGTTAAAAGTCAAATTGAAAACAAAGTGCTACGGTAGATAGTGAGCTTGCTGGGTTAATTAGTGCCAAATTGACTATGTTGCACCACTATATGCACTGAGCAAAATCCCAATTCAATCAAACTTTTAAATAAATATGAAACATTCTCTATTAAATAAATTTTTAAAGCATTTTTGGAATCGTCACAATCTCCGTTATGAGTTGCTGAAATTCTTTGGAAGCTCGAAAGCTTGATTAGCGATTCATGAGCATTCCAACATTTTCAGGTTAGTCATCACCGGTCATTTAGCCAGTTATCAGTTGAGTAGTCTTCGGACCATGGCTATTGCTTATGTTCAAATTCTTAACGAATTCTTAAACAAAGAACAAGAAAGGCACCTAACGATATCAAGAAATGAATAATTTATCTAAAACTATTCTATGAAATATAGTTTGCTATCCTTTTACCCACCATATTTACTACCATTCTTTTTACAGTTCTCTTTCAACTAGTTCCATGCAGTTTACTGCTGACCCGAAACTTTCCCCGTGGTTACCAGGAACCAGTCAGCTATGTCTTTCTGCTTATTCCCTATTTATTTTTCAAAAAAAGATATCATCAATAAAAGTCAATATTTTTTATAAGTGATCATCTCGATTTCCAGCCTTGGCCAGTGACCACCAGTATTTTTGCTACAAAGTTCACTATTTTTTAACCAACACCATCCACAACTTCACTTCAAAGTTCACTATTAAGCCACTTGTCATGGCGGCCACGCTGACGCTGGTGAAAGGACAGACTCTCCGAAAGCTCCTTTTGCTCCTTCTGTTGACCTTCGCCGGCCTGGGTGGTCCTCCACATTCCTGTGAAGCGGTCAAGTGCCTCAATTGCAATGGCACAGTTCTACATGGTAAGGAAGACTGCACCGATTTCTCTAGAAATGTGGACTGTCCCAACGGCTGTTTTTATGGGACTATCATACGTCCAGACATAGATGGGGGGAAATTGGAAAAGGGATGTCACGACCAGGATGGATACGGCAGTTTCTCTGAGAAGGACTTTAGATGCATTCAAAAACATCTTCCCGAAAGTAGCAAAAACTGCATGAAGGGAACTTGGGAACAGTTTTCTGGTAAAGGAGGGGCTTTTGAAAAATGTGCTTCGGAGAATCTCGGCCAAGGAAAACAGAACTTTTTGGGGACACGTGATGGAGGAACTTTCGACCCAAACGATATTTTCGATTACTGCACTTGTTACACGGACTTTTGCAATGGTAGGGATGGCGGCAATGGGGGAAACGTGGTGGCACCCAGAGGGAATTTATTCCAAGTCGGAGCCATAACCTGGCTGACTATACGACTGTTGACCTACTCCATTTTGTAACTGAATTGGAGGATTAATATTTCTCGGAACACGAAACGGCATGATAATTATAATTTATGGTTAATACAAAACGGGAAAGGGTCGG
>CM056171.1:42372415-42417819 GCA_029691765.1 Entomobrya proxima
CGGTTCCCTTTAAAAGTTAAATTTTAACAAATGGACATCATATTCTTAATCCTGGTAAAAATGGACCTAAGCTCACGTGCCGCATGAAATATGTCGATTGTAAAAATATGTATGACCACTGGTGACCTCTTACCTTTGGAGTTTGGAGAGTGTGACGTATTGACCTGAAATTCAGCAGGATTCTGTCCCAGGTGTCCCATGTATACCAATTTTGGTGGAAATCCGATTAGCCATTTTCGAGCCATTGGTTTCATTAAACAAAAATCAGTTTGTAGAATGACAATTTTTACGGGTCCAAGACACTCTAGTTCTGATAAACGTTTGATGGGACCATTTGGTCCCAGCAAGGGACCATTTGGTCCCATTTAAAGATAATTGCTAATTAAACGGTCAAGACAATTAAAATTTCAAGTTTTTATATTTTCATTAATTAGACAAGAGCGTTTCTGATTTTTTTGTGCATTTGCTTAATTAAATTCATTTCTTAACACGTTAAAAATTAGCATATTTAATTATTTTCATATAATTATTTATATCTCGAAAAAGCCACGGTGAAAATTCGATATGCCACGGTAGTAAATTTTGTTTTTCAGCGTTCTTTCTATTTCAATTTTAAAAAGTCCGTAAAACGGTGACACGTTCCGTAAACGGGATTATTTTGAAATTTGCTAATTTTTCGGAAATTATCTGGGACCATTTGGTCCTTTCAGGGGACTGTTTGATCCCACAGGGAACCGTTTGGTCCCTTCATGGGACCGTTCGGTCCCTCTGGTGGGACCATTTGGTCTCTTTGAAGGGACCGTTTGGTACCCTGATCCTAGACTGGAAGTGTTCAAGTTAACTCTATTGCCCAAGAAAAGCAAGAACTAAATTCACTTTATTATTGTCATTCTCCTTATCTTTCTTCTTGGGTTCCTTATCTTTTCTTCGGTAAGCTTAAGAATCCAAGTCACCTCCATCGTCACCTAGCATGCACTACGAGCCCCCTCCGCCAGGTGGCGTGTCAAAGTGAGGTGGACGGACCTGGCGCGCTATATTATATAGATTCTTGTTCCCCCTCCTCAATTCAATTTAACCACGTCAATGAAAGCCTACGCAAACATACAATCTTTTTTCCTGTTCTTCCCTTCATACCCTCCCACAAGCCTTAGCTTCTATATAATCCCCTTGACCCCCTCCAAAATCTTGCCACGCATTTTATAAAATGTTTTATCAAATCACATGCAATATTGCGGGCAGGAAAGACAGTTTTACTTACAATCAACAAAACTTTGATGATTGACTTAGTTGCAGATGCGTAGATAAAATTTCAAAATAGTGGAGTAAAAACGCTTTCAATGGAAGTTTAAGACTTTTCAAAACAAATGAGCAATTGAACGCCGGAAAGTTTCATTTGCAACTTGATGGGATATCAACTTGGTACAGATTCAAATTTCTCGAGCGTTTTACATTCATGCAATATTTGAATTCGCAAACTAAATGTACATAAACGCACATTTTGAAACTTCGTTGGTCACATCGTCACATAAAGCTCAGTACTTTTACATTTCTTTGAAAATGCTAAATTACATTGATTGATTTTCAGTCTTAATAGCAATTCTGAAAGCGCTTGACTAGGAGATAAAACTGGAGTGGTATCTTTCCAAAATTACACACCTTGTCGTGTCAATATCCCAGTCAATCCAAGCAGAACGAAAAATCTAGGGGCGGGGGAGGGAAAATCGGGGTAGGAGAACAAGTGTTGGGGTGCTGTGGAAAAAGAAAAGTTGACAAGTGAAGAGCTGAGTAAACCGGGAAGTAGAGATTTGGAGGAAGGCGGAGTGAAAATGGAGCCAGAGGATCTGATGAGTGGTGGGTTGAGTAGAGAAGAAAAAAGGAGAAATGAAAGGTGGAGGTTCGAGTATAACAGTTAGGGTAGAATTGCGCGTGGATGAGGGAAAAATTTGAGTTCCCAGTAAAGCTGGATGTGGACTAGGCGAGGATAGAGGAAAGAGTGGTGGACCAAGTAAGACGTAAGTGGAAAAAGAATAGATGGCGCCAAAACTGGTGGTCAGAGTAAGGCAAGCAGGGAATACGGAGGTATAAGCGGAAGTCCAAGTAAAACTGGTGCAGTCTGAATGTGGGGCTGGGGTGGATGGTACCGAGGTGGTGGTTCAAGTAAGACACAATGCGGAGTGGGTAATGGATAATGCAATAAACGATGATCCTGATAGTGATGGCGAAAACCTTACCCCCAAACCGCGCCTTCAAGATTTGCAAAATCGAACTAAGTAAGAACGCAAGGCCGCAGTGTTACTGCATTATTGAAATTTAAATTTTTGTTAAGAATGATGACTGATGACACATTTTTCGAGTCAATGCCGGATGGATGCTGACTTGCTGGGTGAGCTGGGGATCAGCGTCTTGGAGAAAGATGTCCTGTAAGGATGCTGGGTAAGCTTGGGGGAAGCACAAGTGGAGGTGGTGGAAAGCACCGAGGAACAACACCAGTGAAGGGAACGGGAACTCTGAGAAAATGGGCTGACCAAAATGGAGAAATAGCTTATCACAAGGAAGAGAATCGGGTATTTCAATGGGGCATGGGCATTTGGTGATTTCTAAACATACGTAACAAAAGACTTGAGGACGAATATGTGAATGAAACTACAAGGAAATTAGAAAGTAAGAGAGTTCTTGATGAGTTGATACTTTCGGTGACATATTGCATTCCTAATGGAGTATGATATTATTAATAATACGATTGGAAAATTAATTGTTAAGACTTTGCAATTTTTGTTTTCCTTTTTTAGAACGAAATTGCAATGTTCGGGTTAAGTTTAGAAAAACGCGCATTTGTAATAATTTTAAGCGAAAAGGAAAAAACGGATTTGGTTTTTTGTAGAGTAGTACGATGATCTTACTTTGGAAGGAAAGTAAATTTTATAATATTAAATGTAAAATGTTCACATAAAAATTCGAGCTGCTTTGACGCTATTGTTTTAAAAATTGGTGAACTGGTAGAATTTAGCTCAAGTAGATATTTCTCCTCTATCCTGCGTATGCAGAGCATGATTTATTTAGTTACAATTACAATTCGACACCCGTTCCAGTCTTTTGGATTTCGGTTTAGTTTATTTGGGGCAAGAAATAACCAAGCAATTAAATTTTTTCCAAAACAAAATACTTGAAAAATATTACGATTTTGGAGGATTTTTACCTTTGCTCCGGTTGCTCACTTATCATTTTGTTACACTATTTGCTTCAGTTGGTAATTTTTTTAATTCCTTCGCACTTACTTGTTTTTACCTCTGCCAAAATGGTAGCAAAACAAGATTTGTATAAAACGTTTGAATGCTCAAACGAAAGAACAATTAAAAAAGCAAACCGATTTTTTAAAACTCTTTTCAAAATACCACGGAAGTCATAATTTTTTCAATTTATCAGTTTAACGTTAAAGTTTAAGTTTTCGACTTTTATTGTGCTTCCTGAATTTTTGTTTTTTTTGACAAAGCAGATGAACTTTTATCTAATCTATTTACACTATAGTTCCACCCGGGACTCTTGAATTTGTCAGTGGTTGGGTAGTGGAAATTGAGGAGGGGTTGGTGACAGCCGAAGGTATACTATGCAAGAGGTAAGAAATCCAATTTGCCAAGAGTAGAGCTGTCAACGTGTACAGGATTTGGCCCTTCAAAATTTCTTGTCGTGTACAAACAAACACCGTATAATTTTTCCGTGTTCGTTTCGTGTACGACCTAAACGTGTTGTGTTCGTTTCGTGTTTAGCAGAACACGATAAAAACTGTGTACAAATCGTGTACAGTATACAGTTTAAGTTTGAACAAAATCGTATTCATTGCGACTAGGTTTAGGAATGGTTGATTGTTTTTGTGTTTTAGTTAGTATTTTATTAGCATTTACAAATAAAAAGGTTTTACATAGAATAATAATTAGAAAAGATATCCGTTTTTGACATATGATGTGGTTTTATCGGAGTTTGGCATAAGGTTTTAGCACGAAAAAAGATTTGTCAAACACACACGTTTTTCGAACGTGTTCGTTTCGTGTTCTAGTATGCCGTGTACAAAACGTTTCGTGTACTGCCAAACTCGTGTCGTGTTTTTCCCAACACGATATGCACACGACACGGTTTTCATCCGTGTACACGCGTGTACGTGCACACGTTTACAGCTCTATTTCTGCCACTCTCCCACAAAAACCTAAAGGGTATTTATGTGTTTTATATTGATTTCGTGTCTTTTAACAAGTTTAAAGTCAAAAATAGTTTTTAAAATGAGCCGTAAAAGATTCCAAAGTTGGATTTACGGAGGTAACGAATTTCGGAAATGAGCTTTAGAGCTTCAAAGCAAAAATGATACCAGATACCAGAACCTCCGGATATCGCGGTAGAAGAACCGTAAGATGAGACAAACGGTTTGAAATCTCCGAGAATCGGTAAAATTTATACATGCGTAAACTGCAACCAATACTGAGAGCAAACAGGTTTGTCTTTGTGGGATTGCAATCTCCGCAAAAGTCTGTTTTATGTAAAGTCTGCGTACTTACTTTTTGAGAGAACCAAGCAAATTACTTTCGAGAAGTAGCGAGAAGTAGGGCACATGAACTTTTTAAAATCTAGTGTTTGGAGTCTTTTAAAACTGAAAGGAATTGGAGTTTAAATTAGATGTTTATTTTCTGGCCTTTTCAGTACTGGTACAATGTATATTATAATAAACAAGGTACAATCTTTCTGTGCTCATAAGAGGACAAGGTGATAAAGAGGAAAAAATCTTTCATTCCCTTTTACTCACTTGAGAAAATGGAAAGTAATGATATTTTTGGGAAACCAGTTATGGAATCCTAAAAAGGAAAGTTATGGAATGGAAATGAAAAACCTTTTAAATCCTTTCATTTAAACTGCAAAATTATTAAATTATGCAAAATATTGAAATTGGCCTAAACAATATTTGAAATAATTGTAATTTGAAAATGTAGACTTATTTCAACTAACATAATTTGTTGACGATTTACCTGTTCTTGCGAATAACTGTAAATGGTTTCCGTGAAATTATTTTTTGTAAATTCCAGTTGTGCTTGTTATTAAAACTAAATAAATTAAAGCGTAGAACTTTAGTTTAACGGATTTTAATGAAACATTCTGAGATTTGGTATAATTATTAGTGCTGCTTACCAATGTTTATCGTAAGTAAAAAATTTGGCATCTTGAAAGACTTATGTTATTCCTTTTCTTTACTTTCCTTCCATTCTTCTGAAGGACATTTTATAAAATCTGAAAGACTTTCAAAGAAAAAAATGACTAGTAATGAGACTTTTAAAGACTCAGAAAACTATTGAACCAACGTCAAGTATCAAGGATTTGACAGCGCTGTTTTCTGCTTTCTCTGTTCTGTTTCAGCAAGTTTAAACCTTGACGCAGCTACCCTCAAGAGCTCTGCAGGACCCTAAAGTTTTGATCAAGTTTTGCTGATTCTGCCACCGTAAAAATAAAAACAAATTTAAGTTTAATATAGTTTCACGATGCTCATAAATCGCCATAACAATTGATATTGGCCTTAATTTGAATGTCCCTGACAATTTTAATGACTCTGAACTTCAGGAAATCCCTGAAGTGTGCAACAAAAAAATTAAAAATTCCCCTTGAGTTATTCTCTGACAGGTTAGAAACGTAGAAAGCCAAGTGGCAAATGATAATTGTTGACAAATTTCCAAAATCTACTTTAGAAGGCATTAGACAATTTGAGAAGCGTTTTACCCGTCTATTAACAAAATTCTCAGAATTTTGTTACTTAACCGATTTCAGCCAATACTCAATAATATACACATTTTGGTGCTTGCGGAGGTTAAAAACGTGTTTAAGAGTCTCACGGGCTGAAGTACGTATATCGAATTACTTTACTTTACTTAACATCCATTTTATCGTCCAGTCCGCGTATACGAGGTTTTTATCGTATTTATAAGTTGAAGTCACAAATTGTACTGACTACGCAAATGGCAAGTTGATTTATAGAAAAATTAGTATTATAATATAAATAAAATAAAATAGTTAAAATAACTTTAGAACTTCAGGAATAGGAAAGATATAGAATAAATTCGTATTTCATTTTTTTCTCTGTCAAAAAAGGTATTTATAAATATCTGTGCCTCCAGCAAGCGTTGGACCTGGGTGCGCTACTGTAGTTGGTCGGTGTTCGGTGGTTCAATATTTGGTGGTACCACCGATTACCACCAAAAACACCTCCATCGTTCCCAAATTTTCTTATCATAACCAGTCAACCTTAGGCATTCATCACCACGTAATATCGTCAAAGTGTGCATAGTAGCACAGTATGTAAGATTAATCAATGTTTTTGAACGCTTTTTCCTAAATGCCGTTTGGCCAAACAGCAGATAACGGCCTACATACACTGTATGTCATACAGTTTAAAAGCATTATTATTTGAATATAGGTGACACTTTTTTGTCAAATACCGCAAGAAACCGAAGTTTTAGGTTGTTTGCTGTTATACGCATGCAAAGTAACCCTACGTTTTGTAGTAGCAAAGTATGTATCTTAATGCAACAACCACAATTGTTTCAGATATATCAATCGACGAGAATGGGTTTATCAGCGTTTTATGCTTTCAAAGAATGTAAATAATGATTACGAATTAATGGAAACAATATCAAGACCCGTTAACTCTAAGACCGATTGACTATGCATTTGTATACATGACTTTTTTATTGTTGGTGGTCGGTGGCCGGTAGCTGGTGGGTGGTCGGTGGTATAAGAATTTTGTTCGGTGGTATAAGAATTTTGTTCGGTGGTATAAGAATTTTGTTCGGTGGTATAAGAATTTTGTTCGGTGGTATAAGAATTTTGTTCGGTGGTATAAGAATTTCGTTCGGTGGTATAAGAATTTTGTTCGGTGGTATAAGAATTTTGTTCGGTGGTATAAGAATTTTGTTCGGTGGTATAAGAATTTTGTTCGGTGGTATAAGAATTTTGTTCGGTGGTATAAGAATTTTGTTCGGTGGTATAAGAATTTTGTTCGGTGGTATAAGAATTTTGTTCGGTGGTATAAGAATTTTGTTCGGTGGTATAAGAATTTTGTTCGGTGGTATAAGAATTTTGTTCGGTGGTATAAGAATTTTGTTCGGTGGTATAAGAATTTTGTTCGGTGGTATAAGAATTTTGTTCGGTGGTATAAGAATTTTGTTCGGTGGTATTTGTTGGTGGTGTGGTCGGTGGTAGGGGATTTTGAATGGTGGCTGGTGGTCGGTGGTTGGTAGTTCCAACTTCACCGTGGTGGTCGGGAGCCGGTGGTTGGTGGGCAAACCAAATGTGCATCCCTGCTCTGTCGGAGATGCCTCGTTTTTTCAAAGTTGCACGCTTTAACATTTTTTGTTACGCTGAGGATTTCAAGTTGCTTGTAGGTATGCTTCAGCTACCACCGGTATTAAAAGTACAAGCGACATTTCGGCATGAAAGGGAAGGACCCTCTAAACGCATTCCTATTGGCTACTGTGTTTTGAGAGGGCCATTCATGGATTAGTGCGTGCATTATAGGTACATATTATGCAAAAATGATAAGAGCACATCGCGTCTGAAGAATCATTACCCAACACTTGCAAAAGCGCATAAACCATTATCAGACAAATGAAATTCCGACTGACAACATGAACCAACACATGCAAAATGGTAGTTTTGAGTAAATGACGGTTGAAGCTGGTGAATGAAAATTCATATGCATATACGCAGATTTTCTACAATTTTGCGCGCAATGAAATTAAATTTCTATTTTTTGCAATTTAATAAGCAAAAAACGCTCTATCAATCACATATATTTTCAACATTTTCATAATTCTTTACAAGAGTACTACTATTGATTGAAAACATTCGATCGATTTTGCATTGTATTTGTTGATGCCATAACTCTGCTCTGGCTGCTCGGATTTCAATGAAACTTTCAGCAGCAGAAAGCACAGGATTTGATCTTTCATTCTAGTACGAAATCTCATTTCTCCCCAAAATGCAAGTGTTGGTTCATGTTTTCAATCGGAATTTCATTTGTCTGGTAATGGTTTATGCGCTTTTGCAAGGGTTGGGTAATGATTCTTCAGACGCGACATGGTAAAATGGTTTAAACTATGAATCAATAAACTGGCCAAACTATGAATCAAAAAATTTTTAACTTGTTTTTCTCAAGCAGCCCGAGCGCGGGTTAAATAATATATGAGCTTAAGATTAGGGTTGTGTGGTTAATTTTTGCATTCCATTTTGATCTGCTAACAATTTTATTGCCCTAAACTAGATGACGTTTCTATAAAATATAGTCTGTCATCTCATTTCCGCTCCAGCTTCATTATAAAATTAGCTAATTGCCTTAATGTTTGGTCGAAATGAATATATTTTCTGATTTGAAGAAGAAGCATGTTATACTTGCTAAGTGGGGAATTGGGATATTGGGAACAGCAAAAATTCAGATGAATTTTAATACCAGGAGCGAGTCGCACTCAGATAAACTATAGCCTTTGTCCCTTTCTATATTATTTGCAAGATGTATTAAAACAATTATTTATCCGGGAAATAACTAACCTATGCTACCATTAGGTACTTCTACCTCTACAAAACAACAAGCATCCCTGAACCATGACAAATTAATTGCTTAATTGTAGATTTAAAGTGGATTTTCGTTAGAGACACATGAAAACAAAAATTATAGTGGTCAATGATATTTAGTTCGACCCACCACACTTCCCCAAGGGGATTCTGACTGAAGTAAAAAGGAAAAGGAGAACCAACTAAGATTCCTCCACCAATTTCTACGTTTATCCTTAAACTTTCTTTGGGCCACTCCACATCTTATTGCCCAAAGTCCTCTTACTTTCGGTAAATTAGGGAAAACCGGCGAATTCACTGGTGGTGAATCGGAATTTCGGAGAATGGAAACATGACCTTTCCGGTAAAGTGGGATGAACAATTATTGTTGCCACTTTCCTCCCCCAACTGGCTCGCTTAAACAACCTTCTTGTATCCACCCCTTCCCTCACCGTTTATCTGACTTATCCAAACCATACCCACTTTCATGTCTTTTTATATCCTTCCATGCAAAGCCACAAAAAAACTAGCAATCCATGCAGAATTGAAGCTGCAGTGGCCACCTTTAGAACACCCCCTGATTACTCGTTGCCCCTTCACATTATTGTTATTTGCCAAACTCCGTCTCTAAATCCAGCCTAAACCCTTTGTGCTGGGTCCAGTGCCCGTGGGTGTGTTAGCCTCACTTTAGCTCTGCTCTGCTTTCTAGTTCCTCCGCTCCAGAATCTCCCCCATACCCCATTAGTATATCGTCACAAACAAACAAATCAAGATTGCGTATTAGTTTTGGTGAGAATAAAGGCTACGTTCGGTGCTTTGGCAATAGTGCAAGGAGCAAAGCAGGTCGACATTCGGATCAGGATTTACGAGTGGTATATTATTTTGTTGCAAGTTAAAACTAAGATTTGTGTGAAAACTTGACGTTGACAAAAGCATAATATTTGTTGATGCGGTAAGGGATAAATCAGATCAGTCTTTTGTAACTATAATTATATCACAGAATAAATTTCTACTAAAATAGCACCGAACAGTGTGGCTTCACCTCCGAAATCAGGGAAATCTCCAGTTTTGCTGTATCATGGTATATCAACACCAGTAGAAATCTGTGTCAGTTTTGTTTTAAAAATCACATATAGTACAATTTACATACCAAAAAATATTACACTAAAAAGATTAAAGAATTCTGTTGAAAACAATGGGCGCATTGAAAAACTTTTAAAAAATAATTTATCAAACGACAATATTTTTCATTCAAGAATTGTATAATTTTATACATGTTATTGGTTCTGGAAAATGACAGAAATTTTGCATTGATGAATTTCCAGCAGTATAGGAGGTAAATCAAGTCTACGATGATGTCTGACTGGCAAACTCTCGTGGCATAGGCGTTTCTCAGCATCCCGTGAAATGGAACGTGCTTATACCCAAAAGAGTTTACGATTGGTAAATATTAATTTCATTTCATATACCAACAGGCAGCGTAATAATATAATATAAAATGTCAGTAAGAAATTTTAAAAGCTGGACGAACGACAGTTACAAGTTGTAAGTTGTTGTAAGTAGAAAGTCAGAGATTACTCAAGCAAGCTTGCTAGGAGTTTTCGGTTTGGGTTTAATTTCCAAGCAAGCAGGACGGCTAACCGTGGTAACCTTTTAAAAGCAGGAGTAAGGAATTTTTGAAGAATTCGGATAAATAGCCAATAGCCCGTGTATAACCATGTCAAAACTTTTAAAAGTGTAGCCGTGATAGAATTCAATATACTAGATATCAATTGTGGTGCAGGATCTGAAGGACCTAAGGGGTCTGAATACTAATCAGTGCAGGTTATCTTTGTAAACGGCATGCAACGATTCTAAAAACAGTAGAACACAATTAACCATTACAGAAGAAGTCAACTGGAGTTACAAACAAAATTGAAATGTGAGATGCACAAACTTCGCTAACTTCAGCAGAAAATAAACCGATTTAACGATCATTTGAAATACGTAGCTGAGCCAAGTGGATGTCTGTCTGTCTGATTCTCTGACTCCATTCATCATACTACCCCAGGGGGATGAGAAATCAGGTTAAAAGTCATAGGATTATTTCTCATGACCCAATGAATCAATGTACTCATAATTTAATTACGTTTTAGTCCTTTGTGGACAATAAATATCAGGCAGGCTTTTAAAATGTAATTTATTTTACTCTCTCTGCTCTGAACCAAACTGGATCGCTACTCTTAATGGGTATTAGTACTGGGGGCGAGGAAGTTGCTCTTATCCCTTCCGCCGACTATTATCTCACTATTTGTTTAAGAACCTACAATTTTGTCAAAAAACCTACGCTTTAGGGACTATAATCTATAAAGATTACGCCCATCCGCGTCGTTTTAAAACAGGTATTGGCGCCGAGTTCTCAACATTGTCATAATTTTTTTATTGTATTGTCTTGTCGTCTATTATTCAATCGCGGAAAGCTATCCTTCAAACTTCTAGACAGCACTAAGTTCCTGCCTGGGTTTCTGAAAAAGTTGCAAACATTAAAAACTATCACATTTGTCGTTTTACCAATTGCATCGACGTCTCCTATTAAACTATTTATGTCAGCCCTATTTACAGAGAAGAACATGAAATCCCTGCAAAGGGTTACAAATGCAAATGAAATGAAAGAAGCTTTTAAAATTCATTCTTAGATAATGAGAAAATATGTTTTCAAAGAATAATTTTAATAATTTCTGTTTAATAGTTTAAAGGAAAAGTATTGCCTATAAACTTAGCCTTAAAATTTTATCGTCCAGTGAGTTTGACTTTAGGATGAATAAATTAGTAATATATGGAATTGTACCAATGCTTGCAGCAGAAATAGGTGACACTTAATTGCAGCAAAAAATCCAGTATTATCAGTCATATAAAAGGATATTTTCTCATTTACACAAGTTTACAAGAAAATAAATTTGAGAGAAATAAATAAAGCTCCAGATTCCGTCTTTTTCGACATTATATTATTATAGCCTAGTTTATTTTCATTCTGTTTGGTGTGTGGCTTTGTTTGAGTTTTTAATACTCAAAACGGCAAGAGGGTTTACATTCGCCTAAACACAACAGCGTGCAAATTAAAATAAACAGAATCAGCCCATCAATTTAAAAAAAATAATTAATTTTGGATTGCACAAATTTGCTTACAGTTTGAGAAACTACAAACGTTGGCAAGTTTGAGAAAAGTTGACAGGAAATAAACATACTTAAAATTCCGTTATTCACACCAGGGATGCAAAATCTGGGCATCCTGGCATCCTGGTTGCCGGGAAATTTTGGGAAATGTGCCAAAATCGGGGAAATTTTCACAAAGTAGTACTCAAAGTAGTAGTAGTGGTGGTAAAATCCTTGAAAATTTGGGGGAATTTTTCCTCCGGATGCCGGGAAATTTTAAGGTCCTGGAAGATTTTGCATCCCTGATTCACACCCACGACCACTCTTCCGACCGTTTCTGTGCTACTCAGCCTCCCATTTTTTCCATTTTACTTTCACCTCTACTCGACCTGCATTCTGCACTACCTGAGTCACTCCATCATATTCTTCGCCTCCACCTCCCTCCAAATTCCCACGTTTCCCAGTAGTACCTCTACCTGTTCCATCAGAACAATGCTTTTCCCCCCATTACCCCCCAACGTCCATTTTCCAATCGTTGTTGGACAGCCACTTCCAACTTTCCAGAAAATGGTTTGGTTTAAATCCCATTTTAGTTGCAATAGTATTGAAGTCCAGTTATCTTTTTGAGCCAGCAGCAGACCCTTCAACCTGAGTATTGCAAGCTTTTCCACCTTCCCCACCAACTGCACCCGTAGAGCCAACATCTTCAGTGGAAGCACGAAGAAAACCCCCGGAAAAAAACCACTCCGAAGAAATCCCCCGGAAAAAAACCACTCCGAAGAAATCCCCCGGAAGAAAGCCCCCTACGAAGAAAGCCCCCTACGAAGATAACCCCCTGCGAAGAAAACCACCTATGAAAAATGCCCCTTGAGAAAAAACCCTCCTATGAAGTAAGCCCCTAACGAAAAATGCCACTTTTTTCAAAGATATTTGAAACAAATCAAGTGCCACAAACAAAGAGATACATTTTTACAATAGTTTCTGTAATAGATTAAATTTAAAAAGTTACAAAGTTAAAAACATATATTTTATAGTATTTTTCTATTTTAAAGCTCATTATAAAACAATTACAATAATTTAATACAATTATTTCTACACTGATTTTTCGGTTTTTATAAAGCTAAGATTACAAAGTCCATTTATGTGTGATGTTTTCGATTGATAAAAATTATTCCAATTGTACATTACAAGTTTAAATTCTGTGCAATTCCTATCAAATAATCAAACGTATCCCTGTTACAATAATCTTCCACAATTGCTCTTATTCGTGCTGCGGCGTCTTTATAATTCCGCCGAGACGTTTTCTGCTGCCAAGCAATGTACTGAGATATCCTTAGTTCATTTAGAGAATGATCATGCTGAATTGAGTCGATCAGTTTCCATATAGAAGGGTGATCCGCTGCAACCATAGCCCTAAACCCACGATGCGAACCTTCCACGTTATTGTTGGTCTTAGCAATGCCATCAGCCACCCGATAAAACACATTCCATTCTTTAATTTCAAATCTGGGCTTACGTTTGTGACCTCGTCTTACTGCACCAATCCAAGTGTCTTCAAAGTAATCGATAAAAAGTTCTAAGTTGGTGCCGCATGATGCTAACTGTTGTAGCAGATTGTCAAAGGATGGTTTTACATCATCGGGAGGCGTAAATGCCAAAGCTTGGAAACACTTCATTTGGGTCGCAAATTCAGCATCAGTCTTATAACGCTGGCTTATTTCCGGAAATGACTGGATTTTCCTCCATAAAGCTTGTCTGTGATGAAATAAACACCCAGATACTTCAGCATGCGGATAAGAAAACCTTAAGGCATTTCTTGCGGCTACTTCAAAATCAGTCATTATTATACTTGGTTTCAGGTTTGGGTTCAAGCTATTTATTGCCTGGAATAGGCGCTTATACGTGGCTTCTGTTTTATCCGGAAGTAAAGCATAAATAGACGGCAGCACTCCATTGTGTCTGACCGCGTGGATTGTATACAGCTATAAACAATAAATATAAAATTGGAATTTAGAATTTGTTAAACATCAGAAACTTAGAATCTGAAAATCCAGAATTTGTTTGATATGTATTAATTTTTACCTGATAAAAAAGATCTGGAGAAACTTTAAAGGTACCGTCAGCGTACCAATGCCGACAATTTTCCATTTGTTTAATTCCATCAGCAGTACCAAAAATTATGATGCGGTTCGAACATTGTGAGTCAAATAATAAAAATTGTTCACCTTTGAGTGTATTTTGGTACTTGCCGGGAATGACTTAGTCTTGTCGTGATGTAGGTACTGGGTATGGACATTTGGCTGCTCTTCGTTTTAACTGCACAGTGCGTTTCATTGAAACGACTGGAGGAAGATTAGCCGCTACACTTGGTGTTATATTGACGGTTTCGTTTGCAAGTAAACGTTGTGTGGACTCAGTTGAGGTAGCTGCAGCAGTTTTGATATTTTGATAAACTTGCCTAGCCTTGATTTTTGCAAAATCTGCCGAATGATTATGTGCATCTTTGTTTCGAATAACTTCACCTCCAGATGTGTACACTCGACCTTGACACCTAAACTTTCGCTGTTCCACGCAAACCCAAATATTATGCTCCTTTCCGGTTGTTTTAAGCCAAAAACGATAACCCTAAAAAATTAAGTGAGATTTTCCCTTATTACTGGAAACATATTCCAACGGCATTTTGTGTTATTTAGTTTATTATAATAAAAATCAAATTTTCTGAAATGCTAAGACCGAAGTAGAAACCAGGAAGCAAAGTATTGATGTAAATGTGAAAGCGGACGTGGAAATTCTTTTAAATTAGTCGGCGACGCAGTCTCGGGCAACCCGAGTTTCTAAAAAAAAACCCGAGTTTTCGGGAAAAAATCCCGAGTTTCTAAAAAACCTAAATTTCAAAAAATCCCGAGTTTTCCCTTAAAAATCCCGAGTTCCCCTTAAAAATCCCGAGTTTTCCCTTAAAAATCCCGAGTTTCCCTTAAAAATCCCGAGTTTAGCCTTAAAAATCCCGAGTTTTCTTTTTAAAAACCAGAGTTTAGCCTTAAAAATCCCGAGTTTATCCTAAAAATCCCGAGTTTATCCTAAAAATCCCGAGTTTGCAAAAAAACAAATTTTCCCGCAACCCGAGTTGGTACCTGAAATCTTAAAAATCCCGAGTAAACTCGGGATTTTGGGCAAAAAATCCCGGCGACGCCTTCGCCGAGTCGCAAAATAATTTCCATGTCCGTGAAAAAGAATAGTGGTTTGGATTAAGTGAGTTAATAATATTCACGGCTAAGCTACAAAAAAGTTTAGTAAACCCAATTTTGACGTAGGAAGGGCAGTTAAGGAACAAGTTACATTGACTTTGGTTTTACCTTTTAGGAAAATATGTGCGTGTATACCTTCTCGTTTAATCATGCGACAAACAATTCTATAACAAATGACCCTTGTCCATGATAAGCAATGCACACGATTCATGACAACTTAAATTGGTATTTGTTACTTGCTGATAGCCAGTTACTATCAATGTTTAATAATATAAGTTATAGTCGCGTTTGTATGTGTCTAGTTATGCTTTGTATATGAAAACATTATTTAAGGGCTATACACCATTTTACGGGACTTTATCTGACTTTGTAAACATGGCAAAGCTAATGTATTATAGATACTATTGTAAAAAATGTATATCTTTTTTTGTGGCACTTGATTTGTTTCAAATATCGTTGAAAAAAGTGGCATTTTTCGTTAGGGGCTTACTTCATAGGAGGGTTTTTTCTCAAGGGGCATTTTTCATAGGTGGTTTTCTTCCGGGGGATTTCTTCGGAGTGGTTTTTTTCCGGGGGTTTTCTTCGTGCTTCCACTGAAGATGTTGGCTCTGCGGGTGCAGTTGGTGGGGAAGGTGGAAAAGCTTGCAATACTCAGGTTGAAGGGTCTGCTGCTGGCTCAAAAAGATAACTGGACTTCAATACTATTGCAACTAAAATGGGATTTAAACCGGCAACTAGAAAGTGCAACACCGATCTGCTAGCCAGCTATTCCCCATAACATAATGCACCTTATGGAATGGCGATAGAACTACGCAATTTGTGCAATAATTATTTTCGGTTTTTATTTATACAGATGTGGATGGAGAAAATGGTTCTGAAATTATGGCAACTTACAATAAGTGAGTTGGGATCTGTACCCGGTTCCAAACCACTTTCTGGTAAAGGCCGAAGTGGCGGACTAAGTAGGGCAAAAAATGGAGACCTGTGGGCGAGGGGAGGTAAGGGAGGGAAACCCCTCGACCTTGTAGAACAGGTAATGGGGATGCTTGGAAAAGCAGAAATATGGTGAGAGGTGGGTGCGAAGTTGGCGGATAGATTGAGGTATACACAGTGTACAGTATTGAAGAATGGTGTGCAGAAACAAACCAAAAGTGGAGGAGTGGGGGTGCATGCGAGAAAAATCACAGTTCCGAGTATTTTTGTTGATTTGCTTAAAACGATTCTAGTTTCTGTCGAACTTGTATAGTTTGCCATGATGCAATTTCACCTAATCTCGTAAATATTATTCCACCCGGACCCTTTGCCACTTTTTCATTTGCCTCTGGTGGGTAACTCCACTGAGACAGTGAATTATGCTATAAGATGGGCTCAGCTACGTATTCAAAATACTTAGCTTTACTATGCTAAGCTACGTAACAACACTCGAAGCAATTAGTTGAAATAAAAAAGCTGCAAATAAAACGAATGGAAAAAGATTTCAGTAACTCTGTCGCAATGGCCGATGAAAAGTCTCAAAATAAAAGGTTTTTCCAGATAAAGCTTGGCCCTATTATAAAAATTTTACTTAACTTAAAAGCACCTTACACTTAAGGTTTATCCAGAATCTAACGGTGAATTGGTATATTTAAGCCAATCATTCAATATTTTGATATTTAAATTATGAATCCAATCTAGTTTTAAGACACAATTTGCAACCTTCCAAATGTTTGATCTGCCACCAAATTACTGACCAATTACTTTAGTTAACAGAGAGCATACTTTGTAGCAGAAGCACTGAAAAATGTTTGCATAATGCCAAACTTACAAACTGTAGAAAATAGTGTATCTAAAATGATTAGTGAGTAACTGAAGCAACCGTCAATTTCGTATTATTTTTCAAGCATTTCGTTTTTGAAACATGTTTTTATTCTCCTTAGTTATTATATTTTTCAAACAAAAACCAAACCGCAATCCAAATGAAGGAAACGAATACTACTCTTCGAGTACCGTGCATATTAATGTTATTAAAGATCAGCATACATAAGACCACGGTTTAAGAATCTGCTGGTATTGCAATCCACCAATTCACCAATTTTCATAAAAATAGCGTCAAACCAGCACAAATATATATAATTTTTCAAAAGAAAATTTCAAAAAAATCTTCTTTCCTTCTAAACTAAACGCATCATATTCCACTACTAACTACAAATAAATTTTGTATTTTTACTTAAAGTCATCACAAAACACTTTTTTCTAAATTAAACTCCAACATTGCAAATTGCAATTTCGTTCTAAAAAACCAAAACAAAAATCCCCAAATAATTTGGGCCAAATTTATTGGCTCTAAAATTTAATTTGTTTTCAAAAGAATCAATTCAACATTCTTCAAGAACTCTCCAGCTTTTTTAATTACCTTCTTGTTACATTCACCTTGATGCCTCCATATGGACCAAGCCGTATTCTCTGCGTTCCGCTTCCCTCCAACGGTGTTGTTCTTCAGTGCTGTTCACCACCTCCTGTACTTTCCCCAATCTTACCCAGCATCATTTCTGGACACTACTCCCTAAGACGCCGTGGGATCCTCAGCTCACCCAGCAAATCGGCATTCAAACCACTATTTTCTTCTTCCTCCCTTCAGCAGCCATTTTCCTCCTATCTCTAATCAGTAAACGAACTTAATACCTTTTTTCCCGTCTTATGAATATCAAAAAAGCCCACCAAATCCTCTCCCAACAATTCCCGCACCCTTTTTAGGTTCCTCATCTACTTAAGTCGCATCCGTTGCTCCGGGTTTAATTCCCTTTCCCCCGATCAGACGATTTTGTTCTCTTTTGTTTCTAAGCTTCCTGATAATTTATCATTTTTACTCACCGAAACATCACCTACTTCAATAACGTTTGATAAAGTTAATTTATTGACCTGCAATACTGCGGGAAGGGATATGAAAAAATTACGAGATATCGTTGTACCCCATGTATCTAAGAGTAATAAAATTTTGCTCGAAGTTTTGTTTTGCTCGTCAGTTAATCCAACAAGAGACTTGCGATGATTACTATGAGCAGGTCATTAAAGAAAAAGGTCACAACTCCATTAGAATTATTTTTAATCTACAAATTGCCAGTGCAATACCTTCGTTAAGGGCCGTAAAACAACTACGTCACTGTCTTGAATCAATACGTTTCGTTTTTAATCTAGACTAGGAATAAAGTTTCCTCTGAAGTATTAAGCATTTTCATTAGACAATTATTCATTCAGCAGAAATTTCAATGAGCCCATACTCATTCACAGTTTTGCGTGTCTCCATAGTAGTTGCTTTCAGTTGCCAGTTGCATGTCCGCTAGATAACTGATGGGATGAATGAATATTATTTTTGTGCATTTATCTGGGGATTCTGATCACCTGCGCGTAGCGCAGGTGATTATCTCTCGTAACTTGATAGGCAAAAATGCTTATCAAGAATGCAAGTTGTATTCGGTACCCTCCGTTTTTCAAACTCCTCTAATTATCTCGCGAACGACTTGTCCGATTTTGATGAAACAAAAAAATTTGATATTTTCAGCACCTGAGGATTTGTGGGTTGTTGGAAAATTTTGAAAAAGTGTCATATTTCGATAGGCTGTAATGTTACTGATGTCCAAAATAAGCATATTTTGCATATAATCGAGCGAACCATGAGTCCAAATTGCATGAAACAAAATTTTATAACAATCTTGGCACCTGAAGATTTGTGAATTCTTCGAAAATTTTGAAAAAGTGTCATATATCGATAGGCTGTAATGTCACTGTTGTCAAAAATTAGCATACTTTGCATATTTTCTCGCGAACCACCGGTCCAAATTGTATGAAACAAAGTTACTTGCCAATCTTGGCACCTACGGGTTTGTGGGTTGTCCGGAAGTTTGGAAAAAGTTGCATATTTCAATAGGTTATAATGTTGCTAATGTCCAAAAAACCATGCTTTGCATATTACCTCGCAAACCACTGGTCCAAATTGCATGCAACAATTTTTTGGACGTTCTTGGCATCTTTATTGTTTGAACATTTGGGGAAAGTTGCAAATTTCAATAAACTGTAACGTTATTAATGTCTAAATAAAATAACCATGTTTGGTTTATTATGTTGCAAACGTGTATAAAATCGATGTTGCAAGGATGAATTTTATGTAGAATAAACTTTAAGAAAGCAGAATTAAGTATCGCTTAAAACGCCTTAATCAGGGCTTTAAAACCCTAATATTAACAAACGGGCTGTAAATTTGTAATCTTGGTTAAACACTGACCTGAATCTATGAGTGGCACAGCATGCAGGCCGTCAAACTGTGGTATCAGGCAATTAAGGCTCTGATTTAGTGTGACATTTACACCCGAATTTTAACAAACTGGCTGTAAATGGTATGGGATTTCTGATAAAAAACTGACTTAAAATCATATGGTGTATGTCGTTCGTTCGTCGTTCATGTCACGGTATAAAATTACCAGTAGGTTTAGGGGATGAAGATGAAACGTTATCAGCATTAGAAAGGCGTAAGTTTGGGGAAACAAACAATTATCTTGATCATATTCGTTCATACCAACACTTGCTGTTAAACGACTCCATACATGAACATTCCAGTGACCCAAGTTTTAGTAAACCTGCAGTAATTATTTTTTGTATTTACATGCTATGCTACCAAGATCCAAGATAAACTAAAGACCTGCAGATATCAAACAATCAATTAGTTTTTCGAAAAGATTACGCCGAAAACACTTTACCCTATTAAACTTTAGATCACAGATACCCATAGATCAACGATGCGTCCAGCCACACGAAATCAAGTAAAGCCTTTTTCGTTCTCTTTCAGTCTAGAAGTCTTACGTCTTAAATATATAGGAAGAAAGAAACAAAATTGACAGCAGAGCAGATTTTAAGTACGTGTTTTGCTATAAAATACTCCAAACAAATCATAAGAAACCATAAACAATTGTAATGAATGTAAGTTCTGGTTGTATTTTTCAAAGCTTAGAGATTAGTACACTAGTAGCCTATTTAAAAACCTAGACTTTGGCAAGTATTTGAGAGTCTACTGGATTTTAAATGTATAGTATGGGCAAAAAAGTAAAGTGATGGTTCCGAAAACCCTTAATAACAAATTGCATGCTACCACCTACAGGTTATACAAGTATCAATGAAATATTTTTTCCTAGAACCTACAAAAATAACTTATTTAAGACGTACTCTTGCCATCAAAAAGGCGTGATGTTTGAATTCTGTATGTAAATAAATTTTGTTGCAATATTATCGTACACCCTTTGACATTCGATTTGCAAATAATTTGGACTTGCTTATTATTACCTTATCGCACCATGGTGCTTTACAAAGCATAGGTTTCATATTTGTGTTTTTTTATATTTTAGGTTGTTATATTGCCGCACTTTCACAGGTATATTTTTCTTTCCCATTTATTAAGTATCGCTCAAGATACTTGATAAGATTTTGTTCCGTCCGGCAGTATGGGTTTTACTCAGTAACGGCTATACCGATTGCAATTTTACAGCATAGATGCTGTGCGACACATAATTTTAGGTCAGTTTTTGACCAGCATTACAAATTTACAGCCAGTTTGTTAAAATTTGTGTTTAGAGGCCCTGATTAAGACTTTTTAGCGATACTTAACTATGTGCTTTATTATTTATATTATTACCCTATTTTTTTCTGTTTCGGTTATATTAAATATGAAAAACGTTTTTAATTATCTAGAGAGGCGAAATTTTTTCCGGGAGCCAAATATTGTTTACTTTATCAACGCATTATGTCGGCGTCTTGACCCAACTACAAATATTTTCACTATTACTGAAACGTTTCGCACTACATCCATCCAGAAAGTTTTTACAATGCTTATGGAATTCGTGCGTTGGGATTATGCTGGCTTATTCTCTAAACTTGCTGCAGTTGTAATTGAAGCACGTAGTAATGCCACAGTTACAAATGACTGTCGATCAGTAAATTGGAGTGAATTGATATTTACGGCAGTGGAATTTTCCAGTATTAGCCTCCTTCAGGAGTGCACAAAACTAGTAGTGTCAATAGATAATAAAACTCTGTACTTATTAAAGAATTTGAATCAAGGGTATGTTACAGTTCAGACGATTTTTACTGTTTTTAAAAGAGACAGAGAAGTAATTGAATGGACACCATTGCATGAAGCGGTTCGGCTTGGTGACTACTACAAATTTGACTGTTTATTAAAGTTGTACGGCGGGCATGCAAATCAGCTGAAGTGTTTAGTGCACGTATGTGTCCAAGATACTTATTTAGACACACCAGATAAAGTCAAGCAAAAGCTGACAATTTTAGAAGTTCTTTTGAAGATGGATAAGAACTGGTTGAATGAAAAGTCTCCTGAGAAACAGAGGACACCTATCATGCTGCGTGCGGTACATGAGACTATGCTGCATCATTTGATTGCGGATTTGGGGGCAGATGTATATATCACTGACTTTGAAAGAAATACAGTTGCTCATTTAATAGTATTTACTCAGCTACCTGCCCTATGTAACATATTATTAGAAAAAAATATTTATGGAAAAACTGCACTTGAAATGGATAGAGGTGGTCCACTCCAGTGGTTTGAGGAAAGCGAGAATGTTTCAGTTCTACAAGATGTACTTGAAAGTCTAAATCGTGCTAAGAAATTGAACGTAGCATACGTAAATAAATTATTTACCACTGCGGTGAAATGGTGTAGAGGAGACACCCTGTTTGAAATTTTAGTTCAATTTGGCGTAGATCTAAAAGAAGTGCGCGAAAATGGAGTATCGTATCTACATTTGGCTGTAAACGCTGGAAATGCTGAAGCAGCAACATTTTTGATTTCTCATGGATTAGATACAAATGTAGTAGACCATTCTGGTCGAACACCTTTACACTATACCTGCAAAACTGCAAAAGGGAACGTTCATGAAATGGTCAAACTGCTATTGAAATTCAATGCAAATCCTAGTATTACTGATGCGGAAGGTTTCACAGCCTTACACTACGTCATCAATCGGGACACAAAGTTTCCAATGGACCAACGAATCGTGCAGCAGACCATTGATGTATTCAAAGCTGCATCAAAGAATCCTTAATTTGAAAATTAATTGTTTGTTTATACGGTTCAACGTAACATTTTTATGTGTGTGTAACGTAAGAAAGTGTTTTCACTGACTCATGATACTTCTTACTTACCAATAAAATTAATCTAATTTTCATTATTTTATTTTTAAGCGCCTCAAAAGGTGGCATTTATCTGTCAATCAGTAAGTACATACTCACGAGCAGGCATATGGTGATGGTAAACGATTAATCGCGATTTCCCAAAACGATTTCCGATCTGATTTCTACTAAAACGTTTAGAGGGAATTTGTCAATATTTATTTAAAGCCTTGCAAATTGAATTAAAGAGAACTTAACGTAATAAAATAGCGTCAAACACACAAATGATGAAATAATTGATGTACAACTCTATTGTAGTGAAGTTCCTGACCTACACAGCAATCATGTTTTCAAGTTTGGTGTGCCACGAACACAAAAAATCACTACTGAGTCAAAATCGCGATTCCGATCCGATGTTTGTATAAAACGTTTACAAACGATTTTTCACCGACCAAACCGTTTCCGATTTTCGGTAAAATCGTTTAGACAGAAATCGGTTTAATCGCGATTACTTTTCGATTTTCGCCACCACTACATCGAATGCTTTCGACTTTTATGGGACAACCCGAAAAAACTGCAATGGCTTATCACCACAATACTCACAGCTTACATTTTGAATTGGTACATAGCATGATCCACTCCACTACTGTGCATTGTATGTATTGAGAATTTTGGATTTCTACCTTTAAAACATATTTTAAAAGTTCGTTTTTATCAGAACTTCGTAACGTGTTAAAGTCAATAAAGAATCTATATCAATCCCGTGTATGCCCATCATGGTACTATTTATTTATATCGTAAGTCTAGCCTCAAACGAAAAATTTGAGCCATCTATTGAATATCTATCTTCTTTAACCGCAGTATTCTTTACGCTTGTTGGGATAGAAAAAGAGAGGAAGGGGATGGGCACTTTATGGCCACTTGTCAACCAAATTTACGATGAGAAAGAGCAAGATTTTGAGGGAGTGGGACCTTTTTTCTGAGAACAGAGTGGGCAGGGATGATGGGAAAACAGAAAGTAAAACAGTTGGGGACACTTGCTCTTTTTGTTGCATGTGTAGTGTGGGAAAGTTTTTGGAGTATTTTTAGATGCATTAAAACAAAGGCGGAAGGGAAGGCAGTGGTTACAGCGAAAATGTACATACAAATAAGCAACAAATTATTACAATGTTATTTAAATGCAAAATGTAAGCCGCGCTGGAGAATCGAGCAGTATTTAAGGCTGAGTGCCTCCACTGCTCTTCATCCAGTCGGCAGTTTGAGACAGAACTGTAAAGATCACTCTCCCGAGAAAGAGAAGAGATCATAGCCAATTGGTGAGGTTTTTCCACCAGAGTGGCCGATCATTTCTTGACTAACGGTGAGAAACAGAGAAAATAAACTGATGAAATTGATGATATTGTCTAACGTATGATGCATATCTGAGCATATTTGACTGGATCGTAATTGCATTATATTCATTTCATTTGAGGACTAGGGAAGGAATATTAAAGAACTCGAAGACTAGGAAAACACTTAGAAAGTTTGAAAACGAGAATACGCAAAGAACCCTAGAAACAGTTTTCTTTTCTTATGAACGGTAAATCAATTTGGCTTCGGATAAAGATTTATTGAATGTAATTGTAAGAGTTTATGTTGACGAACCTGTCTAACGACCAATTAGACATGAAGATTTATTTTCTTTAAAAAAGGGGGAAATTTAAAAACCTTATTGACTTTAGGAGAAAAGGGGGAAATATAGGCTAATGGCATTCATTCGCACTAGCACAAGCATACATTACTACACAAAACACTTATTTTAGCACAACATAAATGGAGGCACCACCGAGATATTCCTAGAAATCCCGTATCTAGAAATAGTTACTAATGTAAGTGAATTTTGTTGGGGTAAAATGCAAGTTTAGTTTTTTTTTGGGAAAATATATTTCACATATTAAATCGTAGAAAATGGCAGCAAAAGTAGCCAGAGTACCTGTTGTTCCAAAAACATTTACTGGTAGTAAAAGCCAAGATGCGGAAAAACACCTTCAACAGTTTGAACGTGCCGCAGATTGTAATTCATGGAATGATGACATGAAAAAGCAGTATTTTCCCGTTTATCTTGATGATACTGCATTGTTGTGGTTTCAATCTTACGATAAAGCACATCCACCCGTCACTACCGGTACCACCACAACTCCAGGATACACCTATCAGGCCCTAAAAGCAGCATTTAACGATGCATTTGCTTCAGTGGCACAGGTAGAAATAGCGGAACAAAAGCTAGGAACCAGAAAACAGCAAATTGGGGAAACACCAGAACAGTATGTGTATCAAATGGTCGATTTGTGTAAAAGGGTTGATGCCGCCATGGCTGAGAGCAAAATGGTCAGGATATGCATAAAGGGGCTGTTGCCATCATATTTAGACAGAGTAAATCTCATGGATCCCAAAACTATTGAGGACTTGTTAACCGCAATAAGAAAAGTACAGGAAACTCAGTTTCTTATTCAGCATAGAAGTGACTTGACTGAAGTGGCTATTGCTGATAGACAGGAGAGTAATGAGGTAAAAGAAATGCTAAGAAAAATGCAGAGCATGATGCTTAAGCAGACAGACATCCTAGAAAAGATGGTATACACAATGAGCCAACAAGCTAGGCCACCGCCACAGCGTTGCTTCAACTGCGACCGAGTAGGGCATTATGCTAGAAACTGCAGAATTATAAATCCTCAAGGAATATTTCAATATCAGGCTTCTGCTCCTGCAGACCAGGGAAACGGCGATAGCCGGACTGTCCCTCCCGCAGATCCGCCACGCCAACAGAGAAACTAGAAGTCAGAATATTTATGAATGACACTCAGATTGCTAAGTACACGGTAGATTAAATACTCGCGACAAAGAAAAATAATAGATAGCGGTGCAGCCGTATCTATTATCACTGATTCACTTGTTAACGTAGAAAGTATACGAGCACTTCAGACTCAGATAAGTTTAGTTTCGGCACACGGAGTACCATTAAATGTTGTTGGAATATCAGAAGTAATAATAGAATTAGAAGGGGCTCCACCAGTAAAACATAATATGTATGTAATTCGAGATTTTAAATTTCAAGCAATTCTGGGTGTGGATTTTCAGAAGAAATATCAAACCATTTTATATTTAAACTCTGGAAAATTTGTATTTAAAAATGTTAGTATTCCACTTCTGATTTTAGAAGCAGAGAGAAAAGGGGAGAAGATAAATAAAAAAGAATTTCCTTTTTGTAATGTGGTAGTAGACAGAGAGGAAAAGGAAAGTTTTCTTAGAAATAAAACAAGCATTAAGCTTGCAACCAGAACAATGAAGCTCATTGAAATTGACTGGGATCAGTAGTGTATAGAAAATAGAATATTTGAGCCTGATCATGACCATTTGTGAGAAAAGGATTAGTAATGCCACGAATTTTTTGTGAAGAGGGGATTAGGGCAAAAGGTTTTATTGCTTCCTGCGTGTAATGTAACAAAAAGTGAGGTAGTGGTTCCAGAGAGAATGGAAATAGGTAGTATTGCTGTTGTAAAGATGAATGAAGAGTGCGTTTTAGGGATTGAGAAAGAAATGAAGGAAAGTGAGAGGGGTTTAGAGGGGAAAGAATTGAAGGAAAATGACAGGGGTTTAGAGGGGAAAGAGTTGAGGGAAAATGAGAGGGGTTTAGAGGGGAAAGAATTGAAGGAAAATGAGAGGGGTATAGAGGGGAAAGGATTGAAGAAAAATGAGAGGGGTTTAGAGGGGACAGATGAAGGTTAGAAAAATAAAAAGGGTAGAGATGATGTGGGAGAAGCAATAAACGCAGAGTTGAAAGATGAAGAGAAGCAGCAAATTTATGAGGTTTTAAGGGAGTTTGAGAATGGGTTTGCAAAGGAAGGTGAAGTAGAAGAGATAAAGGGACATTTTCACGAAATTAAGTTACTACCAGGAGCAAAAACCAGTAAAAAGAATGCCGTACAGAAAATCCCCAGTGTTAGAAGAGTTTGAGAGAGAAAAGGAAAAAAGAGTTGCTTGAAATAGTAGTTTATTAGTAAAGTGGTAACGAGGCACATAAGAAGGGAAAAGAGTGTTGCCAACGGAGAAAAAAATAAACATTGTTGTCTCTAGGAATCAAAATAATGGGGATAAAAGAGTAATAGTATAATAAGGTTACCCACCTGTAATTAAGGTAACCAGCAGCTATTTAAGATTACCCAAAGGCAATTAAGGATATTTACAATTTATTAAGGTTACCAGCAGCTTTTTAAGATTACCCATAGGAAATTAAGGTTATCCACGAGCTATGAAGGTTACCGGCAAACATTTAAGATTACACATAGGTAGTTTAGGTGATCCATGAGCAAATAAGGTTATCCGCAAGCTATTAAGGTTACCAATAGTCATTTAAGATTACCAACGTACAATTAAGATTATCCATAGGATATTAAGATTACCAAATAGCATTTAAGGTTACCAGAAAATACTTAAGGTTACCAGAAGGCATTTAAGATTACCCAGAGGCAATTAAGGTTTTCCATAAGCTATTAGGGTTACCCGCAATCATTTAAGATTACCCAGAGGATATTAAGGTTACCAGAAAGCATTTAAGATTACCAGAAGGTATTTAAGGTTACCAGAATGCATTCAAGATTACCCATCTGCAATTAAGGTTATCCACAATCAAATAAGATCACCCACTGGCAATTAAAGTTATCCGTAAACATTTAAGGTTACCCACATGCAATTAAAGTTATTCACATGCAATTAAGGTCACCGAAAGAAATTTAAGGTTACCCATCTGCAATTAAGATTACACGAAGGCAATTAAGGTTATCCGCATCCATTTAGAGTTACCCAGATGCAATTTAAGCCATCCATATGCAATTAAGGCTACCAAAGGGTATTTAAAGTTACCCACCTGCAATTAAGATTATGCAAATGCAAATAAGATTACGCAAGTGCAAATAAGATTACTCAGAAGCAAATAAGATTACCCACGTACAAATGAACCCATTTTCATGCACCTAAGGTTACCCACATGCAATTAAGGTTATTAAAAGACAATTAAGGTTACCCAACAGCAATTAAAGTTATCCGTTTCCATTTAAAGTTACTCACAGGCAATTTAAAGTTATCCAAATGAGATTTAGATTACACACAAGCAAATAAGATTACTCACCAGGAAATAAGATTACTCACGTACAGAAAGATTATTTTCATACATTTAAGGTTACCCATTGGAAATTAAGGTTATCCAAATGCAATTAAGGTTACCCAGATGCAATTAAGGTTACTGATAAACAATTAAGGTTACTGATAGACAATTAAGGTTACTAATAAACAATTAAGGTTACTGATAGACAATTAAGATTACCAATATGCAATTAAGGTTACGAAGAGCATTTAAGGTTGCTCACAGGCTATTAAGGTTACCCACCTGCAATTAAGATTACACATGTGCAAATAAAGACGCAATTGAGGTTATCGAAAGGCAATTAAGGTTATCGAAAGGCAATTAAGGTTATCCAGAAGGAATTAAGGTTATCCAGGAGGAATTAAGGTTATCCAGGAGGAATTAAGGTTACTCATAGCCAATTAAGATTACCAATATGTAATTAAGGTTACCGAAGTACATTTAAGGTTACTCACAAGCAATTAAGGTGATCCACCTGCAATTAAGATTACTCACGTGCAAATTAGACGATTCTCATGCAATTAAGGTTACTCACAAGCCATTAAGGTGATCCACCTGCAATTAAGATTACTCACGTGCAAATTAGACGATTCTCATGCAATTAAGGTTACTCACAAGCCATTAAGGTGATCCACCTGCAATTAAGATTACTCACGTGCAAATTAGACGATTCTCATGCAATTAAGGTTACCGGAAGGCAAATAAGGTTACTGAAAAGCAATTAAGGTTACCGGAAGGCAAATAAGGTTATCGCAAGGCAATTAAGGTTACCGGAAGGCAATTAAGGTTACCGAAAGGCAATTAAGGTTACCGAATGGCAAATAAGGTTACTGAAAAGCAATTAAGGTTACCAGATGGCAATTAAGGTTACTGATAGGCAATTAAGGTTACCGGAAGATTATTAAGTTTACCGAGAGGCAATTAAGGTTACTGATAGGCAATTACGGTTACCGAAAGGCAAGTAAGGTTACCGGAAGGCAATTAAGGTTACTGGAAGGTATTTAGGGTTACCGAAAGGCAAATAAGGTTACCCAAAGGCAATTAAGGTTACTGATAGGCAATTAAGGTTACTGGAAGGCAATTAAGGTTACTGGAAGGCAATTAAGGTTACCGACAGGCAATTAAGGTTACCCACAGGCTAATAAGGTTACCAAAACATATTTAAGGTTATTCACATGCAAGAAAAGCAGAAGCAAAGAAAGAGAAGAAGCAGGGCTAGCAAGAAAAATGAAAATGAAGGGTATAGAGATTTCTACAAGCAAAAACATATGGTCAGGTCGTATGGAAGACAGACTAGAGATCTGTTAATCCAAAAAAAAGCAGCAGCCGAGAGTATGACTACGTTTGCGTCTTCCATGGCGAATCCGGCTTTGTAGACCCCAAGAGGAAATCGAGGCTAAAAAAAAGCAGCAGCGGCAGCTGGAGAAGCAACTTTGTGCACAGAGAGAGCAACGTCTTAGCACAGTATATGGACTTAAAAGGGGGACACGAGTTTCAGCGTCCAGCCAACAGAGATGAAGTTGCCGACTTTACCATCGTCAATGGTTCTCTTTAGAGAAGACAATAGAAACTCCGGCCTTTGTATAGTACACTTATCATTCATTAATTATTTATTTATTTATTTTTCATTTTATATTCAATTTGGAATTTGAGGACAAATGAACTTCGAAGATAAAGATGTTTTGATGAAAGTATGCTGCTTTCACTTCCGCCTTGGGTTTGCTCAGGAGAGCAAATTTTGGGGACATGGGGTATGTGTTGGGATAGAAAAAGAGAGGAAGGGGATGGGCACTTTATGGCCACTTGTCAACCAAATTTACGATGAGAAAGAGCAAGATTTTGAGGGAGTGGGACCTTTTTTCTGAGAACAGAGTGGGCAGGGATGATGGGAAAACAGAAAGTAAAACAGTTGGGGACACTTGCTCTTTTTGTTGCATGTGTAGTGTGGGAAAGTTTTTGGAGTATTTTTAGATGCATTAAAACAAAGGCGGAAGGGAAGGCAGTGGTTACAGCGAAAATGTACATACAAATAAGCAACAAATTATTACAATGTTATTTAAATGCAAAATGTAAGCCGCGCTGGAGAATCGAGCAGTATTTAAGGCTGAGTGCCTCCACTGCTCTTCATCCAGTCGGCAGTTTGAGACAGAACTGTAAAGATCACTCTCCCGAGAAAGAGAAGAGATCATAGCCAATTGGTGAGGTTTTTCCACCAGAGTGGCCGATCATTTCTTGACTAACGGTGAGAAACAGAGAAAATAAACTGATGAAATTGATGATATTGTCTAACGTATGATGCATATCTGAGCATATTTGACTGGATCGTAATTGCATTATATTCATTTCATTTGAGGACTAGGGAAGGAATATTAAAGAACTCGAAGACTAGGAAAACACTTAGAAAGTTTGAAAACGAGAATACGCAAAGAACCCTAGAAACAGTTTTCTTTTCTTATGAACGGTAAATCAATTTGGCTTCGGATAAAGATTTATTGAATGTAATTGTAAGAGTTTATGTTGACGAACCTGTCTAACGACCAATTAGACATGAAGATTTATTTTCTTTAAAAAAGGGGGAAATTTAAAAACCTTATTGACTTTAGGAGAAAAGGGGGAAATATAGGCTAATGGCATTCATTCGCACTAGCACAAGCATACATTACTACACAAAACACTTATTTTAGCACAACAACGCTGATGCTGAAACCGGAGCTCTTCGAAAACTTTAGACAGCACTAGACTAGTTGCTGAAATTACTCTATTTCCTGAAGTAGCTAATGCTCAAAATGATTGTTTTGCCAAAGACATCAGGTTCTACAATTAGTTGATTTGGTAGGCTGGCAAATTTTTCCCCCTCAGATTCTGAATTATTTTAAATACAGATTGTATTTGATGCAATCACATTCCCTTGTGTTAATAAAAATCCCAAACCTGCGTTACATTTTCTTCCGTTTAAACAAATCATTAAAAACGTTAAAAGTATTGACACTTTGTATATGCGACAAGCAGTGAATATCCGTTAGGATTATTGCAAACCGACCCAATGCCAAAATAATCCTGAATCTCTAGCCCGGGCACCCACATCGGTTGGTTGGCAAAGTTCTAGTTCTGTGTTGTGCCAAATTGAGTCCAAAACCAACTTCAGTTTATTGACATTGTGATGACAAAAAACGAAAATGACACGCGATTAATTTGATTTTAATCCAAATGCTTTTATCAAAAATTTAAAACGCTTTGATCCATGGCATCATACAGAATATCATCTGGCAGTACTTTCCGCTGTTCCGCCTTATGCATTTTACTGCTGCTGTTTAAAATGCTGCTTTTGAAATTGTGTTGGTGGGGGTTGGGATTTGGGGCTAAAAAAACTGCAGAAAATATACAAGGAGTTGAATGAATAAGGAAGACACTGCACAAATCCTGCGGCGTTTTTATCAAATCCAAAATATATGAGATGTATTTGCTGAATAAATAACTAATGGTAATGGTAAACTTGATTGTTTAGATAATGTTTAATTTGATTTTTTTCGAATTCGGTTTCGATTTTCGGATTCGAATAGGTTTAAGAATTGAATTTTATCCACAAAAACGCCTTTTCTCGGTTTTGACATGGCACATGACGTACAATATTTTCCGGAGAATGAACTCACTATGCCCTTTGACATTTCGGGAAATGTGGAGAAAAATGCAATGGCGGCCAATGACTGGCCAACAAAACTCATACCTATTACCTGTTCCATAAGCTTTTATTTTTTTCGGTTGAGTAATCCTCCTGGAAATTAGGGTATTTGTCTAATAAAACCAGGCAAAACTTAACAGCCAGCTCAACGCTTTCTTCGTGATTCACCTCAAAGTTTGAGGCTCAAACTGCCCGGTCCACTTATTCACCCCTGTTTCACCTCGCATTCGCTTTCGTTTCAAAATGCTTTTCCACATGAGAAATGACGCTGGTTGCGTGATTCCTGAAGCTGCAGGCAACTTGGTCTTGTAAAAAATCCCGAAGGAATCTTTCGGAAGCATTGTTTTACGTAAAGTATCACCATGATGTTTTTTGTCATTTCGAAAAATGTACAGGGAAATCCATTTGCCAACAAACTGCACACTTGATACATTTCTAATGCCTCTGGGGACACTTGTCACCTATAACCAGAACAGGCTTCAGCCAGCAAGTTGTTGCTTTTAAGTGCCAACATTTGCTGCTACAGGAGCTTGTACCGAAATATATCATTAAATCGGTATTATGCATAAAGAGGTGTGACAAAGGTACCGTTTAGGTGTGGATGTAGCAAGATATTACAACGTTAAAATGCCCGGGCTTCATCCATCTTGACGGCGATTTTTCTTAATTTTTATTAGATGTGTACTACACATTATGTAGCTTAAAAGGCAAAAGAAATTGTGAAACTTAAGGGGTATTCCAGTTTAATTTATAACATGTTTTGTTTGAGTGTTTGTTCACATAATGCTCAGTCAAAAAAGTGCATTAAGACAAACTAGATAAATTTAAAAATAAAGAAATTCAGAGCAATTTTTTTGTGCAAAACATGCTTAATTGAGGAAAACACTATCACGTATAATACCAAACTGCTGAGTTTAAGTGCCAAAAGCTGCTTCGTCAGGTGCTAGGAGCTTACTCATAACATACGATGGCATGATAGATGAAATGGAAGGCCTTGATAGATAGATAAAAATATTATATTGCTTGGAATACCACTATAGTTTACAGTTTTGTAACCCTTACGTGTTCGGAAAATAAAACGAACAAAATTCATGTCCTTTGAAATAATTTGTTTGCAAGTACAAATTATTCATAAAAACAATTTATAAAGATCGACCAAATTTGCATATGCAATACTATTAGTTTTTTCATTTTTGATATATCGTTTTCAAAGTTTCCGCTAAAACTATTTATCAGCTGAATATAAGATTTGGCTTCCTAAAAAACAGACAAAGTTTGCAGAGCACATTTCAACTTTTACCCTCAAAGTCAAAAGATTTGCTTGACATTTTTATACGCCTAAAGCATATATACCATAATTACACCTTTAATTTTCTTAACATATAGTAATCATTATATTCTTTAAGCAAATAAAATCTACTGTTACCAGTATTCACCAATCCAGTAATTTTCACAATAATGGCATCTAACCAATACAAAATTTTAGACGCATATTTTATTTTTCATAAAATTCTACTCTCCTACTTCAATCATGATATCTTGGTGCTCTACAAAAGTAACTTGTCCAATATATTTATAATTATCACAAAACCGTTCCCCTATAATTAACAGGCAAGCTACTCTTGAAACTCCTTTCATCTCCGTCTTAGGGAAATCCCAGAAGCCTGCCAAATCCGTCTCCTTCCAATACATTGCCACACTCTTCTTAGTTTTATCATCTCTTAAAGTTCCCTCCCTCGCTCCAGCTTTAGATTCCCACCGATAGCATGATAACCTCCCCCATGAGCCCTTGATGTATTGCGTTGCCCTACCAACCAACCATCCCCCAAGAAGAGGTCCTCCACTCCACTACTGCGATTGAAAATACAGGTGCAAGAACACAAGAATCTGGAGATTTACGTGGTGTAGCACCACTGGTGTTGCAGCTGCTTTGTCAAAATACACTGCGTCGGTAATGTCGAAAAAAACGAGGATTCCTAAACATATTAGTAGGCCTCAGATACACGCTTAAAAGCGGAATGGCTAAAAATCTCGATAGAATATGACTCCGCGAAATTTAAAAACCGACGCTTTTTAGCCAACTTTATTCTATCTACTCCGGACACGATGGAATGCAGAAAAAGCGCTTTTCTGCAGCTAAACATATGATCAGATGAAAGAAAACATGGATTCATTTATATATTCTTGCATCTGAGTTCATTATTGCAACTCTTAAATATATGCACTGTCAAATTTAAAAACTTGGCAAATAAATATTATGAGAAATACCAAATAATTATAAATATTATCATGTCAGGGGTCAAAGTTTAAACCACCTGTGGGTATGTAATTTATATTGGAGCCATTTTTTATGGAAATTTTTGATGACGTAGCAAACTAGATAACTGCAAAGAAATTTAATTACTTAGATCAGGTCATACCATGAAATAATCGCAAAAACTAGCCACAATAACAACATTTCGTTAAAAAGCGATATTCTGTTTAATCCAAGTGCTCAGATTTGCAGATAAAAAGTTACAGGCTAAAGAGTAGCGTTGGTTTTAGCCGTCGCTTTTACGCGTACATCTGTGGCCTGCTATTGACAAAATTTGGAGCTAAGGAAAATTTAAAAAATGTTCACGAAATCAGATGCACTCTGTAACAACTGAGTGAGTCAAAATGCCTGTGCTGCAAATATAGGAAAGCAGACTTTGGGGTGGATTTTCCCATGCTAATGGATGTTCGATGTTCAATGCTTGTGACTGGTGTTGGAATGGTCGTAAGGGCAAGGTGATTTTCATAGCGATGAAGCCTGAAATGCTTTTAATCTTATGGGAGCTGCTGAATGGATTTTCAAGAAGAAGCTGAGGAATGACCATGAGAAAGAGTTAGAGGCGGTGGGTACTTGATACCGAGATACTTGGGTTTCTTTCACAAAATAAGTTTCCGAGTTTGGCCTTGCCAGTGGAAAGCCGTAAGTTTTCATATAACTTTTGATATAACGGATTTTGCAGGTACATACAATCAACCTAGAAGGTTTGATTTTAAAAAAGGACTATAGGTTTTTGCAATTGGAAAATATTAAACCAGGCTATAATAAAGTGGATCTTAAGTACGTGAAAATTTTGACAACGATGTCTGTTTTAAGACGATGCAGATATGCTTACTAATTCCGGATATGCGCGTTCCTAAGTAACAAATAGCATTGAATTTATCTTTACTAAATTTATAACTCCCAAAACTAGTTTTAAGATGAAAATACAAAATTCGCCCAAGAAGTTTGCCACTATGCATAAAAACTATGTATTTAAGATGGGGATGACTTCAAAATATTTTCTTTAAAATCAATTGCTTACTCCGGTTTGTTTTAGTTAGCACGTCGTGTTTCAACATTTGTTTTGGTAAAGCCTTTTGTCCTTTGAGTATCAGGCTTGGGTAATCACGGATTAGAATCACCAATCTTTAATCCGGGATTGGTGATTAAGTTAATCTCTTAATCACCAATCCCACTTCAGCTTTTTAGCATTTAATCACAATCACTAATCCCTAAACCGGCAGCCTTTAATCACCTCTTAATCACTACTTAATCACTGAGGTCCTACCTCCATGAAGCTGCTTTTCTATTGTCTTTAATTTAGGTTTGCTTATGGGGCTTGTGATTAGTTCTGATACGCTCGCATAGTATGTAATTGTGATATACTGTTAAAATACTTAGCAGCGATGTATTATTACTAAATTGTATTTTTGCTTGTTTTTACATTACTTAACCGAAATGAGAAATCCATAAAAAATCAATCTCTAATCCTAATCCAACTTGCATTTTCATTTACCATTTAATCACCTAATCACCAGTGATTGGGATTGATTTTAATCACCTAATCACCAGTTATTAGGATTGGTATTAATCACCAATCACTAATCACCATTTTAAAAAATGTCTTCATTTAATCCCGATCACTAATCACTTGACCAAAATACGGTGATTACCTAAGCCTGTTGAGTATTAACATACTAGCACAAAAAGAAAATTACCGTGACTATCGTATTTTAATTTTGAAAATCAAGGAAAATGGGACACTATCCTTCAGTTTTGCTGATGCATATGCGTTCCTAAAACTGAGAAAATGATCATTTCATCTGATTGGTAATAGTATCTTTGCTTAGTTTAAGTGCCAGTTGTTGCTGTTGGAAGCATTGGGACAGTTCACTGAGTCTCAGATTTAATATACGAGTTTGGAAAAAAGACATAATATATCAAAGTCAAACGGAAATGAGATCGGAGGAAAAAACGGCAAAGAGGAAAGGAAGACATATAGGTAAAAACCAAATATCAAAAGAAGACGTAAAAACGCAAAACGTAAAAAAGTAAATTTACATTTCGTTTCCTTTAAAACTTAATACTGTCAGCCCCTGAAACGCTTAGAACTTGAAATACAAAAATAAAACATGCCATATTCTCTTGATATGGACTAGGGAGCATTAACCTTCAGCTTTGCTTATCTACAAGCGTGCCAAAAACTGAGAAAATCATCATTTTACCTTATTGGTAAAAACTTTGCTACTTTCAAGTAAATGCTCTTCCAAAACGTTTTCGCTGAAAATGCAAACTTGTACCCGACAAACCTGGGTAAAAAAAGATTTTGACTAGCTAAACGGTTTCTGTAATATTAATATTAAATAGAATTCTTCAGAAAAATGTTAACACGGTTAACCTGCACAGCCGTCATTATCATTGTTGAACTGTGGTGTTCAAGAAACAAAATAGAAAACAAAATTTATTTGCAGATAAGCGGGATATTATTATATTATAAGGATACATATATTTTCGAAAGAAATTGAATTTAAACAAACATTTGATGGGAAAAACATGCATATTAAAACGCCGTAGGAAAAAACTTTTTCTTCCCGGTATCCGGTGGTACTCAAAAAATTTCCCGGTGAACACATCGTTTAAAATTTCCCGCTAGACATATTACAAAACGGCACGTTTTTTGTGAGTTATATATAAAACTGGTAGATTTTACTTCTTACATATTGACACACCCTTTAACAAATATTGTGGGAAAACTTTGCAGGGTGAAATGACTTCGCAAAAAAGAAGTTGTAAAATAACAGGAACACTTTGTAAAGCAGCAAGACTGAAGATTTCGTAAAACATGTAACAGTAACGAGCATGTGAAATGGCAAAATGCAACAGTTTGGAAGAAACAACAAGAAAATTTCTCCGTATAAAAACTGGAAATTCGTAAAATCGAATCCAATTCGAAAATCTCTTGTCGAAAATCTTCAATTTACTCATTAAGATTTGGAAATTTATTTAGCATTTTTACTAAAAATTATTAATTAAAATCAGCATTACGTCGACTTTGGTTTGCGTACAAAGTGCTCTGGCATTATTTCATTACGCTGAAGCGGTTTTATACATAAAGTCCCTATGCATTTATTAGGACATGTCATACAGTCTAATCCAAATTACTCTACTTCGACAAGTCATTGGTGTCGGTTAATTGAATTATATAACTATTAGGTATGTTATCAATAAATAATGCAGTTCACCCGAACTTCAAAAGTTCCATAAATATCTTCAGGCTTCCAAGATACTACTTACTACTTGTAAACTATTTAATCTACTACTCGCAAAGTCGCAAAATATCATGAACTCGCCACTATGTTCGCTTCGGGTAAATAGTCGGTCAAGGTAGAACGTAATCAATCGTTCTGTCAGACTCAACAATTTTAATGAAATTGCCGCAGTCATTGATATCAACGACATAGCAATTTTGTAATCAATTTTTTCCCTAGCAAGAACATGGAAGTGTTTAATAATACGTTTTTCCACTGGAACGAAATGGCAAAATTCAGCGGATTAGTACGTATTACCACACCGCGGGAAGACCTCAAGCAACACAATTTTACGTAATACCACTTTACCATTTTCAAAAACTCCTTCGAACCTACGTAATAGTGCGTCTTACCACAGCAACTCTCCAATGGCTAAAACGTAATATTACGTTTTCCTGCGTTTGAGGATGTTACAGCAAAACGCATTATTGCGTTTTTCGAAATCAAAGTGTTAATCCGGAATAAGATTATTATTTAGTTTACAAAATTGAGGAATCTCTTGCAGTTAAGGAACTTTTTGTTCCACATTTTGACATTTGTTCCCCCTTTTTCTTCCTTTCCTTTCTCCTTCCTTCCCTTTCTCCTTCCTTGGGGTCAAAATTTCCCGGTATCCTAGATACCAGGATACCGAGTTTTTTCCAGCGGCGTTTAATTTAATAAGTGTTTTTGGGTTGGGATAATTCCAAGTAAAAAAGGACAAAATAGATTGGTGGAGGGATATGATATTATCTAAACGGAAGAAAAATACAATTTGAATGAAAAAATATATACGTACAATAATATGCGTTTGTTTGACGCGTTTTTTGTGAAAATGCTACTTTTCATGGATTTCACATAGGGAGGGAGGAGAAAAGGGAAGGAGGAGAAAAGGGAAGGAGGAGAAAAGGGAAGGAGGAGAAAAGGGAAGGAGGAGAAAAGGGAAGGAGGAGAAAAGGGAAGGAGGAGAAAAGGGAAGGAGGAGAAAAGGGAAGGAGGAGAAAAGGAAAGGAGGAGAAAAGGGAAGGAGGAGAAAAGGGAAGGAGGAGAAAAGGAAAGGAAGGAAAAAGAAAAGGAAAAGGAAAGGAAGGAAAAAGAAAAGGAAAGGAAAGGAAGGAAAAAAAAGGAAAACGAAAGAAAGGAAAAGTAAAAGAAGGCAAGGGAAAAGGAAAGGAAGGGAAAAGGAAAGGAAGGGAAGGGAAGGAAGGGAAGGGAAGGAAGGAAGAAAAGAGAAGGAAGGGAAGGAAGAAAAGAGAAGGAAGGGGAGGGAATAGAAACGGGAAGGGAAAAGAATGGAACGAAAATGGACGAAATATCGAAATGTGGAACGAAATGTTCTAAAATCTTCCGAAACTTTATAAGATTTCCCGACGTTGTAACAGGATTTTGCTTACTAAATTTTTAATTTTACGTAATAAAACTGACACTAATGTTTGTGAGCAATACATTTAAATTAACAGAGACATTTTTTCCTAGTTTCGTACAAAATGATCCCCAACTTTAAACAAATTTGATTAGCATTATTTAAAATTTTGCTAGAACCAGCTAAAAAGTTTCCCAATATTAGATAAAATTTTCAAGATTCATAAGCATGTTTCTAACTTCTAAAAAATCCTAGTTTCGTATAAAACCTTTATTACTTCGATGTCATGTTAAAAATTCATGTTTAGCACAAAATTTTCCATTTTCGCACAGACGTTTCTTATGTTCATACAAAATTTTTCAAGTTTCATAAAGTTGGTGTTCAATATAATATTTTTCCAGCCTTACCTTATTATTTGTTTCAATTTTTAAACAAAATTTTTCCGTTGTTATACAAAATTGCCGTGTCGTTGATGCCCATGACTGCAGCAGTTGCATTAAAATTGTTGTTTATCAATTTCATAGTAGTTATATAATTGAATTGACCGACACCAGCCACTTATCAGAGTAGTATAAGTTTAGATTGTTGATTGATTGTAGTGTTCTGATTTAGATTGTTATGCTAGATTAATAAATAATCTTACTTCTCAGAAAGCCAACTACTCTTCATGTGTGTCTCTGACCAGAAACTGTGTGTGGAACTGCAATGCAAAAAACAGCATAACTGTTCGTTTTTAGCTAGTTTCGTGTACCCGCACGAATCAAAGCCTGAACCTTCTGTTTAAATGGTGCAAAAAAATACTCAAATGCACACAAGTGTCGTAAATGTTTAATATAAAGCTTAACGGAAGATTAAAGCAAAGTCTTAAGAAGAGATTTTTTTGCAAACGAAAAACGTTTTACAAATTGTTGCATCCTGAGTGGTACAAATCATGCATGCGCACATACTTAAATTAATGTACTAAAGTAATCATGTTGCACTCCTAATCAAGGAACACGTTAATTATACAAAAATGTCTGTAATTTTGATTACCCAATAAACCTTGCAAAATTAATTGGTATTGCAGTAGCTAAAGAACCAGAGCACATAGAAACATAACAAATTACCTGCTGCTGATATTTTCAAAAAAAAAATCAATGAACAACTTTACTAATTTGCCAAATGAAAAAACTGATAAAGAAAATTCAAAACTTCTGACGGAAAATGTTTCTGAGATTTTTTCACAAATATTTTATTTTAACGATTTTATATAAAATCTCAAATGTTCTCGTATTTTAACCAAAGTTGCATTTTTCTTCCAACAAATTTTTCCCTTGTTTCTTTAAAACTTTCCGTTTTTCGATTTCACGTTTTTACTACTTTACTAAATCTTCTTTGTGTTTAACAAAACCTTTACTGTACTGTACTAAAAAATTTCCTCACTATTGCACTTAAAACAATTTATTTTTACTTGGTGCGCTGAAATCGTTCCACTATAAAACATTGTCTCATAAAACTTTCCCATAAAACACCAAAATCTAGGAGGTCGACTCTACCAGTTTTATGTACAACTCGTGGGTAAAATTATACGTTTAGCGGGAAATTTTTTAACCTTTAGGTTCAGCGGGAAATTTTTTGGGCACCACAGGATACCGGAAAGAAAACGTTTTTTCCAGGGGCGGATAAGGCATGTCCGGATGGGTAAGGGGGCGAATTTGGTGCTAATGCATTGCTCGCTGAAGGTGTTGGCTCTAGGGGCAAAGTTGGTGAAATGAAGCAAGTGAGAAAGCTAGGGGAACTCGTCCGCTGATGGCTCAAAAGAAAAACCTTTGTGGTACGCAAAGGTCGAATTAATCATCGCATTGTGAATTAATTGGATACAAATCCGGATGACTGGTACAAAGAAAACAAGGGAGAATTTTATTGAGTTTTTAAATAATGGTGAACCTAAACCACTAAGGTGGAAGTCTTCAGGATAGAAGGACGCAGGTATGCAAAATCTGGGCATCCTGGCATCCAGGATGCCGGGAAATTTTGACAAAAAATTCGACAAAATTGGGGAAATTTTTAAAATACTTTAAATTGACAAAAAGGAAAAATTAAATTAATAAAACGTCAAACAAATATTTAAATTATGAAATGTTACGGAATAGCAATTGTGGCAATTTGGGGAAATTTTAAACTAACAGTTCTGGAGAAATTTTAAACTGACAGTTTTGGGGAAATTCTAAACAGACAGTGTTGGAGAAATTCTAAACTGTCAGTTTTGGGAAAATTTTAAACTGAAAGTTTCGGGAAAATTCTAAACTGGCAGTTTTGGGGAAATTTTAAACTGACAGTGTTGGAGAAATTTTAAACTGTCAGTTTTGGGAAAATTTTAAACTGACAGTTTCGGGAAAATTCTAAACTGGCAGTTTTGGGGAAATTCTAAACAGACAGTGTTGGGAAAATTCTAAACAAACAGTGTTGGGAAAATTCTAAACAGACAGTGTTGGGAAAATTCTAAACAAACAGTGTAGGAGAAAGTCACGAAAGTCTATACTGACAGATTGGGGGACAATCTAAAATGATAGTTTTGAGAAAATTCTAACTGAAAGTTTTGGGGAAATTCTAAACAGACAGGTTTGGAGATAATATCAGGGAAATTTACAAAAATTTCAAAGCAAATTAAATCAGGGAAGTTTTTCAAAAATTCCATAACTGGAAATAGTTTGGACAATCTTGAAAGTTTTCAAAAAACTGCGGTAAATACGTAATGCTGTTGTCATACCGATTTCCAATCGGCGATTGGCCCGTTGTTGTTTTTGTTCATCTGATTAGTTTGTTTTTTAGCATTTAGAAAAAGAAATGTATGTTATGTAGCATGAATCTTCTTGTACGAATAAAAACTGTTGAACAAAGAATGTTAAAGAAAGATTTTTGCGAAAATCAAATAAGGTTTTATTTACTCTAAATCTAAATTTATAATTATATATTACAAGTATTAACATTACTAGTCAGGCTTTCCAAGAAGCTCAAAGCGAGCTAGTGCAAAAGGTAAAAGGTTACGTATTGACTTGAAAACATGGCAGTTCTGGAAAAGAAACTTTTGACTGCAGCAGGGATGCAAAATCTGGGCAGCCTGGCAGCCTAGCTGCATGGAAGTTTTGAAAAATTTGCCAAAATTAGGGAAATTTTCAAAAAGTAGTGGAAGAAGTAGTACTAGTAGTACTAAAAGTTGGGGAAATTTTGCCTCCGGCTGCCGGGAAATTTTGAGGTCCCGGAAGATTTTGCATCCCTGTAAAACAGGTCCCGCCCTGTTAAACTGACGGACGATTCTGTAGATTATCTTGTCACTTCCCAAGTTTATCTGCAAGTTTGTTCGTGATTTATGTCCAGTGTTCAAATAAACTGTCTCAAAAGCTTACAAAAAACAGGAGAAAACTAAGGATTTATGTAGCATGCTATTTAAGCCCATTTAATTAAGCGGACATTATTTTAGACACATCCAATAAATCATAAAATTAGAGCAGAAATAAAATGTAATTAAATAGTAAAAAGCAAGTACCAATTAGGTTAATCCAATTGCAATAAAGAGTAGGGGCGAACCACAGACAAGTTTTGTATATTCCAGCTTTACCTGTGCCGCGAACCTATCCATTTAGAGATTTATTTTAAACCACTATTGCAAACCATCGTATCTAACAATAAGATACAATTCCACCAGCTAAGACAAAAAATCAAAGGCCTGGCAAATCAACACAAAATACAAAAATGTTATAAAATCGAAAGAATCTTTACAATAGGTATACTTATAACTAATTACTACTTGTCTTCAGTGCATATGCCTACCGTCCACTCTGACTCTGGAACCTGCCTAGTCCCTTTGTGCCAGGTCCAGTGCCCGTAAGTGTGTTTGCCTTACTTTTGCTAGAGCAAATGCATTCCAACTTCCTCCGCCCCGAAATATTCTCCACTTCTATTCTTACCACACATATCTCGTCTAAAACTGAGACTCCAGCTTAACGACGTGGGTTTCTGAGGTTTTTCATTTTTCCACCACTTTTGGATCTACTACTACCCACTCTACTGCTGCTAGTATTGCTACATTTGGCCACTAATTTTATCAGAAACATCAGGGACAAAGGGAGTATAAGCAAGTGTTTTGCACATTCTGTATAATAAACCTTGTCAACAAAACTTTTGACCAATTGAACCAGACTTTTTAAAAGCTTGTTATGCATCTGAATTTTATTTTAGAACTAGTTTTGAAACCAGTCGTACTAGAGTTAGTTTGCGTATAATATTATGATATCTTTCTCGTACTACATTGGACTAGGATGTTTTGGGCGGTTTTAAATAGGATAGAGATATGTTGGGGAATTCGAAATATTGGCTGAGTGAGTAAATCTTAAAATAATTACAAATTTAAATCATGAATACGTTTTATATATAACATTTTTAACCTAAATGCATCTATTGTTAACAGAAATTCGCTTTAATAAGTACTTTGCAATAACTGGAGTACAACTTTTTCAAGAAATTCATAATTAAATAATAATCCTGAGGCAAAACGCATTTTTAAACAGTTTTTAAGTTTATGACAGGTCAACTTGAGTTAAGATTGAAAATATTTGCTAGACTTAACTCTAATGGTCAAGGATACAAAATCATGATTATATAACAAAACATGATTCCGTACTAACCAGAAACTTTTTCAGTGTGACTTGTGCTATATTATTGACCTTGTGCTATCAGTATCTTCAAAACACGCGTTTTTATATTTTTTGTGAATCCACCATTGTTTTTCGTTGCAACTGTATTAGAAAATGGAGCAAACTAAACGATTATAAGAAAATCCGAAAACAAAATGCGTCAGTTGATTTTTATGCGCGTTTTTACTCCTTATTGGACTTTCCAAAAATCACTTATAGTTTATAATGGTTAAAGTATAGAATACATAATATTTGTTAATTTTTTATTTGTTTTAATTATGTTAACGCCATATCGGATTCAATTCAATCTTCATAGCTACAATCTATCTATGCACTTCTCAACGACACATCTGTCGTGTGGAAAAATCCAAACTCGTAAAATTACAAGTTATTCGGTGGGAAAATTGTTCAATTTATTTATAGTGTTTTGTACTTCAACGTAAGTTTTTTTATTTGCATAAGAAATATTTTAGCACCTTAGTTTTATATTCCTCGATTGACTACTTGCCCGCATACTATTTTTTTCATTAAAAGCCATACTTGTCGATTCATGCATAGACCTGTCCGTGCATTAGGAAGAAAAGGAACTGAGTGTGGTTTCCCCCTGATATTCTGCCAAAATGATAATCAGGGTAACTTGGTAATTGGGTTTTTTTTCTAAAAAAAACTCGATGGAATAATGAGCTCAGACTAATAAGGTATGCTATTTGACTGTTAATCGCAAATACAGATGCGATATATTGCGTTCAGAATCCAAATCCGGTTTCAGTTTGGTGTAAAAAGCAAATTTGGAATTTTAATTAATTAATTAGTAATTGTTCGTAATTAACGTGTGAATACACGCGCCTGACCCCAGCAGCATCCACGTGCTCCTCTCTCTACACACACAACACACATAAACAACGTGCAATTGCAACATCACCGCGCACGCAGCAGCATTGCTTTGAACATTTGTTTTGTGTGTTGTGCGCGTAGAGAGAGGAGCACCTGGGGGATGCTGCTGGGGTCAAGTGCGCGTATTTGTACGTTAGTTACGATTACTAATTAATTACTTAAAATTCCAAATTTGTGTTTTACACCAAAAGGAAACCAGAATTGGAATCTACGTATAACGCAGAACAAGGTGTGATATAGCGCATCTGTATTTGCGATTAACAGTCAAATAGCATACCTTGTAAGAACAGAAACTTTGGACAGAGACAGTGATTCAGTTGTTGATTGAGTAGTATACAACTGATCTGATAGTTTAAAAGCAGTAATACTAGATTCCGATTTTATATTAAATTCGATACTACATGTAGCATTAGCATTATCCAACATCCCTACTGAAGACCTACATACTAATGAGGAAAAGAAACCAGCCTACCATGTCATTGTGCTGGATCCAGTGCCAGGCAATGTGCTAGCCTCACTTTTGCTATGCATTCCAAGTTCCTCCACCCCGAAATTAGCCCATTTCCTATTAGCATGCCGTCAGATCAACAAACAAATCAAGATGACGTTGACGTACCACCACCAATTAACTTATGATAAAAGTATTAGTTACTTTCTATGCTATGAAGGTAGTGCTAGTACCAAGCAAAGTATCCGCATCAGAATTTGTGTGTGGTAAATTATTTTGTTGGAAGTTGGAATTAGAATCTGTGTAAAAGTTTGACGTTGAGAAAAGCAAAACGTTTGTAAAAATGGTAAATGAATAAATAGATGCACGATTCCCGTAGCTGAATGAACCTGAGCTGTTTTTCCGGAGGATCTGAGCCAGACGCCAAGATTTTAAAAGAATTGTTTGTAAAGGACTAATATACTCACAGGTAGTACTTTTGTCACTCGTTGAATGTGTTACACCAACTCCAAACAAGACAAGGTAAACAAACTGCTAATCACTATGAAAGGTGGGTGGGTGTATGAATGTTATGCTTCACTTTTATGACCATTACATCTACATCTTGTAACAGTTGGAACTTAGTACACGAAAGAAGGAATGTGTAGGACGGAAGGAAAGGATAAAATAGTAGGAGTGGACTTTGCCCGCCCCACTTCTCGTCAGAATGCTTTATCATTAACTGTACCTGCAGTTAAGCCAAAAGTTTTCACTAATATTTCCTCAATTTAAATAATAAAATGGACTTTTCTGAAGTCTTGAAACCGGTAAATCAGATTCAACTCATTTTCTTGGAAGCCATTCTTATGTGAAAGTACCTAAGCTCATCTAATTTTAACGGTAATCTGCTCAAGAATTAAAGCTCGAAACGTACTACCAATGGAAAAACACTGCCTACCTCCGCCATCACCCTGCCAAGATCTTATCAAGGTTCCTCTAAATTTCCCACCGCCACCATTCTCCAGAACACTTCTCGTTCAATCCAAGTGTCATATGTTACCCCCAGGGTCACCCCCTCAAGGCTCCACCTCCGCCGTGTAACCGTGGATTAAAACGGTGGTCATTGCCATATTATCCTCCAATTCTACGAGTTCGGAATCCAAGCCTTCTTTTCTGTTGTGACACGGACTTCGGACTGTGTTGGGTACTGGAAGGAACTTGATGCAAATTCAAACGGGATTTATCGTGTGAACGACCACTCTAGTTACTAGAGTCTAGTAGCAACCAACTGGTTTTCCTATTAATCATAGTGTGGAGAGCGGAGGCATTCAGAATAGATTTACCATTTTTAGGATGCTTCGGACAACGCAGCGGTTAATATTAATTGTTTTCACGAAGATTAAGTATCTACAATGCAACTGTTACGATAAAATAAAAGCATATATAAAACTGCAATTTTATTCAAACTGTTTATTATATCATTCAATCTTCCCTTTGCCGGGTGGG